>OY735263.1:712169-1312169 GCA_963457715.1 Argyresthia albistria
CGAAACGCCCAGGACCGACAAGGCGACCGAACCCCCCAGGCCGGAAAGACTCCCGGAACCGACCCGAACGGTCGGACCGTCGACCGACCCGACCGAAAATGAGAGGCTAGCGGTCACCGGCGACACTCCCGAGGCGGAGCGACAAGCCCTCCACAACGCGATCGACGTAAAGCTGAACATCTCCGACATCTTAGAAACGCCGTTCAAGCAGCTCGTATACGACATGCAAATGGACACGCCACGTTTCCTACGCCCCGACCTGCCCGGCGGCGAGCCGACCAGCCAGATCAAGATCACCGACATACCCACGCCCAAGTTCTTCGACACGCCGTACGCGACCCGACCGACCGACTACTCCAGCGGGAGCTCCTACTACAAGCCCGACGATCACGACTATGTGCCGCACCCGGACGACTTTAGGCCGAGCCCGCCCGTCCCAACCGTCGACCCGCCCGACACACCCGTCGACCCGCCCGACCCACCCGTCGACCCGCCCGACCAAAGGCCTACGAGGCCAGTGCGGCAATGCGCCAAGAATATATCCTACTGCGATAATAGACCCATGAGACTAGTCGAGGAAGAGCCGGCAAGCGAGGCCTCGCCCGCCCGCGACGGTAGCGCCGACGAGTTTCAAGATGCCCCGAAGGCAAACCCCAAAAATGCCCCCAGGAGAAAATCCACGAGTAAGAGAAGAAAGTCACCCGCTAAGAAAAGCACCCCGAAAACTTTCATGAAAATCAAGCCGAGACGGCCGACACCGGTGAAGGAAACCAAAAAGAGTAACTTCTCCCAAGCGAGTAGAAAGCGGACGTCGAGTAAAAACAGGGCTTTAGACCCGCCAGCCGTGGCCGCTCCAATGAAGTCCAGAAGAAAGTCGTCCACTCCCAGAAAACTGCAGCCTAAAGCGTTCAAGTCGGACAGTTCGGAAAACAACTCGAGCGGAAGTCGAGACCGCTCTAAGGAATCTGAAAAGGCAGCCACTCCCAGTGCACGGGAATCAGAAACAGAAAACTTGGGTTTACAGTGGTCAGACGACTGTTCCCATGAAGACTGTTTGAAACGCACGGAGGATCTATCCGTAAACGAAGAAGAAGACATTTCAAACATAAGAGCTTACATAGAAAGTACCGCCAAAAGCCACGCCGGGAGCTTGCAAATAGATTTAATCAAAAGAGGATTCGACGCTGACACCGCTCGAAGTATAGAACGAGACCTCCTTGACATTCCACCAGTGAACACCATTCAGACTACTACTAACAAATCTGCAACCATTATCGAAATAACAGGAATGGAAGGAATTAAAACAATGGAAAGTAAAACAGATGAACACACAGAAAAGCCTAAAATTGATAGTAATGTAAGCAATAAAGAGGCGGATGAAGAGGAAAACGATGATATGTACGAAGTAATACTGACAGATCAAGAATGCAATAGCGAATCAGATAACTACTTTTCTTACGAGCACAAAGATACGCAAGAGAAAACAAAGTCTGAGCCGCATACACTTAAAGACACGTATACCATGGAATTTGACTTTATGGAAGAGGGAACTATTCGAATTCGAGCAACATCGTTAACCCATTTCTTGGACGAAATACCAAAAATTATCGCGAGCGTCAAAGAGACCGAAGAAGCGGTTTCTTCTATACCTGATTTCAATAGATTGTATACGCCAATGAAAGACAGGAGATCGTCGATACAGGCACAGTGCTTGGAAATATTTGATTCAACGCTCACTAGCATAGACACGCCACTTAAAAGCGATACTCCAAAGAGAGCTGACATCACTGTAACAGAAATACTAGACTCAACCATTGAAGGTTCTCCACAGCAGACTGTTATAGAATCAGAGCAACCGGCCATGAAATCTGTTTCGCTAAAGAAATTGGACGTCACCGTAACGGATATACTAGATTCAATAAAATCAGACTCACCAAAGAGGCCAGATGTAACAGTGACGGAGATAGTTCTCGAAGTCGAACAGATCGTGGAAAAGGAGGAGTCGAAGAAAGAAAAGGCAACGAAGAAGCGGAAACGGATGCAAAGTGGCTCCTGCTCGGATGAATCGGGCAGCGGGAAACGAAGGCGTGAAACACCGACGAATATACCGAACATACAGAATATAGACATCGAGTCTGTTTTGAGTAAGCTGCATGGGCCATAAGTTGCCTCTGAAAAATGGACAGTCGTAGAAACAATAGAAAACTGTTCTACGAAGTACAAATCAAACATCAATTTTCCTATTGTGCAATTATCTGAAGTTTTAGTTCCAAACAACACGAAAGAAAAATGATTGTTATATTTTTATATCAAGCTATATTCTTTCCCAATTTCGGCCCAAAGACTTTAGCAATGTAAGATATCACATTCTTTTGTACATAAGTTTTCTTGTCTTAATCATGTTCCGTTGAAGCCTTAATTTCTGTCTCCACTTTGAGTATGTTGTGTAAATAGAATATAGGCCTTGTATGTTATTTTATTGTCAAATTAATGGCTTCTAATAAATAAGTGTTACAGAATTTTGTACAGTACTATCAGTAATTTAAGGCTTACATAGCGCGAGCTGCTACGTGACAGTTGACAACTTACATAGTGCGAGCTGCTACGTAACAGTTGACAACTTACATAGTGCGAGCTGCTACGTGACAGTTGACAACTTACATAGTGCGAGCTGCTACGTGACAGTTGACAACTTACATAGTGCGAGCTGCTACGTGACAGTTGACAACTTACATAGTGCGAGCTGCTACGTGACAGTTGACAACTTACATAGTGCGAGCTGCTACGTGACAGTTGACAACTTACATAGTGCGAGCTGCTACGTGACAGTTGACAACTTACATAGTGCGAGCTGCTACGTGACAGTTGACAACTTACATAGTGCGAGCTGCTACGTGACAGTTGACAACTTACATAGTGCGAGCTGCTACGTGACAGTTGACAACTTACATAGTGCGACCTGCTACGTGACAGTTGACAACTTACATAGTGCGAGCTGCTACGTGACAGTTGACAACTTACATAGTGCGAGCTGCTACGTGACAGTTGACAACTTACATAGTGCGAGCTGCTACGTGACAGTTGACAACTTACATAGTGCGAGCTGCTACGTGACAGTTGACAACTTACATAGTGCGAGCTGCTACGTGACAGTTGACAACTTACATAGTGCGAGCTGCTACGTGACAGTTGACAACTTACATAGTGCGAGCTGCTACGTGACAGTTGACAACTTACATAGTGCGAGCTGCTACGTAACAGTTGACAACTACTTTACATAGTGCGAGCTGCTACGTGACAGTTGACAACTACTTTACAATGGCAGTTGATATGCTAAACTCGCACTTTAACAAACGGATAAAGTTTTGTGTGAATGTGTAAGCCTCTGTTATCCTAGGATGACGGACGTCATATAGCGGTAGTTGTATGACGTCACTATAACGTCGTATATGTAACCAAATGGCACGGTTTCCTAGAGCACCATTTTCGTTACCGTTGTTTACATAGACAACGTTTTACTGAAGTCTTTAACCGCTTTATGTATGACTGTATGACGTCCGCTAAATGACAATACCGCTAACCTAGGAAACAGGAGCTTATCCCTGATATGCAAAACTGTCAACTCAATAATTTACCTCTAATAGTGTCATGCTGGTAATGTCACTTGTAAGAGTCTCGGAATGCGTTTGTCAGAACTGTTAGCAATGCTTACAATGTCTCGTACCAATTAGAGACTTAAATGGGCACATAATTCGGATTCGGTCCAATAGTTGTCATAAAAGTTCTAGCAGCAATCGGACCATATAACTTCTGTGGCATAAGATGCCGTTAATTCGTAATACAGTTTGATAATTCGGTAAAGTTCGCGTGTGTTTGAAACATACCAGATGAATCAATAAATCCTTCTATATCCTTTACAGAAAAAAGACGATCATTTGATTAACCCAAAAACAAACCTTGTGAATGTGATACACAGTTCACATTCGGCATTTATTAGCATGACATACACGTACTGCCCCCTGTGTGAGTACATAAAAGTATACCTCATAGATAGACACCGATAGTACTAAGGTAACTCAAGACTAGACCAAGTTAATAAATGTTAATACAAGGTGTAAATGAATTAACGCAAAATGAGAAACTACTTTGTTAGGGACATCATTTTGAGCTACTTTCATTATGAAACCGATTTGATCAGAGCAACTTTATTGTGCACTTCCCAGTACATTTTGACCTGAGTGTGTCAGCTGATTTGTATGGAGAAGTGAAAAATAAAGTTGCTTTGATAAAATCGGTTTCATAGTGAAAGTTGCTCAGAATGGTGTCCAAAGTAGTTTCTCATTTTGCGTTAATTCATTTACACTTTTTTTTAAGTAGTATGTTTAAATTGAAAAAATTGGTTATCTAAGTAGGTATTACAATATTTGCGTTAGGTATTTAAGGCAGGACTTACATTTGTGAAATATTTAATATGTGTAAGACACATAGTGACCTAAAAAAATTGGTTGTAGTTTTATATGATTAAGTTATGGAATGTGCCAGACACTACTCAGAAACAATACAAAATATTTTGATTGAAATCGAAAGATTTTTATCTGCCTCCCTTTAATTTAGTTTATAACTCCGATTCTCGCGCATTCCATATCCTTCTATTGAATGCGCGAGAATCATGCCACTGGTTCCTTCTTAGATATACAGGGTATACTGACAGCCATAAATACAGTCTATTCGTGATAAGAATGCAGTGAAATTTTAATTTAAATCTGTTAACACACACTCACAGGACAGGACACAACCTTCGCATTCGAAAGTTTTCCTTCAAATGGTCACTGTGAACTTGGCTTGATAATTGAAAAAGATTTGATTGGTTACGGGGCGTGGCTAGGCCGCCGAACAGTGATGACTTTACTGCATTCTTTTCACGAATAGACTATAGTAAGAAAATGTATGTATGCCTGAAAGTAACTTAAGGGTGAAGCCAGACGAGCTCAATTTTTTCAGTTGTGAGTAGCATAACTTAGGTTGCGTAATTTCTTCTACATTCGATTTCATACTCTACCGCAGACAAATCATTTTGCGACGCCGCCGTGTGTTTTGTATGAAACCGAATGTAGGTAGCAGAAATTACGCGACCGAAATTATGCTACTCACAACTCAAAAAATTGAGCTCGTCTGGCTTCACCCTAATAATTACTACAACGCGCAGAATTAAGATTATCTTGGAAAAGTAACGCGGCTTTTTATTCGCATAATCAGATGTGCATATCACGGCAGGCAGTTACAATTCGTTCAGGTGTCCTCATTAAATCCATTAAATAGCTCGCACAACGAGTGAACACGCCTAATCTGGTGCCTCGATTGCAGCGCAATTATGATATTCCGTTTAATTAGTACCCGATCGTGACACCGTCCGATCATTTGCCATGCTAATTCTGACCTAATCTACCGATCTACCTCTAATGGCGGTTCGGCAGGGAAGACTAAAGAGAATGTCTGTAAGTAATCGGTGGTTGAGCCTGCTCATGTAATTATTGGACTGTTGGATGCTTTCTTTGTTGCGTTGAATTTTATGGGGAGTGAGCCCGTGACTAAAGCGTTGGTTTATGTTTCGTGTTTTTGAGTAAGGAGTGTTGGTTTCCTTTGAAAGAAATTGAATTCGGTAATAAAATGTCATGTTGTATACCTACACTACACAAAATACTTACTAATCTAAAGGTAAATACATCCGTGTGGATTTAGATGGATTAATTTCACGTCACGTGTAAGTTAATAGAGTTTGGCTTGGTGTTCGTAGGCGTGGTAGTACATTTTACGTTAGTAGAGCTCTGTGGAGTTTGCGGCAAGCGAATGGAGAAGATTCACTACAATTTGTAGGATAGCATTGATTTTCAGGTCACCATAGCTTAATTGCAGCCGAATTCTTACATTGCCTAGCCTGCATCGCCGAACTGGGCTAGGTCTAGGTAGGCTAGGTTTGCGCGGACGGGTCACTGGGTGGAGCGCCACAAATGTTGCCAGATGTGTTTTCCTACCTTCGATCTGCCTAAATTGTGAAACAAGGTAGTGGTAATATCTCAATAGGTTGGTTTGTTGTATGGGTTGCTAAAACTGCGGCAGTCGGTAGTGGTGACCTAACTGCCTGAATACAACTTGGAGCAGTGTACTAATGAACAGCAGGCGTTGCCCCTACCTGCGGCTGCTGTGGTAGACCGCTTAAAATATAGCTTGGCAACGTTATAACAAAATACTTAATGTATGCCATTTGAAAGACACTCTAAATTCGATCCAATCCGATCTATAAGAGCTCCGTGGTCTAGACTAGCCAAGTGGGTTTCATGCTTGCCTCTCACGCAGAAGATGCAGGTTCGAATACCGGTGCTGACCATGTGCCAAGTAATTTATCGCAAACGTTATACGGACGGAACCATTATTCCAACTGAGATGGAAAACATTGTAAGGAAACCTTCATTACTCCATAGCTGCGGCGACAGGCTAGCACTCTGTCACGCAAAATGGAGTATAGAATCACTAGCTGACAAGTGGGCACAGATTTATTTATATAAGAGCGACAGACGACTTCTGCCATACGAATAAATTTATTCGTATGGCAGAAGTCACAACTGTGCCTACTTATTTAGGTATTTATACCTAAATAAGTAGGCACAGTTGTGCCTCTGCCACCCCGTACGGGAAAAGGCGTGACGCTATGTTAAGTTATGTTGTCTATCTGGCACAGAGAACAAATCTCCAATTCGGAGGGATGGCCCGTGCATCTGACAACATTGCGACAACTAGCTATTTGTGTCAGGAACTACCTCCATGACCTAGTTAGGGCGACAAGGGGGAGGAGTTAGGGTTGGTACCCCATTCCGGAAATAGGGATTATTGGATTTTGGATTACAGAGATTCCGGTTCCTAAATATTTACGTATTATTGACTATAGTTGACTACGCTTCGCATACAGAATTCGATGTTGCTAAGCAGAGTCGGGTGTGTTGAATGAATACATCTCTGAATAAATTACAGTAGATGCAGACAGATATCTGAGAAACTGACATACCTACTTGGGATGAGGAAACGTTAGTTATGATTTATGAATGGCGTGATGCGAATCCGAGTGGGTTTACTCTTTGACAACCCTATACGCATCTGTAATACCGCCTTGCAAAGGTATATTCAGACCCCTAGGTCTTCGAAATATTTAGGACTGTACAAATTGTAGAAGGATTAGGTACAAAACCAAATTAATTTAGCTTATTGTTGCAATGGAAATCTGTGTTTACGTGCGTTACTCACTAACATGCCCGCTTATATTGATTGATAGTGACGAAAATCAAGTAATACTTAAAGTACTTAAAATATACTTATAAATATCTACCACCATAACTAACGTCACGCCTTTTCTCATATGGAATGGCAGAGGCACAACTGTGGCAACTTTTAGCCAGAATACAAAAATACCATCACTATAACCAAATCAAATGGTAGATCTACAAAATTTGACAAAAAAAAACTGTCTGAGACGTATCTCTACATACGAATGACATCGACAGTCGTACATAATTCAGCGGAGATGTTACGAATATTAATAGTTAGAAAGTTGGCTCATTTATCGTTTACCCAGACGAATTACAGCTGTTTCTAAGCTAACTTTTTATTCAGCTCTCTCCCTGTGCTATTCTAGTTTCGAATGTACAAGAACGCCTCACTCAGTTTTTGCACGCCGCTGCCAGCATTGATATAATTTATCCACGTCCCTTTGTTAGAGCTGCGAGTGTCCTGGTAGATTTCTTTAAATAATAGCTTCAGAGGCGGCACTGTACCGTGAGAACAGTACGCAGACACGGCGGAGTGTGCACTATCCCCTACATCCTAACGTGATATTAGATACCACTGCGGCACCATTGCCTAAACCACCATCCAAGACTGTCATACTCTACTGAAAGTTTTCCAAACGTAGACAAACCAAGCAGTGGATAGGCGGCCGGCGGTAAGGTTCGTCGCAAGTTCGGTCTCCGCTAGTAATTCCAAAGGCAGTTCGGGTATAAATGATTGTGGGTGATTTTGCACCCCTCCTACCCCCTCTTCCCACTGTCTCGCCCCCTCCCCCGGGCCTGCCGGTGCAACGACGAAGCGACGACGAAGCCTCCAGTTCGGACGATCTGCGTGCCTCGCTTATTTTCTCTGGTAAACCGGAAATTGCCTTTATAAAGAACAAAGGACTTTAGTTTGGGCGGAGCTCTGGAGATAGCAGTAATTGGTTCTTTCTTAGGTGTTTTAGTTAGATTTGCCTTGCTTTAAAAGTGGTGGTGTGTTTTATGGTGGTTGTAAGTGTTCGGTTAATTCATTTCGTTTATAGAGGGTTAAAATGCACCATCACTTGTCATCGCCCATAATTTATGCTTGGTCTGCATTCGAGGAATAAATGCAGAACCGTGCCAGATGTTTTGGCAACCAACACGCGCTGGCTCGACCTCGGGAAACTAACACACTTGGATATAACACAGCGTTTTTATCAAATTGTTTACATTCCGTTTATTGCGATTTTTCGTTGAAAAATGAAAGTTTTGCAGCAAATCTGCTGCAAGCAAATCTGCTTCACTAAGTACCGTTTTTGAATGTTGTCAAAGATGCGATTATGTTTTCTGTTCCTACTAAAAGTCCCCCTATATGCAAGAATTTTAAACATACAGATACCTTACCTATCTACCTTATCATTCATTATTCCTTCTTTGGTCGAAGGGCCTAGGTAGCATGATATGATTATGAGTCGATGGTACAGCAGTGTGCTGTAGACAAATATACCTGGTAGAGCAATAATTTGGCTGGCTAGAGCAGAACTCATCCCATTTTCCGCAATAGTTTCCAAAATAATAAAAGAAAAGTAAAGCGTTTACGTGTTACGAATCATAGAGCCAGCCCACTGACTAACTGTGTATGTATACCAGGCTGGTGCCAACTAGGTCGAAGTTTGTCCAACTCTCCGCCGCCGCCAGTGCCAGGAAGGAATGTAAATACGGAGATCCTTTGTCTTCATAATCTTGTTTATTGTGTCATCCTCCTTAACTTAACCCGAGTAAACATTTGTAACAGTTTTTATATGAACACATTTGGTTTGAACCGTTGAATAAATCTGTTAAGTGTTGCATGATTAATATAGAATTAGAGTAGTCAAAGACAGACATTATTAGTCAAGTTAATAATAAAGCCAATGTATCTAGGGAAACTCTGTATTGATGAGAGGGATTTCACGCTAAAAGTCCCAACTTCGCTAAAGTTGCTTCCAATTTACAGACGAGCAAACTAGATTTGCTCATACGAAAACACAAGGCGTTCCCAAGTTTCGCTGCACCACTCGGGGAAAACAGATTTTCTTCACGCCTTTTGTCTAAGAGCTAAAACTTTTGGCTTTTAATCCGAATAACGTCGTAAGTGGCAAGTATTACCTTAAGTGTGTCAATTGGCGAGTTGGTGTGCGTCGGGTAGTGGGTGGATGGGGGTGGGAGTGTGCAACGGGAGGTTCGGATCGATACCAGCCGTCTGGCCCACGACCTCCGTTTCTTACCACCTTCCTAAATACTAATTACGGGCTTTGACATAGCCCGGGCTTCAACAGAATGAAAAGAGCTGAGCAGCCTTAACAAAAGACATGTTCCTCTTTGGTTTCTTTGGTGAGTCTCGTTTTGATAAAGGCTAGGTGGTTTTATATCCATACTTCCTGTAAAGCTGGTAACATCCTCGTTTGACTAACCAGCCCGCATATTAACAAATGTTGGTAAAGTGTGTGTTTTTCGTGTATTATTTGTTCGGTACAAACAAACTTTCAGTAAGTACCTTTATACCTACTTGGGTAAATAAGTATTCTGTATAGGTATGACCACAGGGTGCTCATCCCATGCAAATTAGAATTAGTAACTCTTCATAAAAAAGTGATGGCGTGAGGAGTAAGATTTTTACTTTAAACGCCATGGTTTCAGTTAACATACTTCTAGGTGGCGCTAATCTTAGAATAAATCCTATATATCTTAGCGCCATCTCGTGGTATTTGCAATTTTTCGATCGTGCTGCACCAAGCGATAATGGCCTCGAACTAAAGAAGCTTCCGTAGCATCTCAGTTTACGCCGGTGTCATATTTTATTCTAGGTGGTCTATCTGTTTATAGTACCTATCTGTGGTATGATGGAGAAACAAACATGATTCACCGCAAATCCTTATGAGTCTAATCGTGTTTGTTCTCCTAGTCATGCATGTTGCATGCTTTTGTGCAAAGCCCAGCTAATTCTCTGTCTCATTAAGCTTTAATAAGGGCTTGGCGAGTACTAATTGGTTTGACAACCTAATCGGATGAATACTGCAGGTGCAGGGGCGGTGAAGCCACCGCCTAGCTTGTCTTGGCGTGTAGTATCCTGGGTTGCTTTGGAGCGGTAGAGTAGGTACTCTATTATGTACGTAGGTGGGTAAGTTATGTACTGATTATGTATTGACTGTTAGTATAACTCACGGACTGCGCAGTTCTCCTAAGCCGGGATAATATAAGGGTAACGTGATTAAAAATGTATTCACTTCACGTGCACAAGTAGCTCTAATACGATTTATTTGCGAGGCGTGCAGTTTCACTGAGCTGAAAATATTTGTATTGGCGTACAATTTTAGGTTAAGAAGTTTCTTGAACTCAAATGCTTTGCTTGCTTTTATTGAGGTACTAAATTCCTAATCTGATACGTATGATATATGTTACGTTTGCACTTTGGTTCATTAACCTGTTAGTCAACCGTCAGTTAGCAACCGTCAGCGGCAATTGGAGCAAACGTACTTTTTTAATATAATAAAAAATATACTGGCAAACCTAAATTAACAGTACCTCGACACAGCCGGGCACGGGTTGCACCGAATTTCCCCGAATGCTAAAGCAGTAATCAGTCAACGTTACAAACAAACAAGCTATGTCAGTCGCGTGGCGAGTGCGGTCTCGTCCAGAGACGAGGTGCATAGAGCGAGCGAGACGCTACCCCCCCCGCACTTTCGGCTACCACCCCTAACCCCCCCCCTTTTACCCCCTAGGGTGGTAATGGACGCACGAGGCTCCTCGGTCGTGCAATGCTCTTTATGCTCAGGCTGCACGCGTACTTGCTACTTTCTTTGGGCGTCTTTTGTTGTAGATTCCAATTTTGAAACGTGCCCTGGCTTAGCTATCGAATTTTGGTCTTCATGCTCGCTGATATTCTGAAAACCGTAAAATCCTGGCTGGTGTTGAGAGTAGCTGTTGAATAAATTAATAACACTGGTGCGATAGGGATTTCAGGGTAATACAGGTTGAGACGTAGAGCAGGTTGTTTTACCTACATTCATTAGATAGACTACACCTATTTGGTTTACCTATTTGATGGTTGGGTATAAAAGATTGAAATGTGTTCACGTTCTAGAGGTTGATTCTAGCATTCGTTCGGATGTTTTGATTGAAGAGCATTTTAAACTCACGGACTTTTGTAAAAGTACCTATCTAGTAAGTATCAGAATAACCATTTTAGAAGTCAGGTTAAAGTTACCAAGTTTTCTTGCCCTTTTTTACCCCCGACGACGAAAAAGAGGGGTGATTTAAGTTTGATGCATCGTCTGTCGGTCTATGGCACTGTAACAGATGAACGGATTTAAATAGCGTTTTCTGGAAATTATAGTACCTAATGTCAAGCTATATCAAAGCTGCAATGGATGGATCCTAGCTATGTTTTATTACAATCCGTTTAAAGGTTTGGTAGTAATCAGCTGAACAAGTCAGGCAATTTTGATTGTGTTGGGGGTGTTTAAAATAACTAAATGCATACTTATAATGTATCTATCTATCCTTTCTACTACCTTTTTCAAGAAAGTAGTAATTTCCCCACCCCTCCCTAACCCTATGCAACTCGCGGAGTAGTAATTTC
The DNA here is from genome assembly GCA_963457715.1 of Argyresthia albistria. Lineage (NCBI taxonomy): Eukaryota > Metazoa > Arthropoda > Insecta > Lepidoptera > Argyresthiidae > Argyresthia > Argyresthia albistria. The sequence continues at coordinate 724,092 of OY735263.1, forward strand.
CCCACCCCTCCCTAACCCTATGCAACTCGCGGAGTATTAATCATGTAAATTTTCCGCGAAGGGTGCACTTTACAACTGAGAGCTGACTCTGAAACGGAAACTGCGATCCGACTTGAAGGTCGCACGAAACTTTTCACGGAATGTGTACACGAATACGGCGGAACACTTTCGTTTTATTCCGTTATGCTTAGCATTTAGTGGCGCGACTTTGAAGAAGTTGAGGAGCTGGGTCTCTGACGAGCGAGACTTGAAGATTTATTACTTTCTCTAAAGTACATTGTAAATTGTGCATTTCTCTTTTCGGTCTTTGACCCAGTCACAGAATATAATTTATTGTCAAGTTTCCTAATTCAATTCAAACTAAATACCCGGGGTAATTAATATAGTGTTAATATAGTTAATATAGTGTTTGAACGATACCTTTATTGTATTACATTCATAACATTCGTAATTTCGAAATTTCTTTATTGTACTTACATGACAGTAAAAATAGCTTAAGATTTGAACAAATCTTTTTTCGGCGTATAGGTAATACCTCAAGGGTGGTCCCATTGACACCAGGTCAGGATCTGATGATGGGATCCTGGAGAAATCGAGAGAACTCTTCAAATATTATAGGCAGACCTATAGTGATTTTTGTGTTTTTCATAATAACTCGTGCAAATGCACATAGCATAATATTGTGATGCGGAACTGCTGATGAAGACCACATATGGCCACCAGATCTGCTCAATACTAGGTACAAATACAATGCGTTGCTGACGGACAGGCAACGCATAGCCTAAACCGGTGGACCTAGAGCCATGAAACTTTGTACAGGGGTTCCTTAGTCGCGTGGGGTAGCACTGATATAGGATTTGACAAAATTAATTCCCCAAGGGGGGGGGGGGATAAGGGGTTACAGTTAGTATTAAACTCAATCTAATCAAATAGGGTTTGTGGAAGTCGGTTTTTTCTAAAGTTTACTTTTTGTTTCAATTATAATAACTGAACAAAGGAACCCAGCCACAAGAGAGCTGTAATTATCGCTCGATGATAAGGTGGGCGTGTAAGGGCGCGCAGGCTGCACTATCGATTTCCTGAATTAGACGACGGCTCGCCCGGCCGTCTTTGTCGGGCGAAACAGACCAAAACAAGCCACCACCCACCTCGCCTCCATCGCTCCAGCTAGTTTAGTCTACCCTGGTAGGTCCACAACAGAGACTATATATCCAATTGACTGCGCCTGCGGGGGAATGCGGGTCGCCAAACGTTTGTTGTATTCAACAAACGTCCGCATACGCAACCTATGTATGTACGAAGACGGGCCGCCAGACAGTTTCGCAGCGGCTGACCAATCACAGCTCTCTTACCTCGTCCTCCGCCGCCCGTAAATTGTGTTGTGAGTTGTGTTTCAAAGGAAAATGTATCTATGCGCTCTCCACGGATAAGTGCTCCCTGGTCCACAATGAGCGGCCACACGCCTGAAACATTTTGAAATCCAATATAGCTGTAAAATGGGTCGGCATCAGCCAAGATAATTCGAGTGTCGGAAAGGTGTGGAAGGAGGCTTGGGTGCTAAAAGTAATCTAAACACAAACAAGACAAAGGGATAAGCTAAGGTTAACGCTGTAATTATATTAATGTTTAGATAGTATTCTGAAGTGTTTATTTATTGGAATAGTATAACATGATGCGTGATTTAAACTAATTTCTTCTTTGAGTTACATGGACTAGGCAAAACTTATGCACACTCTATGTGTCTGACTGCCGAACACTTTTCGAACATAACTTAATAATTTTAGTAACATACATTTAGTTGATTAGGAATATATATCCAACCAGGACGCCTTTCCTTGTATTAGTAAATTCTGTCAAAGTGCATCGCTGAGGCACAAAGGTCGTTGCGTGGGAAAAGGGGGGTCAGGTGGGGAGCTGAGGAGCAAAGGGGGGTGGGGGGTGGCTCGCCCACGCCCCCCCTCATGGGCTTGCACCGAAGTGAGTTGGGGCTTCAGAAATTTGTTATGACGCACTGGTGTGTTGTGTCGATTCTGGTGCAGAGCTTACTTTTACCTTACTTCTGCACAAAATCCATGCAGCTTTATTATACTCAACGAATTTTCAGGTTAATTTCAGTTTTTCAATCGCGAGTTCTGTTTGTTCACATTTCTGGTGGAAAAACACAGCCTCAGCAATCCTAAACACAAATACTTACGGCCGTTTGCAGTAACCTATCTATCCTCAATCTGCAGATAGATAGCTGTACCTTAGAGGTAGACAAAAGTAAGGCCACTTTTAAAGGTAGACAAATAGTAAGTCCACTATAGGTAGTCTCTAAGGTACAGAAATTAAATTTTCAAAAAGTGGACTTACTATTATCTACCTATAAGGTACGCTTTTTGACATAAGTACCATAGCGCAACTGTCAAATCTAACTCTAGTAATGTGAAAACTATGAATATATAGATTAATGTTAATGGACATTAGTATTCGTTGTACCTATAGTGTACTGTGTGAAAAGTGTTAACGTCTTAGACTGTGTATCATTATTTCGCAACTTTCGTAATATGTCACGGTTGCCAATTAGTAAATTGTGATAAGAATAGGCTTGTGGCCGGTAATCCAATAAATCTAGGAGCAAGTCTTAAGTTGAAGCAATATGTACAAAATGGCTTGACATTCTCAGAATTGTATATTTCCAGCAGATATATTTTATAAAGTCAATTTTGTGCAAAAAAGACTGCATTTGATGGCACTTTTACATGACGTCATTATGTTGTTATTTCATAGAACTCAGGAACAAAAGATCCGTTTTGACAGTTCATAAAAAGTATCTATTTTGACTTGACAGGCCACAAGCCTATTATTTATTTTTGTATACTTTGTAATGGTCAATAGTAGGTCAAAGGCAAACATTACCCAAACTAGTTATTGGACCGAACTTATATAGAAAAGAATCATCTGCAATTGAAAGGAAAAGTCTTTCTTTCAAATTATTCAACTAACAAATACGAGAAGGTAGGTACGTATTAGAAGTCAAAGATCACACCTATCTTTATATTCGGCCCAGTAATAGTATTAGCACCGACCAAATTGCTTGTAGTGCTGGTGTTGCTTCTTGAACTGATAGATTCAGAATTCGTCAGAACCGTAAAGAACCTCTTATAAAGTAGTTGACTTTCCGCATATTTTCTTTGCTTAAACCGTTTTTATATTCCTTTTCTATGCATTTTTCCCGTCAAGTGCAATTAATTAATGGCTGGCTAATAAAAAACTTCCTAAACGTAATGAACGAGTGCACCCTCATTATGAAGGTCAACGAGTCTCAAGCGCTCCCCCCTTCACAGTAGGGGGGGTGACGGGTGGTGAAAGGGGGGTTCTTCTATACGCCTTGTGCGGCGCAACGAACTTAGGTACTTTGCGCTTTTTTTCTTTGTTTTTTTCCTTTAGAAATTTTTAGTTGGATAAGCTCGATAGACGGGTGTCGGAAGGCGGGGTTCTACGAAATTGATCGGACGTCCGCAGTAAGATTTTCTGAAATGGAAGTTCTAAACGAAATGGCATTTATGGTGCTTGCCAAGACTGTGCCTTGCTGCAAGCGTTTCTCTGATCTTATTCATCCCAAGATACTGCTTTCCCCATTCATAATTCAATAGATATTGAATTAATTCCTAAGCGTATTATGTACCGTCACGCAGTGAAGTAAAGTGCCTGAAAGAAAAAAAACTTTAGCCACGCGTGATGCCGTATTTGTTCTAAAATCCTAAAAGTGGAGTAATGTTCAACAATATCAGCAAAGCCTTTTCTATACGAGATATCCTTTTGTTTTGTGGAATCTCAATTTTTTCTAAATGCCGCTGACATTATGCTGGCATCATATCAGGATCATCGCTCGATTGAGAAAATTATCTTGTACTTATTATCTTTTACCTGCTGACAGAAGTTGCGTGCGAACAAAGGTGTGCCGTCTAGACGCATTAGTTCAACGTCATGCATCAACCCTGGCCCCCAATTCTATAAACGAATCGCATGCCAATTGCTATAGCGAGGGCACAAAAATACGGTTTAGGCTTGGCGACGACGGCGGCGGGCGCCGAGACGTGCCGCGCCGGCTGCAAATAAATTGGCAATTGGCATGCGACTCATTTGTAGAATTGGGGGCCTGCGTAGCACGAACCGATATTGAAATGTAAGGTAGTCACTTAACTGATAGGCGAGAATCTCATAGGATTGACAATTGTTTCTGAAAAATTTCAAAGTTTCGTGTAGAGCTCGTCTAAGCTGAAATGACGCGCCCCACTCCTTGGTTTTGTATTTACTTGTCATACAAAACCAAGGAGTGGGTCGCGTCATTTCAGCTTAGACGAGCTCTAACTCTGGGTAATTAAACAGTTTGTTGGATAACCCATGTCTTAACTCATTAATTGTCGGTTATTTTAAAATAAAATCAGTATTTGTTGCTGTAGTGGCAACAGATATCACTCTGTAAAGACTTAAACTTTCTAGCTAGTACGGTTCGTGCGAGGAAGCCCGCTGACCAGAGACATATATCCAATTGACTGCTCCCCCGCAGGAGCAGTCAATTGGATATTTGTTGTATTCAACAAACGTTCGCATACGCAACCTATGTACGATGACGGGCCGCCAGACAGTTTCGCAGTGGCTGACCAATTACAGCTCTCTTACCTCGTCCCCCGCCGCCCGTAAATTGGTGAGTTGTGTTTCAAAGGAAAATGTATCTATGCGCTCTCCACTGGATAAGTGCTCCCTGCCGCTGAAGAACAGACAGACGGACAGCGGAAGCTTAGTAATAGGGTCCCGTTCAGCACCCTTCTCGTCCCCAAGAAACACATGCATATTTCGGTTTGTTATTATTAATTTTGCGCAATGGCAATCTAGCTGAACGATGTTGTTTCGTATGCGATACTCGTGTCCTACCTCTATTACATCTACATGCGTGTGTGTATTGTGTTCCATTTCACCCAGCGTCCATAGGCACTGCCTCCCCCCTACCCACATCAGGCGGCAGACACAACAGCCTGAAAGCAAAAGGAAACCCGAGCGATCTATCTGCCCCCAGCTTTGTGCAATAGAACGAACAAAGTCTGCCCCTTCATTCGCTATCTCTAATCCGTACAAAACCTACGCAGTTTCTGTCAAATCGAGAATATTGGCTAAGAATAAAGAAAAATCCATCTTATCGTATCGTATATCTTCACGTGACCGTGGCGTTTATGATCATTATCATGACAGTCTGTAAAAAACTGCGTAGCCGTCTTATGGTTACGCAGGAGAGTCGGTTTTAATTTAAAGGTACGTACGAGTATATCATGGCACACGTAGACATACATACACCAACTTATACCCTGTCCCTCGCACGTCTATTGTTGATATTGTTAGTTTGGCCCGCGTGTGTCTTAACGCCAGCGAACCGATTACCACCCTTACAGAAAAGTTATAACATCCTTGTATTGCAGAACTTGTTCGCATGTAAGTCGCACAATTACATTTTAAACATCAAAACCGATATTTATCTGAATCGAATTACCACGCACAGGTATATTTCTGCCGAAAGGGGGGATGAGTGGGCAAAGGGGGGTTTAGTCCTAAGTTCAGACGAGTGCAAGCGTTTTCGGCGGCGCGGCCGGTCGGGGTCGACGACCGGCTACGACGTAGACCTACGCGCTACGCAGCGACGCCGATACCGTGCGAACTGCTACGAACTTTGTTAAGGCGATGCCCGGTACCCTAGGCAGTCTGCAATGCCCGTATATGACTGCCAAAAGAAGGAGTGATTGTTTTCATCACAGAACTTAACATAGCGTCACGCCTTTTCCTATACTTCCGGCCCTGCAATGCACCTTAACACGATCGGCAAGCTTTACCTGACTAATAATGTATTCTCGCAGCTGACTACGGCTCTGAATTATAAACCGAAGCGCCGTTATCTGTTTTCGTTAGAAGCTCCCTTTGTTCCCCATCCGTTGCAAGTTGGGAGGAACTCTACAATTAATCATACATAACATTTAGCTACAGCTTTTGTTACCTCCTAATAAGTTTGACTGAATATGTATTTTTTTCTTAAATCACCCTTGTTGACCACACATGTTTTCTTATCCTAAAATTTTAGTATTTCGTTGATAAATTAATACGGACGTAGGTTGCTGCTCTAATAAAGTACCGCTTAAATATACGAGCGAAAACGACAGACGTTAAGACAGACACGGGCCAAACTAACAATAGAGAACAATAGATGTGCGAGCGAGAGAGTCGCTCAAACTATGAATAATTGTCTGTTGTGCATCCGGCCACACTACACACAGGCAGTACACTTATGTATGATACTTAAATCGCATACCGACTAGGTTAATCGCATACCTACTAGGTGAATCGCATACCTACTAGGTGAATCGCATACCTACTAGGTGAACTCGAAAAGCAGTACAAGCAGTCTTATTGAAGACCAAAAACACTGAATATTGAAAACAATCTAATGCATTGAAAAATTGAGAGAAACGCCTCTCAGTATGTGAAACTGCAAGATGATATATTTGAAGAAACTCCTTTTTACCCGAAAACTTGTATATGAAATGATAAAAAATAAACACTTTTCTATTCTATTCTTTTCCTTCTTACACACCGAATTTTCCGCATTTATAGGGAAGTCATAATTATGGTCGTATGAACTCATTTCAACAGACATTACAATAAAATTTGACAAATTTTCCTTTGTCCCTGTAACATTACCATTCACGTGGAAGTCATGGCTTCCGTGCATATAAAAGTTGACCCTCGGTAAATGTGTTATGTTTGCTGAAGGATGTAGGTACCTACTTTGTCTCATAAGGCTTGTAATGTAGAAAAAAAAAAAATATACGCGTGTAGCACCGTACACGTGTTAGAAGTAAAACTTCTGTAGCTAGATCATTAAGTGGTACCTATACTATACACCTATACCTACCTATACTAAAAGAGATTTAAATTTCCAATTTTGAGATCCAATCTCTGCTTCAAGTTACTTTTAAGTTTCAGACGTCCGATTATTTGAAATTATTTTATACTTGTACTTACTTTTAATACGTCATGTCATTTATTTCCCACCATTCCTTATCTACAATTTGTCGCGCTCGTGGTGATATACTTAACTCATTCAATAGTGTCACTACTATTTGCATCTCGCTCAGATTATATACCATCTGACGTCACGTCTTTAAGCCGTCTCGCTCAAATGTATGCATTGCTTTGCTTGTTTTAGAAATCCATATCGACCCGTGTGACATTGATGAAACTCTTTTCTTACAAACTGTATGGATCGCATCGCACAGCTGTCAAACATAAGTTCCGGTTCCAACAAAGAGGTTTTTTGTTTGTCCCAGCCAGCGGCGGCGGCGGCGGCGGCGGCGCCATCTTGGCCATACCGGAAATCAAGAACTCGTGGAAGAATGCTTAAAATAATTTTTATTTGTTAACGTTTCATCAGGTTTTTCTCTCACTAATTAACATTCTTTATTGTACGAATGTATTATTATCTTATCTGATTAGTTAAAAACCGTATTGAAAATAGTTGCGGTTTTAAAAGTCTTCAGCCGACCCTGACGTCACCGATTCCAATTTCCGTTACATTTCTTAGCCACTCGTGATAGCACCCGGCTAGTAACAATTGAAAAGCAAATATATGAATAACCCACAGTTGAGAGGTTAAATAAATTTTACCCCCGTGCCCCAAGAAGTTTTACTTCAAAAAGATCTTAATTAATAATTGCACTTGATTCTCAAGAAGTACATATTTTTAATTAAGTACCAAGGGCCTTCCATCACACGTGAATGATTGAGGCTAGGTTTTACGAAGTATCTCACAGACATACAGGAGCGTAGTGTGAGAGTCTCCATGCATCCATCCATCAATGTATGCGAGATACTTCGTGGCGATAAGTCTCCGAGAGTCGCCTGCAGATCTCGTCAGCGTCTGCAAGTACTATGAATATCCAACAATTTTACAGCATAAACGGTCGTATCGTTTGATTGCGTTAACCTAGAAGTTTGTTTTTTTTCACGGCTCTAAGGGACCTCAGACCTGAGTAATTGATTTCAATTTCAGCTTCTTACATCCGAAAGTGCCCTTTCAGTCGAGAGATTGTCATTCTCCTGGCCGAAAAGTAAAAAAAAATGACATTAATATTAGAGAAAATTAAGTTCTCATCCCCTTGCAATAGACATTAATTGACGTCTTGGTAGTCACTGTCAAAGTCGAGCACTAGTTTGTGCTTCTGCGAGCAATAGAGTCAGACGGGCGGACGGACAACGAAATTACTTTTATTCATTTTATTCACCGGAAACCTGAAAACGCTACATACCTTTGGTTGTGGGACTCGAGGTTTATACTCGGTTGGTAAGGGGAATATAAAATTAGATTGTACGTACATACTTATCTGCAGACATCTCATCACATACTAATTTCACCGAAATATAAAATTATATGAGAATCTATATGTTCCACATTGTATAAATGTAGTTGTACAAACTTTCATTTATTGGTGTCGTTTCAGTTCAGTTTGATTTCATGGAAACTTTGAACAATATCAAACTGAACTCAAAGCTTAGCATTTGCTACTATACAGGGTGAAACAAATTGTAATAGTCATCGTATGAATTTATTTGTTAGACTCATCATAAAAAACCTACATAATATCCCAATTATCTCATTGAAATCCGTAAGAGAAAGTGAAAAGATAAAGTAACACACCGTTAGAGTACCGTCACCGTTTTAAAATACCAACTCGACTGACAAATACTAATATTTTGTTTCTTACTATGTTTCATAGAATCATTTTGTAAAACTCACACTCTATGCATAACATGAAAGTTAAGACAAGATATCCCACAGTAAATAACCCGCTGACTCTATCGAACAATGCTCAATTGCTATTCTTAACGAGTATTCTGTACATAAACTATCTTTCCTAGATTGTACCGACTTTGATCCACTTCCTGTTCGATGTTCTGGTAGGTTTCTTATTGGTTTAAGATTATCTCATGTTCATCGTGTAATGATGACGCCGTTTCGTGCACTTTGCGGTCGTTTATATTGACCTAGGGTTGTTTACTTTTTGTTCTCCCGAAGCATAATGACGGCATAAGGCTTGTGCATGCTGGGTCTTAAAGTTGCCTTCGTGGCCGAGATACTAGCAAGCTGATCGCGTGTTTACCAAAAGTTCAAAAATCTTTTGTAATGTTACTTATTATAACAATTATTATTTATTTCATCTTCAAATATAGCGTCACGCCTTTTCCTGTTTATGTACTGAATTTTACAGTTGCATACTATTTATATCTAGAAAGTTGTATTACAGTTCTGTGGACTTTTCATATGTCCAGGCCCTTAGCGATCCTATAGTCAATAAAATATCTTCAACACGCATACTCTATACAATTATTGGTTTTCATTTTACTGCATTTCCTAGTTAAGACTATATAGAACATAATACAATCCAGTAAGATAGTAGAGCTATTTTTGAAACTCATAAAATAACTCATCTTAGGAACTAAAAAGATGATAATGATATGATAAATCACAATTAACGTTACTGCCCACAGTCGCCCGATTCCGATGACCATAGACCTGAGTAATCGATATTAATTTGAGAATTGAGAAAAAGGGGTTGTGACAGACGGACAGACAGACAGACGGACAACAAAGTGATCCTATAAGGGTTCCTTTTTTTCTTTTTAAGAATCGGAACCCTAAAAATGATCACGGTTTGCAGGAAGAAATCTCTTGTTAGAGATAAGAGTGGCATGATACTCGCGCCTTCGATATTCGGATATCGAGATCTATCTTGACAGATACCCATACAAAATCACTCGATATAGGTGTAGATATCGTATATCGAATGCGAGAGAATCATGCCAAACCCTTTCGGTCGAGAGATTGTCATTCTCCTGGACGAAAAGGAAAAAAAAATACATTATAATTAGGGGAAATTAAGTTCTCATCCCCTTGCAATAGACATTAATTGACGTCTTGGTAGTCACTGTCAAAGTCAAGCACTATTTTGTGCTTCTGCGAGCAATAGGGCTTGCATTTGTGAAATATTTATCTATTTATGAGTACTCTGATGTCGGTGCAGGGAGTTAAAAAAACAAATTACAAGAAGTAGTAGAGGAAGAAGTAGGGGGAACGTAGCCTTACTACATGACTATTTTTTTGCTATTTTGCTAGTTGACCCCCACTGTGACCACTGTATGTATGTAGTACCTATGAGACAAGACTGATATTTTATGCTAGCGTCGTGTTTTGAGGAACCTCCTCCCTCTCCCCTAAACTGGTATGTTCCCAGTAACCCTGTAGGTAACCCGCATAGTTCCCACAGCTGACGCGATGGCCAGCCCGGCTAGAATGTTCAACGCGAATCCTTCTCCAAATAATTAATGCGATAAAATAGTGCGCCGCAACCAGCCGCGTTCGGAAATAACATCGAGGCTCTGACTTTACTTTTTGGAATATTAGAATTGGGTTGTGTCCAGTGAACCAGTGAACCAGTCAATTCAGTTCAGTTCAAAATTTGTATTGACCATAAAATCATACATTATTACTTAGTCAACGTCAATATAATATTAATATTTTGTATACTACCGCCGCCGCCCGTTCGGAAGTTGTGGGCTTGGGGATGGAGCAAAGAAGGGCAAGAAACTCCCCCGTACCTCTTTTAAAATATCAGAGCCTTAAAAATACAATGTTATGTATTTCTAATTAAGTCTAAGGAAATACACCGAGAAGAGTGACTCAGTCCATCGCCCCTCTTTGGATTTCTGTGCGCTGAGATGGTAAAGACCATGCAGTTTTGTCATCTAAATAAGTCTGAAGTTGAAGCATTATTATATACAAAATGGCTTTGATGCCAAACTCGGCACACGCCACATGACGTCACGAAGTTCTATTTGACCGAGCGAGCGAAGGGCTCCATTTCGACAAGATAGGAGGCCGATTTTGCTTTCGTCTGTCTGTAAGTATCTATATGTATATGTATTTCTGTCAGTTCTGGTCTAGGGGCTACATTTTTCAAGCTATCCTAACAATACTTGGCACACGTGTTCCTTGAATTAAAGTATTTTGTTTGTCGAGAGCTTTTATCGATTTTCATCTGGGGGGGGGGGGGGGGGGGAGTTAGGACGTCATCAATTTTTTGTATGGTGTTTGTTTTGTTTCCCTGAAACCTGAATCGCTTCATGAGGCGGTTCTAAAAATATACTACAATATAACCTTTCGGCCACCTGTTTTCTAAAGATTCAAGAAATATTTTCACAGTTCCCCCTGTTCGCGAGGTCTACTGCCCACAGGGCCACTAGTTCATAGAACTCAGGAACAAAAGTACCGTTTTTACAGTTCCTAAAAAGTATGTAGTTTTATTAGTAGGATACAAGCCTATTAAACCCTTCCAACGATCTTTTGGCGTATGAATGACGTTTTCAAGGGGGCGCCACTTCTACGCAACCTAATGCAATGAACCTGTCAAAAAGCGTTAGTTTCTACCTGTCACCCAAAAGATCGTTGGACAGCTGTATTATGTTTAGTCGTTGCTTGACAGCTCCTTGAAATGCACTTGTATCAAGCAATTTTTTACGCTAAGTTATGTTATGATTAGGTATTTATTCTGCATCATAGTAAGTCCAACAGTTGAGACACAAACGGCCGCCTGCGCGGGCGCAGATCTCGGCGTGACGCGAGAGCGCGCGCGGTCACGACGCATGCGCTGCGCGGCAAAACGAGCAAGCACGCCGCACGCGCGACCTCGCCTGCTACCACGAGACTATTGGCTGCCACGGCTGTGACAACATCGAATGGTCGCTCTACATTGCTGCTTCCGTATGCTTACACAAGTATGCATAAGCAAATGAACATACCTATTTATTAATGATGTGTAATTAAAAAAATTACGAGTGTATGGAAATAACTAAGCATACCGAGGTTAGTTTACTCCAGCCGGTTTAACCTTGAATGAACTAAACTCAAGATTAACAAAGTTAAGATTAATTGATCAAGTCAAGGAGCTGTCAAGCAAACGATTAAGTTTAGGGGTATAAGTTTAATTGACGAGCGAAAATTATATATGCGTGACAGTTTTCTCATACACCAACTTTTGATGTTTTGCCGGCTAACTTTAATCACAGAAGAGATAATAGTACTACGTACAGAAAGGCCACTCCCTTCCCCGCGCTGATTCAGATACTGCACCTCACCCCGGACTCCAGGAGCCTCCGTCGGGAGGCACTTTGTAGGCGCTGAACTCACATTCACAAACGAACGAGTTTACGTACACATTTGCACGTGTACAGACGTTATTTGGCTATGTAGTAGTTGAATATTTTACGAGCGTTCTATGGAATGTCCGAGGCGTGCAAGTTGTTCAGATTTGACGTTAACCGCTTACGGCCATTTGGTAACAATTTAACGTTTTTGGCAATTGATATTGTATGGATATTTACTAAAAGCATAAAGCATTTAGCACCCTATGTCTGAGCCATGCAGCAAATCGATATTTCTTTGTACATCCAAAACAGTTAATGTAAACCTTGCGCAAGAATAAACTCGCACCGAAACAGAATAATGGAAGTCATCGTATCGGCGGCGGCGTAGGTCCGTTGCGTCCCCACTACGTTGCGCATCTATTTTATTAAATCAGACCGTAGAACCAAGAATGCAGCCTATACCTACGCCTAGGCTCCTTGCGATTCATGCTATGCAAAAATATTCCAGATTCGAGCCAGAAACAAGTTAAAAGAGACCTCCTAGTAATGTAGAAGATTTAAATAGAGGAAGCGCGATGAGTTTTTTGCGAGTATTTGTCTGCCATAGGACAGATTTACAGATAATCCTAAGTTTATCTACATTAACAGCAAGATGCAATTCGCTAATATCACTCGCGCGAACTTTCAGATCAATGAAACAATTTACCCCCTGCTCCATGCGCGCAACGCAACGCTAAGAAAATGTATGCATTTGACATTTGAGAAGTGAGTGCCTGCGGGGCCATGATTCTCGCGCACTCGATATAGGTGTAGATATCGTATATCGAATGCGCGAGAATCATACTCCTACTAATCATAAACCCAGGGCTATTTTCATTCGGGGTGGTAGAGCCACAGCTGCATTCAATTCCTTGTCCATCACTTTCCAAATCACCTCATGAAATAAAATAAAAATGTCTATCCAATTTAGAATTACACAGACGAATGAGGGGCACCAATTTAGTACCTATAGACAACTAAACCACGGTCTTTGCTAAGCGGTTAAAATCTAAACGCAGTTTGCCATTGTGACGTCACTAGATAACTAATGCCCTTACTGTCTGCGAACCAACGTGCCACCAAACTTATAAATACCTCCGAGTTACCGAGAAATCGACCGTAGTATTAGAACATAAGGTCTGTAAAATTAGCAAAAGTGAGACTGAGCTTCGGGACTAAGTGATAGCGGTGCGTGAGCATTATAGAGATCTACTGCGATTTGTATCTTTGATATTATTTCCTTGGTAAGGTGGCGCTTAAATTATTGGATGAATTTTAGAGGCAGGTGTAATGTCAAAAAGTAAATGTTGATTCTATCAGATCAGATTTTCTAATCAAAGCGGAAGAAGTGTTTCGATTGTCACTAGATCATTGTTTTAACTATGATGAACATTGATATAATAATTGTTATAGGTACCGCCATCCACGATGACGCGTGACGTAGCTATTTGCATCTTTGTCTTTCAGCAGAGTGCCTCGATGAAAAAGAAAGATGCGAATAGCAACTTCACGCGTCGTCGTGGATGGCGTTACCTATAGGATCTCTTAAAGTTTCTTATTTTTTATAGAATCTGCGAATCAGGTACCGTGTATATTTTGCATACATTTTCATAACTCCACAAGTTTACACAATCAAAACATACGTACCTACAGCATCTTTGTAACAGCATACTTTGATCTAATAAAACTTGTTTTTTTGGAATCTCTACTTAATCTTATTCGATCCCTTTTAACTTGATCTTATTTTCTTTTGTTATTTCTTGTAAAGTTGAACGTTTGTCTTCTTCTCTCCCAACTTTATCCATGTCGTGTCCCGAAACAATTATTTCTTCGGCCACCATCAACTGCTGTAACTGACTACCGTAAACATGAATTGATAATCCTTGCTGGTTGTTCATGGCTGAGAATACTCTTAGTTATATCGGCCAAGTGCGAGCAGTGTAACGTAGAGTGGGTTCCTTACGGTTGCCTTATGCATCGCTACTGGTACATAAGGCAATTGTTTTGTTTTACTGTTTTGTTGTACTGGTGTATAATTTGACTAAGTGCCGTTCTCTCGTTCATCAGATAGCGTTGACATTTCACACGTACAAAAAGTATCGACAAAAGTTATCTGACTGTTTATCCGACTCTTAAGAGACCCGGGCTAACTTGTATAACAATATATTCTATTTACGGAACATGCATTTAATTTTGGTGATTTCTTTCTTTGCATGTTTTACTTTTATTTGCAATAGTCATCTATACTATAGTGTGTTTTTGTTGTGTACATATTCTTTCATGTAAATACTTATTTTATTCGAAATTGCTACACCCTATGGGTAAAATTACATAATACTTGAGTGATGCGAAATGTAACACCTTCATCAAACATGTAATTAATTGCAATAAACAAATTGAATTGTTTTACATTTGTGGCACTTGTTTATTACATTTTATCAAAGCGGACAACTTTGTTGCCCCTTATGGCAATAAATTTTACCTTAAATACCGATTTAATTACTATAACTTCACTCAAAACTGTTGTAATTAAATTAAAGCAATTTGTATCCTTCCGAATATCAGAGTTGGCATCGCGAATTAAAACATGACTCCAACGCATTTACTGGCAATTAAAGCACGAGGTGTAATTATAAAATTACGCTTATAATAAAAATTTACGACAAATGCAATAAGTGTTTATGTACCGTGAAATGCCTTCACTTGTTGTGTTAACTGTTAACACCAAAGGGTTAAAACAGCGAATATCAATAATAGTGTACGTTTAAAAAGTTTGCAACTCAATACTAATCTAATAATTGTATACTTGAAAAAATCTTTTGCATTCCTTTATAATGATATACTAGCTGCAATCGGAGATATCGAATTCTTGTAGTTGTATTTCCTGGTAGTGAATCTGAAAATAATTACATGTCCGAAAAAAAAAACTATATAATTGAGACACATTATAATAAAAATGCTATGAGTATGTAGGAAATCCATCTAAAGCAGAAGCAAACATTTATGATTTGCGTGCGCAACCGTCATACGAAACTTATCGTAAATAGCATTTATATTTTTTCCATTGCGCCCTATTTCCCCATTAAATATAATACTTATCAACTGATGTACAATTACATCACTTACATCGATATCGTTCTTTGGAGGCACCTTTTTAATATAATTTAACTTATTTGTTTCTAGTTACCAACGCCTTTTAAAAAGATAACAAATAAGCAATACTGCAAATGAATTCACTACGCAGATGTTTGACACCTGCTTTTGATGCTCATTTCATTACACTTGTTCTTATTATACATCTTTACGGATGACATCCTTTTTCACGGATTAATAATTGTCCTCTATGGTCGATCGAGGGAGGACTGCAAAAAGTCCACTCCGCTAGCGAAGAGGTTATCAAATGGCTGCTCAAACTGCCACCTATATGAGTTGTGACGTTGACGACAGCGACCAAACGCTAAATAAATAAATAAATCGAATAATTGAACTTATTATTTGACTTAAATAAATGACTGACTGAAATAATTATTTGTCAACACCAACACATACAATTTGAATACGTCATTTCGCACGGCAATTGATCCTTTGATTGATTGTTCTAAGCCAGGACTTCTTTTATTAAAACGCATTAATAAACTGGCAAAGAAGGACGGGACACTTTAATTACGCAAACGTAATGGAAGCCCTTTGAGGTATGATTATAGTCGGCACCAACTGACGTTTTGATTGGTCTCCTCACACGGAGAGATAGATTGAAATGATATGCGTTTAAACATTGCGTTACGCTTTTTTGCGATTTATTTATCAGCGTGTAACCAGTTATGTATATCGGTTTTATCGCAACTACTCTATCAAGCGGGATAATCAAGTGACGGGCAATTTAATTTTTCCTTTTACACAATTATTCGTTTAAAAAATGTTTTGAACTACGAAAAGCTTTATCGCAAGTTCTACGGCTGTTTTAGCAGGAATATAACGAACCTCTATCTTAATTACATAAATAAGCTTCTTATATGAAAAGTGGCATTATCAGCGCCCTGTTTCCGAAGGAAAAATTTACTGTGAGCCGGTGACAAATAATTATAATCTTTCAATCACATAAATCAATTAATTGTTCATTAGTCTTCAATTAATGGCTTGTTACATTTGACCAATCTTTGAAAAGTGAAATCAGTTTTGAATAATAGCAGCAAGTCATCGGCTGAGACCCGGTCATGTCATAAGTTAATACGGTGTAATTGTTGAAATGTTGCCACAGGAAGATTAATCTGTGCAGAAAGTAAGGTCAATTTTAAGGCTAGCATTTTCTCGGACTCACTTCAAACCTGATGATGATAGACTCAAAGAAGAGTAACGGTCACGTAACCCCGGTGCTTCTACAATAATGCCAGTGCTGTTTTCGATTGGATCGGAATTGTGGGCGATATCGGTCGACGCCGATCGCAGGTATCGGAACCCTATTTGTAGGTCTCCAACACTACCGTTGTTTGCCAGGGTTCGTCAACTATGCAGGGTGCTGCAAAACAACAAAGAAAAAACATACTTATCAAAAGCGTCCACGGGGCAGACCGAAGAAGAGATGGCTTGACTGCATTGAGGAAGACTTAAAGATAATGAAGAAGAAAACATCTTAGAAGAAAGAGGCTCGGGACAGAGTCCTGTGGAGAAACATCGTGGAGGAGGCCAAGACCCACAAACGGTTGTAGCGCCGCAGGAAGCAAGAAGAAGCAAGCAATTAAGAAAATACAACGCAGTGTGTAGAGAAATACAAAATATGTCAATTGGTGCTAGGTAACTTCCAGAAATCTCACATATTTAGGCATCTATTCCTTATGAATGACAGTTAGTATTTAAAATTTTGGAGATTTTGAAAATATGTATTTAGGGCACGCAGCAATATCAGAATACTACCGACTTATCATTGTATCAGCGTCCTAATTAAGATTGATTGTATGCCCTATCCTATGGTATCCCGAAATAGTTCGGTGCCCCTGGCACTATGATTTCTGTCATCTCAGGAGTGCGCCTCTTCCTTCATCTGACCAGAATTGAAGGGTTCTTCCCGTCATACAATCTTGTCTAAAAATATTATCTGGTGTATTGTACAGCTACATTATTTCTGCAGGATTATTATATTTGGCAGACATGATTTGTTACTAAGACAAAAGTAACATTTGCTGTTTAAATTGAAAAGTATCTTATGGTATGGTGTTTGGGTTACCCGCGAAAGGACTCTGTACACCTTTCGAAGTTTATCAGAGTATAACTGTAGATACTTAGGCCTAAGATATAGTGTTAATAATCTAATTTATTAAAAAAGTGAATAGAATTTGAAATATTACAATAGAAATAGGCGTAACGGTAATAGGCAATTTTCTGACAGCTAAATATAGTTCTGAAAGCTGCCGGCAGATGGCTTTGTATAGACATGAATTCATATGACACAGTCTGTCGTTGTCACAGAGTAAGTAATTTTTGACTGATCTTGAACGCAGCCGACTGTCTGCCGTGTGGTGTGTGTCTACCTACCATAGAGCAACACGTTGCGGCGTGTCAACCAACGTTCTTGTCTATCATTCCGTTCGTTAACCGTTTCGCGAATAATTCTTAGTCTTATCAGTAATATTTGTATCGCGTTCCACATGTTACACGACCACAGATTATGTTCTTGTTGTTATTATTTGGACTGGCAACTTTTCTTCACTCATGTCTGGCCTACGACATCTAGTGACGAATTTGGAACTACTGAAGTAGTTTAAAAAAAAATCTCCCATAGCGAGATGATCTTGACAAGTGTCAGCCGTGGTGGCCGGTGTACATGCAGAACATGACTCAAAAGTAGAGTCTTTGCCCAGCGGTGGGACACCAAATTGGCTTCATAAAAAATAAAATTTACCTACAAGTGGAACAACAAGTTGAACAACAAGTGGAACAACAAGTTGAACAACAAGTTAACAACAAGTTGAACAACAAGTCAACAACAAGTTGAACAAAAAGTTGATCAACAAGTTAAACAACAAGTTGAACAAAAAGGTGATCGACGGTTGAAAATGTTCATTGCCTGGAACCCTTCGTTACTTCATAGCTCCGGCGATGGGCCCTGTCGCGTATTGGATAACTGGCTAAGAGTGGGCATAATAGAATTCTGCCTCTGCCATCCTGTGAGGGACAGGCGTGACACAATTTAACTTCATGATACAAGTGTTGACCATGATACCAGATAGGAGTAGCCCGGACTCGTGCTAAACAAACTGACCCGCCGGCGACGGGCGGGGCTGAGGAGAGTAAAGCACGCGCCGCGAAATAATTCTGTTAGGCCGCGCAGCAGCCAAGCTATACAGGGTGGCACAGGAAAATTAATTATACGCCTTTTCTAATAAGGAGTGGAGTAACATAGAGTCAGAGTGTGCACAATTAAAAGGAAAATATCTGGGGACGGAGCTTTGCTCGGCGGTTGGATGGAACGGGATAAAAGATTATAATTAATATTTATCAAACTGCATATCACCAATCAATATGGTGTTCTGTTTTTAAACAGCCTATTTAAGTAAATGATAAGCGAGCACGCATTTTGTTCTCCTCATGAGTATAGGCATAGGCATAGATAATATATTTTAATCTATCAGCCTATGGTGCGTGCATTTCAAAATAGGAGCTTTTACAGTGCGTGTTTCCTACTGCAGCAAGCAAGAAGGCTGAATAGCAGATGATGAATTCGTATTACAACTTCATTTTTTTACCCCCAAAAACTGTCCTGATATGAGCAAATGTTCCCGGGTGTTTTAAATTTGAAATTTTGTTTATTGCCGAGCGTCAAAATGCATAGAGACACAACAATAGCCAGAATAAGGAGAGACAATGCATCTAGATTGCACTCACGCCATCTCACGGGACCGAAATGAATGACATGGTTGATGATGCTGAAACCCAACAGTGGGTGTCCGACAAACGAGAGTGTTGATCCTTCTAGGTCTAGTTTAAGTCACTTGTTGTGTACTAACATATATGTGTAGGGAACTGGGAACAAATATTTGTGGGAACACAAAGTAACAATAATAAAGGCTAACCCAGTTCTAAGACAGATTAAGATATAATTTATACGTGTCCGTCTATGTTGATAGCCATCAAACTGTTGAAGCTGGCTAATGTGTCAGAGAATATACATTATGCACACGCCTTAAAAAGATCACCCTTCTTTTTGTGTAGTTAGCTTACAATCGTACTACCATAATTGAAACAAAAAGTAAACTTTAGAAAAAACCGACTTCCACAAACCCTATTTGATTAGATTGAGTTTAATACTAACTGTAACCCCTTATCCCCCCCCCCCCCTTGGGGAATTAATTTTGTCAAATCCTATATCAGTGCTACCCCACGCGACTAAGGAACCCCTGTACAAAGTTTCATGGCTCTAGGTCCACCGGTTTAGGCTATGCGTTGCCTGCCCGTCAGCCACGCATTGTATTTGTACCTAGTATTAAGCAGATCTGGTGGCCATATGTGGTCTTCATCAGCAGTTCCGCATCACAATATTATGCTTACCATGTGCATTTGCACGAGTTATTATGAAAAACACAAAAATCACTATAGGTCTGCCTATAATATTTGAAGAGTTCTCTCGATTTCTCCAGGATCCCATCATCAGATCCTGACCTGGTGTCAATGGGACCACCCTTGAGGTATTACCTATACGCCGAAAAAAGATTTGTTCAAATCGGTTTATAATTGGCGGAGTTATCGCGTAACAAACATAGAAAAAAAAAAAAACATACGGGTCGAATTGAGAACCTCCTCCTTTTTTTGAAGTCGGTTGAAAACCAGAGGCAATAAGCCTGTTTTTAAATATTTAGCTCCGGGTCAATTGCTTGGCGCAAGGCTTTAATCGCAGATGCAAGTAAACAATAAACAAAACGGCACGAGGCGGCAGCAAATACTAATTGGTGCACAATGGACGAAACCCACGTAATGGCGGCAACCCGTTGCAGCTAAGAGCGGGGTTGCCAGGTAAGAGAATTGGCTTATTTTGTAGGAATTGGTAAAAACTCTGGGTGCACTGGTAACCTAACCAAATATACAAGGTGCAATTTAACTAGCTAGCCATATTTCGGGGAATGGAAGTACCCATTATTAAGAACAACTTTACACAAGAACCGTATAGTCGTAATTTAAAAAAATAATGGGTCTCTCATAGTAACTTGTAACCAGATGATTGAGTCAAGGTACATACTGAGAGATGAAAAAAAAACTGTGACCAATGTTTCTTGCGGAAAGTTGTTCACAATGATGGGTACTATCATTCCCCAAAATTGTATGATCGTCAAGACTGCGTCTAGGTAAAGGATGCGCCCGGAGACAAGTCGAACTAATTTGATGAGTAGCCATTTTGTCGTCAATGTTCTTACTGGCAATACCAATGAACGACTCGCACGCTACCGTCACGCCACCCTTCATATCAGGTGCATTCTAATCCTAGACGCAGTCTATGTACGAAAGGCGCGAATGAGAGCGTTGAGATATCATAAATCAAGTAAGAAGGGGAAGAGTCACATTTTACTCAGAACCATTTTTGGATATCGGTTTTAAAGAGTTCTCATTCTGTTGTGAGTTTTAGGTGAGTAAGACACGTTCAAAGTGAATAATCCGTTCAACAACAAAATAAATAAAACTAACAAAACTGCCTAATGCTCACTTGGAAAGGACCTTAAAGTATCCAGATATTCCAATATTTTAAGCTGGCAACACCATTTGCGAGACGATTTGCCCGCAACTCCACTAATGAGTTTTATGGCCCCAGATCTTTACGTAATCGGTGCACCAGTTCAGGGATGCACGAAGGCGGTTCTAGGAGTTACAAAAAATATTCCGGGAAAACAGAGTATCTCGTTTTTCCCTTAAGGTGTTTCAGTTTAGCCAATTAGACAATATTCAGTTTTGCGTGACATGGTGCTAGCCCATCGCTGCTGCTGCTGTTTTCCATCATCCTAGGGGGTTTTTTACATCCCATTAATTCTAACACGAGATTTCTAAGCAGACAGAGCTTCGAAACACAACGCTCTACACCCTACGCCATTATATGACTATGTTTGCAAAAAATATGTTTTCTTAGGCATCTTTCTACAGGACTAAATTACACATTAGTTGTTATTTTACCCAATTAAAACTTCATCTTGTCCAGTCTTAATAAAATATTTGTTTTCTATTCGCAAGTTGGCCGAAGGCGTGCGTCGCGTGGGCTTACCGGCGAAGGGAATAAATAAAACAAGAGCATAAACTTTCCTGTGTGTAGCAACTTGGCTCTTATTCCGTGGATGTAAGAAGCTGGGAGAATATAATCGATTGGTGAGGTAAGTTTACTGATGTGCCGAGATGCGTCGGCGCTGCGTGAATAGTCGTGTACTGACTGAGCGACCCCTTCAGAAGGAACTACTTGACCAGTTAATTCATACCTCCTTTTATGCTATTGCCCTATAGCAGAGCAAGACCTGTCTTAAATGGCCGATCATGAGCTCGCTCTGTCAGTACGTGGCCAATCGTGACAAGCCCTCACAGGCAGACCCGTGGTTCTGAGTATACCTAGTTAGTTGAATTTGTAGTTTCACTCAATTCTATGTAAATAACGGATGCTTACTTTGTAAATAGGTTGTAAGTAGGAGAGAAGCTGTTGTTAGATACTTGTAATATCGCAGTTGTGAATCCCTCATTTCAACAATTTCATTAAATTGTTTATTGTTTCAAAAAGGTAATTTAAAAAACTCCCTCTCGTCTCGAAAAAAATTATCGACTCTCAGTAGGTAGGTTTGACCTCATCAGCTGATTATAATTAAGTAACTATGAGAGCTCCAATACATTTTTTTGCGACCATAATGTTTTTTGAGGAAAGTTGTTGATATTCATGGGTATTTAAATATATACTATCCTTCCCCGAAAAGAACAATATGAATAAAATTTCAATAGGATTAGAACCTCCTTCACCGTGACAGTGTTTCCGGCTGCACAACAACAATGAAGCTATTTTCGCATGGTCGTGTCGTGCGTGAGTCGTGACGACCCGGCCTGCGCTTGCGCTGGTCGTGGACGCCGATAACACGGATCGCGGGATTAATCCCATGGCGGCATTACGGGTTCACGTACTTTCAACCCAGAGACTATATATCCAATTGACTGCACCTGCTGGGGAATGCGGCTCGTCAAACGTTTGTTGTATTCAACAAACGTTCGCATTACGCAACCTATGTACGATGACGGGCCGCCAGACAGTTCCGCAGCGGATGACCAATAAAAGCTCTATTACCTAGTCCCCCGCCGCCCGTAAATTGATGAGTTGTGTTTTAAAGGAAAATATATCTATGCGCTCTCCACGGGATAAGTGCTCCCTGTTTCAACCACAGGTTACACTTATAGCTTTACCTAATCTTTATCTGTCTATTTATCTGACACATTTGACGTAGGTTGTACAAGAAGTGTCAAAAAACATATCTCACTCCAACTCTGAGCTCCAACTACACCCGTGCCATAGCTTTTGGGGTATGCGCCATCGGTCAAACGCGTCTCTTCTTTGAGTACTATTGAAGGCAGGTGGCCTAATAAATAAAAAAGTTGGTTTCGATAAAAGACTGATCAACATTGAGGTGTTATTATTAAATTAAATTAAATTAAATCATTTTATTTCCAGACATAAAGTCATAAAGGTATTGCGTCAGTTTAAGGTTTAAGGCCACAGCGAATATAAATTAATAAAAGCTCAGTAGTAAACAGTTTATCGAAGAAACCACACAAGTTACGAGTAGGAGTGAGCGATTGCCGCGAGCGGGCAGTGTAGTGTTCAGTTTAGTGTATAGCACTATTGGGTTTCAGCGGAAAATCATTTCAGAGAACGGATATATTGAAGAGGAATTCTAAGAATTCGTAGGGAATGTAAAACATATTTTGATAATACGATATGTAGAAAAGAATTCCCATTCACTCTCAGAAGCACACCGCTCGAACGACCGAACAATGGCGAACTATTGTTATATAAGATTTATCGGTGAACCAGTTAATAATAGATGAGGAACATGTCATAAACCGAGTTATTTCACTAACTCTATGTAACTGAATGACGCCTTAGACTTAGACGATACAATAATGCAAAGTTACCTCAGAATCAATTTTGCCTTCAGTGGGCGTGCGCGTGAGTTGCAATCCGCGACAGAAGAATGGTCAGTTAAGCAGTGGGGAACAG
Organism: Argyresthia albistria; assembly: GCA_963457715.1. NCBI lineage: Eukaryota > Metazoa > Arthropoda > Insecta > Lepidoptera > Argyresthiidae > Argyresthia > Argyresthia albistria. The sequence continues at coordinate 747,577 of OY735263.1, forward strand.
CTAAGGGGAACAACAACATCAAGCACCTATTTATTCCATCGCTTACTGAGCTTACCCCACGCACTATGATACAATCGATAAATGAAAGAAACCAATAGTTCAACCAAAAAGGTACCTATAACAAATTCTAATCACAATAAATTTAATGCCTGTGATTATAATTTGTTTATTGTTATGCTCTTCGTTACGGACAAATGTAGGATTTGATTTCATTTCATTTTCAAAACACGTAACATTTACAGAAACATAAAGATTAAGTAATTCTAATAAAGAAGTGTATAAAGTTGCTTAAAAAAACCTAAATGACACCTTGACATTGGACACCTTTGGAGTGAATAGATTCTAGCTTCGATTCGAACTCACTTTGTAGCTCATTTATTCGCAGCTATCCTATATTAAGTTAACATTCTTTCAGAAACCTACTTGGCTTTACTATTAGCTCACTGCAGCTCTAATACTGAAACTGTACCCAAAGTTATCGGAGCATAAAAATATTGTGTTGCTGTCATTTGCATACTGTCCTTAGAGACATCCTAGCTCGGTTCTTGCATGTTGGTAGAATATCAATAGCTAGGATATGATGCGATGACATGTATGAGAATGTTTACTGACTCCCGGGATAAAATTACTAAATCGATAATCGACACCCGTAACAATAAACCGTTCTCAGGTCTGAGTTCTCTCCCACTTAACCATTTTTTTTAACCGACTTTAAAAAAGATGAGGGGGTTCTCAGTTCGGTTCTACATTATCTTTTTTATGTTTGTGGCATCGAATCTGGTAGTATTTATTAACCAATTTAGAAAACCCTTTCTTTGTTTGAAAGGTCTTAATACTTTGGTCCCATTTTTGGAAATCAGATATCGGTCCAGTCTCTACATGATAAAAGTGTGAAAATTAATTTGTTTTTACCTGGATCACATTATACATCCAGATTCCAGGTAAACAAAATGACGTAGTTTTGCATTTCCGTGACTTTGTGGTGTCGTACTCGTTATCGTGTTATAGACGACATTTTCAATTTTGCATATCGAGCGGGAAGAAGCAATACTTATATGTATCTTCAAGTCGTTTTTTTTTAAGTTTTTAACTTGGTGAGTTATTGACATATCACCTTAATCACTGGCATCAGAGAGGCTTCGTGAGGAAAGTTATTCAGAATCGTTCTAGGAAAACTGGTGTTATATATTTACAACTGAGGTACACATGCACAGTAGACATCTCGTCTCACACCTGAGTAGCTAAAACACCTCGTCTTTTAATATTTAATAAGTGCCTCATGATAACCCCTAGCGCGGCATAGTCAATCACAACATTCTGCCGGGAATAAAGCGCATGTTTACTGAATGCAGAAATGCAGTAGTAAAATATTTCCGTCGGAAGCGTGCATTAAAATGCGGTGGGTCGGATTCCTTCGGACCAAGATCGCAGCGGAGAATTACCCGCGGGATGTCGACGCATATCTCAAGAAACACGTACTACTGAAAATTCTTCACCACTCGGACCGAATGTCTTCAAAACCGCTCAAACACGCCACATCTTGAACTTTAATAGGCTTGTGACAAAGTCACCTTTTTTGGCACCTACCTAGAAATAATGTATGTCAGTCAGCTAACTAGATGTTCCCTAAATGAACCCTAAAAGGCAGACTAGATAAAGACTGAGATATCTCTACAACTCTATAGTCTGTCTCTCAAGCCTTAGTTTAGAGTTAATTGAATGAGTTAACGAAGCATTTACGGTGTATGTCATATGGTTAACTTTGGCATAAATATTTAGGTACATGGTAAAATATTCCCAAGGTCTACAAAAAACAATCGTAGGTGTATTTTAAAAGTGAGACACATCTATAGAGCCTGTTGTGGTCTCAATACAGTCCAATTAGCCGATGCAGACTTCCGCACGTTTTTGCCCGGCCACTAATAGGCAAGATCTGGCAAAGGGGCTCTTTATATTGCACGATTACAAGCCTGGAAGATCTACAGGTTTACTTTATATTGCACGATTACAAGCCTGGAAGATCTACAGGTTTACTTTATATTGCACGATTACAAGCCTGGAAGATCTACAGGTTTACTTTATATTGCACGATTACAAGCCTGGAAGATCTACAGGTTTACTTTATATTGCACGATTACAAGCCTGGAAGATCTACAGGTTTACTTTATATTGCAAGATTACAAGCCTGGAAGAACTACAGGTTTACTTTATATTGCACGATTACAAGCCTGGAAGATCTACAGGTTTACTTTATATTGCACGATTACAAGCCTGGAAGATCTACAGGTTTACTTTATATTGCAAGATTACAAGCCTGGAAGAACTACAGGTTTACTTTATATTGCACGATTACAAGCCTGGAAGAACTACAGGTTTACTTTATATTGCACGATTACAAGCCTGGAAGATCTACAGGTTCACTTTATATTGCACGATTACAAGCCTGGAAGATCTACAGGTTTACTTTATATTGCACGATTACAAGCCTGGAAGATCTACAGGTTTACTTTATATTGCACGATTACAAGCCTGGAAGATCTACAGGCTTACTTTATATTGCACGATTACAAGCCTGGAAGATCTACAGGTTTACTTTCGGTGAGCGAAGCTCACCTTTGAGTGAAGTAATGGCGTTACAATTCCAGGTTCACAAACATTGTGACGTTGTAAGTTTGCTATATGTCAAACGGATCGGAGTACGGCCATGTGCTAAATAAAACACAGTGTTATAAATAAATGCGTTGAAAAAATATTTTTATTTTCACTCCTGTTTATTATTAGTCGTTTGCCAAAATAGAGTTGTTTTGATCAATTCACTTTCAAAACATCCACATTAATATCTCCTACAAGTCTACAACATTTTTAACCTCTATTTCAATAGGTTAGCCCCCTGTAACACAAAACGAATTTGACTTCAACACCTCAGCCACCCCCTATTTGTAGGAGATGGCGTGACGCGATGTTTGTTTACGCTGCGAGTACAACGTGAGATGTAAAAGCCTCACAGACTGGGGTTACAAAGCTCGACTCACAATTACGCAGGGCGAGCGTGCACTAGCGCAGCTCTGCCTAGGAACTACCTGTTCATATAACTACTACTCAGTAGGCACTCGCTCAATTTGAGTAGAGAAGCCAAACAATAATTATATAATATACTTCATATTTATTTATATAAGTATGCACTAGTTTATGTAGTCTATTGATTTGTAAGTAATTATTATATGTATTGTACACATGGGTACTACTACTCCTGCTCAGCAATCCACCTGTCTCATCCCTATTTGGTTTGCTGGAAGAGATCTCTTATTAGAGATAAGGTCGCCTTTGTACACGTTTTCTATGTTTTTTACTGTCCTATGTTACTGTTTGTGTGCAATAAAGAAATTATGAATTATGAATTATGAGAATCGTGAAGTACATAGATACCTAGTTTGTATAATTAGCAGGGATCGGATCGAAGGTGTGAATTTACCTAAAGTTTGTAGTCGGACATGACAAGGAGCAGTTACAACCACTTGAGTTGAGTTGAAAAAATGACTGCACCTTTCAATTACAATCTGTATGAATGTTTTATTTACCTCGCTTGAATGATGTAAAGTACAATACTCAGTCATTTTTACGAAAAATTGAAAAATAAAAAAGTTATGATTTTTTTGGGAATCAGCAGTTTGAAAATGTCTATAGTTCGGTGTTTCAAATGTAAGGAACATGTAAAACTAATAAAAACAAAAATTAACTGGTTAGACTAAAACCCGAAATTTAACAGGTTAAATTCAAACCGGTTCAACTCAAGTGGTTGTAACTGCTCCTTGTTATGTCCGACTACAAACTTTAGGTAAATTCACACCTTCGATCCGATCCCTGATAATTAGTAAAGTTCTATACAAGGTGAAAATGAATTAACGCAAAATGAGAAACTACTTTGTTAGGGACATCATTCTGAGCAACTTTTACTAAGAAACCGATTTGATCAGAGGAACTTTATTTATCACTTCCCGATACATTTTGGCTGCTGCTGATTTGTATGGAGAAGTGAAAAATAAAGTTGCTCTGATCAAATCGGTTTCGTTGTGAAAGTTGCTCATAATTATGTCCCTAACAAAGTAATTTCTCATTTTGCGTTAATTCATTTACACCTTGTTTACTAATTTACTCTATGGTATGTATTTTCGCCATTTCAGAGAAAAAATCTGCAAGCAAAGCAAGCTGTTTCTGGACGGGCCACTTATATCAACAAATAAAAACTACGCTTTGTTCCGAATAAAATGCAAAAAAAGAAAAGTTTTGTTTTTTTGTCGCTGGGCGCTGGACGTTGGCGTTGTTTCTCGCAAACCTCCAATACGAAAGCAAAATCTATGACGACATTAATCTCGTATTATTATTTAGCGTTTGGTCGCTGTCGTCAACGTCACAACTCATAAAGGTGGCAGTTTGAGCAGCCATTTGATAGCATCTTCGTCAGCGGAGTGGACTTTCTGCATTCGTCCTCCCTCGATCGACCATGTCCGTCAGGTGGGCCATGCTCTGAATGGCTCCGCAAGAGCAGAAAGGGTTGTCTCTGTACCCCCACTTAGACATTAGTTCGGCGCAGCGGCCCTGGCCAGTCGTGAATTCAATTCAATTAAAATCAATTAATTTATTTTCAATTGACCAATCGCGTCACAAAGGCGGTAAAAATAATTTTTCATCACATCTATTTATTTATTTAGTCGTATGGCTTAATTATAAGTACAGTCGTTTCATATTATTTAATTACAAGTTTATGTCAAGGTTTTTAACCCATTGGGCTACGTCATTAGAAAGGGTGAACAGGTCTGCAGGGTCTATTAAAAAAGATCTACTTTAGTCCCGGCAAACAGGGACTCAAGTAGGTCATTTAGTCCCTAGGGACTAAAAGTAACTTTTTAATTTTGTTGCCAGTACAAAGGAAAAACATTGCTGTCACTAAGACTGACAGACCCAATTGAAAGAGAGATCGATTCTAAACGCAGCCAATAAAAAAGAAGTTTGTACTTAAATGCGTACTCGACACAGATTAGATAATCCGATCGACCAAATCGATTGACACCGATTGGGGACAACAGAGAATCAACCTTACAGAATTGATATCGAAACACGGACCAAATAATTAAATATGAGTAAAGAATATGAGTGAAAGTGAGTGTCTGACTCCAGATGATATAACAACAAACGCGAATGACAAATACAAGATCTATTACCAATAAAATCACGAGGAATATAGGTAGATATTTAAAAACTGTAATCCTGTAGAATAATTCAAGAGGAACAAAGTGTTTATCTGAAAATACTTTTTGAACCAATTTTCAAGATTTAGCCAATACTAAATAAGCTTTAACTATGTGGAGGACATATTATTCGTAATTCGTAATTTCTTTATTGTACAAACACAAGATTAGCATACAGAAAACTTATAATACATTTCACAACAAGAGATTTCTTCAACAAACCATTACACATAACATATCACGACAATTGTGTAAATAAATAAAGGGTGTAACAGAAAGGGGTGTACAAGCCGAAAGAAGGTTGTTAGGGACATCATTTTGAACAACTTTCACTATGGGACCGACTTGATCAGAGCAACATTATTTTTCACTCCACCATACAGATCAGCTGAGCGCTAGGCCCGAAATGTACTGAGTAAATAAAAATAAAGTTGCTCTGATCAAGTCGGTCCCATAGTGAAAGTTGTTTAGAATGATGTCCCTCTTTCCGCTTGTACACCCCTTTCTGTTACACTCTGTATAGGTACATGTATGTTATTTTATTGATTACTTACTACTTTTCTCATAGAGGGTGTTGAAAAGCAGAGTGTCCACCTCAGGAGTAAAAACTTTTTTTGGCTCGAGATATGTACTTTTAATCCCTCGCTCACTCAGGATTCTACTTTAGAGTCCCTCGTTATACTCGGGACTCAACTCTAGAATCTCTCGGTCGCTCAGGATTCAAAAAACACTCTCGCCCTAAAAATAGTTCTTTACTCCCTTGGTAAACAATCTACTATCACATCTAGCTCTTGCATTCGTCGTTCTGTCATTATCTTACTTTCCCTCACCCTCAACAGCAAGCACGCCGTCCCATTGCCTGCGCCTACGTTAGATCACATCACATGATACGTTTTTCTGTGATCCTTTTCTATTGGCTGAAACTCGGATTTCTGCCGTCATCGATGTAACATAAAATTACGATGAACCCAAAAACCGTCCTGTCTATCAGTCACGGTAGAGTCCGTGTAAACACAGAACCGCACGAGTCTAGACCGAGGTGGCGTCGATCAGGCGCGATAGGATCGCCCCCTTCCCCCTATCACCCCCCACTTTCACCCCCATCACCCCCTCGCGCCGAAATTAACGACCTACCTAGCCAGGAATGTTTTCTTTTTGCCCCTGCCAGGCCTCAGCGGTGCAGCCCGAAGGCTTTGATAAGTTTGCTGTGGTTTCGCTGGCGTCTAAAAATTATAAAAAATTGTTGGCTTTATGGTGATGACGAGAGTAGATTGAGACTAACGTCAAACCTTGGACTTTTTCTCATTTACTTATGCGTTTACTGCTGTTTTAGAATTTAGGTCATTACATCGCCCTTATGCAAAGTAGCACTATAAATGGAGCAAAAATAAATGTGAAATAAAAATTTAATGTAGTTTTAAGAAGTTTAATTTAAGGTAACTTTTTTGGTATTTTTGGCCCCCTCCCTCTTTTCGGTGACCACTATTTTATACTAGCGTGGTATTTTGAAGAACCCCTCGCCCCCCTAAGCTGGTCACGTAGTATGGGCATGTCCCCTTATCTGGCATAATGCTAAAATACGTGGTCAGTAGTATAGCTTTCATGGACTATCGAAATCAATGACAACATCGCTTTACGCCTTAATCCATACGGGAAGGTAAAGGTACGATTGCACACAGATTAGGTATCACTAATTAATATACTGAAGAAAATACTGAAAGCTTTTCCGGACCGACCTTGATAAAGCTTTCAGATGTATAGCGTTACATACTGTCTTAGGGCGAGTTTGACCAAAGAAGAGTAACTTTTTACTCTATCTTTTAGAGCACCTTCTATATTTTCTAAGAATAACCTAATTTTGAACTGTCATTGTCATATAAATTATCCCCGACATAGTTCTTCTCGCATAACTTTTTGGTGGTAAAATCCACCCTAAGGCGTTACCGTGCTATCAAGCGACAACGTGCCTATTTCGCACGCACTAAAATGTGAAAAACAAAATAATCTTTGGTTGCCAGAAACTTTTTTTTTTACACTTCTTGTACAGGCTGCGCTAACTATCGAGTTGCTTGGTAAGTACTACTTTTTGTCTTTTATTTGACTTTGAAAAGCCCCCAATCACATTTACTTTGACGCAGACAGACATCCGTATACACATAATATTTTTTGCGACTGTGGGAGAATGGTGAAAAATGAACCAGTGCGTATTTTAAGGGGGAGCGGTCCTTCCCCCCTTTAAAACCGGAACCCTACAAAACAGTAGAAACACTGATTCTCAACGGGAAAATAGGCTCAAAAAACTACCACCATCCACGTACCGTCCACGCGTACAATCGTTATGTCGTTTTTCATAGCTCCACTTCAGCCAGAACGATAAGAGCGCAGACCGATCGCGGCCGCTTCGTCAAAAGGATCTCCCGTTTTATCCAAACGTTTTCATCCTTCTTCGTCGAGTTTAATATCCGAACCGCTGCAGTCTTTTTGCTGCAAACGCTGAGCGAAAAATAATTGATTGATTCCCTGCAACGGGCTTAATGGAGGTATGGCGTGAATTGAACGAGCCCGGCGTAAAGAGACGACTCTTTTGAAACTTGAAAACTGACTTGGGTTTTGTGAATTGTAGTCATTCGTAGCGCCTGCAACATGCGCTGCGCCTGTTCCATAGATCTTGCAACACTCCTTGAACTGTATCGAGACAGTAATGATGGAGACACGAGAGCCAGGTACGCATACGATCATACATAAAATCTGTGCCCGTAAGAATTTGCATCTACTGGAACGCGTATTACTTATTTTATTACGCTTGATCTGTTTTCAATATTTGATACCACTGTTAGGTTACTATCAGGGAGCACTTATCCAGTGGAGAGCGCATAGATACATTTTCCTTTGAAACACAACTCACCAATTTACGGGCGGCGGGGGACGAGGTAAGAGAGCTGTGATTGGTCAGCCGCTGCGAAACTGTCTGGCGGCCCGTCATCGTACATAGGTTGCGTATGCGAACGTTTGTTGAATACAACAAACGTTTGGCGAGCCGCATTCCCCCGCAGGCGCAGTCAATTGGATATATAGTCTCTGGTTCTATACAGATCGGGCAGTGGGCGCGGTAGAATTTGCCACTGCATTTGAAACTAATTTGATACATGTATCCTCGGGAAAAATAAAACCGCTATAACCAATCAGCCTACGTCAAACATTTAATTGCGTAGGTGTAGCTGCACTTTCCGTGAACGCCGGAGTTACCTTCCTAAATGAATTCGTTGTTGGGGGCTATTTTCGTCATAGAATCCGCCTGCCAATTTGACAGTGGCGAGCTCGTTGCGAGCTATTTCTGTTCTAGTTACAATGCACGTGAGGCATGCCGGTCGATACCACAGCATCTCTAGGCCTAGCCGAGCAGATACTCGGCATTCGGCGATGTGGGGCATCGGGAGTTTGCGGTCATTCTATTATTCACACAGTTTGGTCACGTCACGTAAGAAACTTTTTATCAGAATGAGATTCAGTGTTATGAAATATCTGTAGACCGCAAATATTTTGTAACATAAAATACACACACACACATGCAGGACATCGGTCAGTAGATAGGTACCAACATACTAACACTAGATAATACTCACCAAGTTAAAAACTAAAAAAATCCGACTTCATGACCTGTGATATGACTTGACATGACTTAGTCCTCCCCGCTCGGTACGAAAATGTCGTCTATAGACCCGAAAACGAGCCTACGAAATCTGTCTCCTAACAGCGAAGTTCCTATAAGGGTACCTTTTTTTCCTTTTAAAGCTCGGAACTCTAAAAATGATAAAAATACAACCGAATTGATAACCCTTTTGTGAAGTCGGTTAAAAATAGCAATTGAAAACTGAAAAATATATTTTCCGTTTCAAAAATCTGGTAATTTTCTATATACACTAACAAAAAGTTACACTGTGTGTGCACTTGCTAAAGTTGTTTGCGCCGGCAGGGCGGGCGGGGGGTGGGCGGCGCCCAGGCCACGTCGCAACGAACAAAGCCCTCCGTGAAAGCCTTCGGACGTTGATAGATGCGATAAGCTCAGATGCAAGGAAACTGCATGCACGTCTTCGTATATTTTCGTTAGATCTACGCCGTTATTAATATATTTTCCCGGACGCCTTTTCAATATTTCAGGAGACGTTTGGCGGGTCATTTATCATTTGCAAGTGTAGGGCTTATTGACCTTGCATGCATCTGACTGCTAAAATCACCTAAATAAAACGATGCAGATGTCGAGCAGATAAGAACTGGGTAGGAATTTCATTGAAGTATGTAAAACAAAGAAATATAACCTTTTATTGTACCTGTAAACCTAGTTCTGCTTTCTGTCCTCGTTTAAATTTATTCGCCTTGTGTAGATAACCAAATGAAACGTAAATGTTTCGTTAGCAGAAGCCGAATCACTCAGGGCGAAACAAATAACTTTGAATCAATGTAAGTGCACGAAATTCATTCTCATCGATAACCGAAAGCTCACGTAGTCGACAGACACGAAACTGCAGGCTCGATGGCGACTTTCTGCTAAGAAGGTACAGCCACTGAAGCTTATTGCGAGTTTATCAAACAACTTTGTTGTTTGTTTTGCGTGACAGCTCGCTGGCCCATCGCCACCATAGCTATGATGTTGAAGGTTTCCTCAAGATATGATTTCCGTCAGTGTTTCTTAATAATATAGTAAGTTATGTACAGTAATTACTAAATTGGTGATGTGAAATGTTTGAAAATAGATGTGAGGAGGATCTTGATTGCATCATTACATCCAACATCCATCCATCCATCCAAGAACATCCAGTGCCTAGACAAACCTTAAATGGTTTTTTGGCATTCTCTGGTAGTAGTTAAGTTTTTAATAATTGTTATATAAATAAATAAAAATAAATAAATAAAAACAAGATAAACCAACCAACCTGACATATTATGATAATTATAATAATGCACTTTCATATTTTAAAGAGTAGATACACTGTGTTACATCACAGGACCACAACCTACAGACATAATCTCATTAGAGATAATAAAAAATGAATTATACGCCCACTTAATATTTTTTTCAGCTTGTTATTTTATTCATCAGTTCATCCGCCGCCGTGCCTCCTTTCTACAGCCGGGCGGTACGACCGGCGCGCGGTGTAGCGCTGCAAATGCATTTTCTTATAATTCAGAAGCGTCACGTAGCCGCCGCCCGCCCAGCGGCCGGAGGGCGGGCGGGCGTCACCCCGGTTTTGTCTCACCTTTGAAGCGGTAAGAGGAAATTGGTTTCAATAAGGCGCTGATGAAAAGCATCGGAAAAGTTTTGCGAGCGAGACTGCGATTGGTGTAAGATGCGGTTATGTTTTGAACGTGATAGCGGGTGAGTTTCCAGTGTAGGTAGCAGGAAAATTTACGCATCGAAAAAGTATTAGAATTGAAATATCAGTGGCTCTTATGTACAATGTCTTAACTGGTTCGCCGATACATCTTATATAACAATAGTTCGCCATTGTTCGGTCGTTCGAGCGGTGTGCTTCTGCGAGTGAAGTGGTTAAGGTTTATTTCATCTGAACTCGAACACTTTTTCGATCTGGAAAAATATTCCTGCTTGACCCACTGGTCTAGGGGTTCACGGTCGCTTCTCACGCAGGATATGCGGGTTCAAATCTGTTGCTGGCCATGTACCTAACCTACCAATGGAGCTCCATGTCTGCGGCGATGCTGCTGCGATGATGCTTTCTGTCATGCTGATAGCAAAAGGTGGACGACCTTTTTTGTTCTTGCCACTCCTTGTGGGAGAAGATGTGACTGATGTTATGTTTGTTATATACCAAAATTGATATACTTATAATGATTTTAGATTAGGTATTTCCACAGTAAATTGATATTTTTTTTAGTTCTCGACAGATAAAAAGCGAAATTTAGCGCTCATCGAACCAAAGGGTAATATCTTGTTCCGTTACAGACTTAGGTGAGTACGATGTGAGGAACGGATGAGCCCTGTATCACCATATCCCTGAACACTGAACACTTCTGGCAGGAATCCAAGGTAGATCCAATTCAAGATGCGAAAGGCACCCATACTAGGTCACCTTAGCTAGTAGCAAACAGTACCTCTGTGGTCGTACTCCTTGCAAGTACCGTCGCATCTGTCACACAGACACGCCGGTGGTGTAATATTATATTTGAGCAGCACTGCAGCCCCCCCTGTGCCTATACCCCCACGTGGGTGGAGGGGGGTCGGAAGCAGGGCCGGAAGGGGGCACTGACGTTGATCGATGCACGTCTTGCGCCGGAGGCTGCACCGACGTAATTCATTAAACGCTGAAACTGCAGGCGGATTTTGTGGATTAAAACGATTTCTCATGGGTGACCAGTTTTGGCTGCACTTCTGCAGCTTAACCGTTGTTTTTGGGGCGCTTTGGGAGTTTTTCGGTGTGTTTGCTGGCTCGGGGCGGGGGGACTGTGAATGTTACATCATGTGTGCTGCATTAGGGATTAAGGCAGCTGCTTTTATGTGACCAAAATTCTTAAATCCGAACCATAGGTAGCAGTAAGCTGAGTGGGAATAATCTCATAGCATCCTTTAAGCTTAATTTTGAACCCATGCATTTACTTTTACTTATAAAGGTAGAAAAAAGAGTTCATGGAAACAAAAACAATTATTGTTCTTCCATAGTCTGCCAAGTTTTCTAACCTGCAGCAGAAAGTCATCGGGCGTCCTCTGAAGAACTATCCATCTGCAATCTACAGCTTACGTCGAGCTGGGAGCCGCGCGTTTCTTGTGAGGCTGCATCAATCAACGTCCTGCCGCACTGCAGCCAGACGAACGACCGAGGAGATTATGCCCTGAAAGAACCTACAATTTCAGAGTTGGAGAAATGGTGCAGATAAAGGTTAAGTTTGGTATAGTTTTGTGTTACACTCGAGTGAGATATACTTTAAGTAAATCTCTCTCTAATCCAGACTTTATAAGTTACGTCAATTTACCATTCCCATTAATGTATTCACCGAGCGGCACAGGCCTTTATCCGGATACGAATAAAATTGAGCCGTTCACCACGCTGCTGGCTCAGGCGGGTTGGTGGAGGCTTATTCTCATGATAATCTTACTATATCAACCAGACAAATTACATCGAGTTCATTTCTCATTTGCCTGCCAGATACGCCGTTTACCCTAGTAGTCGACTAGAACAAATTAGGTATTTCAGATTTCAATCGCAATACATGCCCAAAAATGTCTAAGTATATTAACCCAATATAAACTTTCCACCAACCATGTGTAACCAACTCTGAACCAACTAAACCTTTCTTTTTCAACCTAGAAGAGCTGTCTAAGGTCACCAAATATACCAAAGTATACATACTATAGTTAAAATATGTACTAAAAATCACAAGGCATTCGTTGCCAAGAACTAATGAAACCAAAAAATTGAAAAAGAACGTAGAACAAGTACTAGGACACTCTGTTGTCGCGGAGAGTCACTCATCTTAAAACATCGGAAAATCCCTACATTACTTACCTTACCATACATAATATTTATAATATAACAAGTGAAGCTGTAAATCTCTCTGAAACATCCAACTATTACTTTTGGTTTCAGTGCTAAAAGTAATAGTGCTTCATAATTATCTTACAAATTATTGCACTACTACCAATGACGACATGTTTCCTATTACGATGTGACATCATAGCACGCACGAGGCTCAAACTCATATTGCCAGTGTTTATTTATTATTCATGTAGTTGCCATCTTGTTATTGAATAGACTCAGGCGTGCCCATAACATTTTATAGTATACACGTGTAAAATAATGGGCTGGTGATATAACTGTCGCGAAGTGTACATTGTATGCAGGCTTAAGGTCACACGAGAATAAAAATGCCTGCTGCAAACTGAAAGAAAGTATTTGATCTTCGATCCGCTCATTGTTTATGGACGTTCTAATAGTGATGGGAAACATAGTGAGGAAACCTTCATTCCTCTATAGTTGCTAGCCCTCTGTCACGCAAAATGGAGTATTGAATAACTCGGGCACGGGGACTCCCCGTATGGGAAAAGCCGTGACGCTCTGTTATGCGGAAGTAACTATTTACAAAGAGTTTATTGTTACAATATAACCGGCCAAGTGCGAGTCAGACTCGCGCACGAAGGGTTCCGTACCATTATCTATAAAAAACCGCAAAAAAAGAACACGTTAGTTGTATGGGAGCCCCCCTTGATATTAGTTTCGTTTTTTATTATTTGTTGTTATAGCGGCAACAGAAATACATTATCTATGAAAAAATTAAACTGTCTAGCTACCGCTGTTCATGAGATACAGCCTGGTGACAGACAGACGGACGGACGGACGGACAGCGAAGTCTCAGTAATAGGGTCCCGTTTGGCACCCTTCGGGTACGGAACCCTAATAAAAGATTACGGTCAACCGGTGAGTTTGTGATAGGCCACTACGGTTGTGGCCGGTGAGTTTTAATTACCTAATTAACTTTAGTACACTTTAATCATCAACCATTCAATGTATAACTTACTAGTAGAGTATTCGTAGAAAGCACCTTTCACGGTCTGAAAGGCGCTTAGCGAAACTAATTCGTCGCTCATTCAACTGGCTTTTCCAGCGGAATCGAGGAGATTCATTTATCCAGGACCCTGCTCCCCGGAGGGGGGTCGATGTAGACGTCTAGATGGCGCCAGTGAGCACCGCAAAGCGCACTTTTTGTACCAAACTTCCGACGATAATCCAACCCGGTGCAAGGGAAAAACAAGTTGAGAAAGCGATGCTTTTGAACGACTTCTGTCACGCCAAAGAAGTGGCGAATGCGAGGAATAAAGGGTCCTTGGAATACTAAAAACGAGGAAACGCAGAATGGAACCCCATCGGTTCCTTTAACATATAAATGAACCGATGGGGTTTCATTCTGCGATTCATTTTTGTAGACAGTTGAGTAGATAATGGTCGAGCATGACTTCAAATCATTCTCATTAAATAATACAATTACAAAATACATTAACTGGTTCGCCGACGAATCTTATATAACAATAGATCGCCATTGTTCGGTCGGTTGTGCGAGCGGTGTGCTTCTGAGAGAGAAAGGGGTTTACAAATAAAATCAATAAAAACAATGTCAAACATCCACAACAACAGTTTCGTCAAAAACTTTACTTTGTGATTGTGATTGTGTTGTGATGTCACTATAATTATAAAGAATCTTCTGATTCTAAAACTTGGATGATGATGGCCTAAGTAGGAAATATGACTTGACCTTTCTATCAAAAACAATGGTTCAAGCGAATAGAATAGAATTGAATAGAATTGTTTATTTCATGAAAATAGGTTACATAAATACACAGGTCTTAAAGAAATTTGGTTACCGCTATGTCCTACCAGTAAAATGGTGTATGAATATTATTGTATAAAGTACCTACGTTAACATTTACACATATTATTATATTAGATTATGTCTTATAATATTTCACAGATTTAAAATGTCAAACTTAATTACAAAATATCAAAATTATAGAAGAAATAGAAACAGAGATAAGATAAAGAAATAGAAATGCCATCCAAGCAAAACTAAAAGACACAAGATAACGATCGAGACAGCATATTTCACTAGTGATAAACAGTTCGAGTTACAAGTTACAAGGAACAGCGGTTTAGGGGTAAAGTTTACCCCACAAACTGCACTTCCGGGTTCCAGCAGCCCCGTCTTAAACTATGGCTAATGGCAGACAAATGGTGATCCTGTAGAGCGAAGTGGGATCTTGACGAACAAAGCAATTACAGCTCTTACATGAAATGTTTCGATTAATGATCTGCATTGGACCCTTGATATTGAGTTAAAAGCCCATGCATGGACAGATTCAATAAAACCGGGCAAGTGCGAGTCGGACTCGCGCACGAAGGGTTCCGTACCATTATCTATAAAAACCGCAAAAAATATCATGTTAGTTGTATGGGAGCCCCCCTTTATATAACACGCTGGGTAGCGTAAGGACAAAAGAGTCCTTGGAACAATATTGACATTAAAATTATAAAAAAAAAAGACATTAAAATTATTTTGACAGTGGGTACCAAGACGTCAATGAATGTCTAATTTTTGACGTTGGTACCCACTGTCAAACTAATTTTAATGTATTTTTTTTTTACAAAAAAAATAAAAAAAATGGCTCCATTCAACCGGTAAGTTTATTTTGTTTTTTTTTAGTATTTGTTGTTATAGCGGCAACAGAAATACATCATCTGTGAAAATATCAACTGTCTAGCTGCCGCGGTTTATGAGATACAGCCTGGTGACAGACAGACAGACAGACAGCGAAGTCTCAGTAATAGGGTCCCGTTTGGCACCCTTCGGGTACGGAGCCCTAAAACCAAATTGTTCCTGTGCGACGTGCGAGTCGAAGTCTCATACGAAGGATAGAAGAAAAACGTAAAAACACGGCGTAAGTCAGAGACTATATACAATTGACTGTGCCTCTACGGGGGAATGCGGCTCGCCAAACGTTTGTTGTATTCAACAAACGTTCGCATACGCAACCTATGTTTCGCAGCGGCTGACCAATCCATAAATCGGTGAGTTGTGTTCCAAAGGAAAATGTATCTATGCGCTACGATGCGCTAAGTGCTACCTGGCGTGAGTTCATCGTCTGTTGCTGTAGTGTAGAGAAAACAGATATATCTACCTACACTTTCTGTAAGCATTTCATGTGTCTACCTATGAGATATAGTAAGCTAACTAACAGATGGACAGACTACTTCCAGGTACGGAACCCTACAAATGAAAATATCCCGTTTCGTCTCACGTTTCGTAAATAAATACCTAAAGTCTTCACAAAATAAAAGGCCCGTTTTGACAGTTCACGCCCATGAAGTTTTAACCCCTAGTCTGATCAACTTGAAACTTTGCACACGTCTCAAGGACCGATGACAATGCAATAATTCGATGAAAAATTTCCATTCCATTTTTCAGGTGTTTTCAGCACGTTGGTCATAAGAAAGAACATTAAACTAAAAAGTAAAAATAAATATAGTTTAAAAAAACTAAAAAACACGCTTTTAAAGAACATCGAACTAAAAAGTTAAAAATAATTTTTAAAATAAGCTTAAAACAATAATGAACGAAAAATACTAGTATTATTGTGAAAAAAGCGTGGGCGCTCGATATACGAAAAATATGTTACAAAGTGCCCACTATATTTTTATTGGCTCAACATTGTCCTAAACATATTATTAATGTGATCAGTCAACAGTCAACACTTACCTCATCATATATTACATAATTCAATGTTAGTTATTTCTTTGTTATTGTTAGAAACGACCTTACTGGGCCAATGACTTACCTCACCTAAGCATGGTGAGATAATTGTTAATTAATGGCCGCGTATTTAACAATATAATTATAATTTAAATTTTATGGACATTCTAGTCTATGATCATAATTGTTAGTCAGTCATATCTAGTAATAATCATACGAATTTTATGTATACTCGCACTAACAAGAGTAATCAAGTAAAAGACATTTAATTTTCTTTGCGTCAGTCTCATAAACACTTCTTTTTATTTTGATGACTTTTTATACAAAATGTACTCTCTGATTATACTGTGATGATAAGAACTTGATGATGATGACTTTAAGGTAATACTTCTGTAAATGGTCGTGTTAGTGGAAGTTCGGTCTAGAACATTACAACTTTTTTTGTGCACCTTGTGAAAGAAGCCTGATTTTTTTGTGCCATAGCTAGTACATGTGCCTAGGTTCATATTTCGAAATTGAGGAAAGTCGGATTCGACCTGAGAGACCCGTGAGGGTCGATACAAAAACGCACCCCGCGCCACAAACAAAAAATTCTTCCTGATAAAGTTCTGCTACTAGAGCATGTTTGAGGCCGGGACTCCACCAAAGCGGAGATGTGGAATATTTGTACGCGAGATGGAAACAGCTCACATCTCCGCTTCCATCGCGCCATACAAATATTCCACATCTCCGCACATCTCCGCTTTGGTGGAGTCCCGGCCTGATATCGTTTTCGTATAAAACAAGGACGAGGAATTTATTTTTGTGCATAAAATACTATCATTCCACAGCAAATTTGGAAAATTTCAGCTAATTTGTAAAAATGTAGGTAGGTCGTAGGTATTCGAAGCCTTGAAAGGATATCGTTCGAAAAACTTCGATGATCTGAAACACGCAATAGGATCTGCTCTACCAGATGACGTGGCAGGAGTAGCCCCGTGGGACTTGGATATATCTCGTATCTACAGTCCAAAGCGTTGTAAATAAAGTTGGTATCCAAAGCCTTAAATGGGTATGACCCAACACTTTTTGGACCTGGAAGATGTTCTGGAACATGCAGTGGAGATCAATTATTGTGTAACAAAAGTTACTATGCGGATGCGGCCTGGTAAATACAAGGTGTGGGACACATATCTACTGATTCTATACTGAAAATCCATCTTTATTATTTTAGGCGTATTTTGGACCCCCATAAAAGTCAAACTACAGGACCAAATTAAATATTGCTTTTTGTCATCGACGCAAAATGTTGTCTTCTTTGATTTAGTCATTCATGTCTTTTTTACAAATATGGACTGTTTTCGAATAAAACGTGAAAAACTAGAAAAAAATACGCGTGTAGCACCGTACACGTGTTAGAAGTAAAACTTCTGTAGCTAGATCATTAAGTGGTACCTATACTATACACCTATACCTACCTATACTAAAAGAGATTTAAATTTCCAATTTTGAGATCCAATCTCTGCTTCAAGTTACTTTTATGTTTCAGACGTCCGATTATTTGAAATTATTTTATACTTGTACTTACTTTTAATACGTCATTTCATTTATTTCCCACCATTCCTTATCTACAATTTGTCGCGCTCGTGGTGATATACTTAACTCATTCAATAGTGTCACTACTATTTGCATCTCGCTCAGATTATATACCATCTGACGTCACGTCTTTAAGCCGTCTCGCTCAAATGTATGCATTGCTTTGCTTGTCTCTGTGCCCAGTCCCTTTATTTAATTGATCGAGTACGTATTTTCAACTATTCCAAGTTAATGTGTACCTGCGGGGCTACCATAAGGCTTGCCACTCACCTCAGTCGCGCAGATAAATGACAAAGAAGATGGCTAAATCAATATATGGACGACTGCCCCAGACATGTACAAAGACTTCTCAACAGCCAATAGCATTTAAATATTCATTCATAAATTTAATTTACTGCGTCTGTATTTAGTTTGTAGAACTTGAAGAAAAAAAATAATTAAATATAGGTAAATAAGAGTTGTTACTCAATACTCCGTGATTCCAATATGATTCCGTGACCTTTGCCGTCGCTAGAAATAAGCACCATTATGCAATAATATGCAACATAACGCCATCTAGCCACTCCTCTGGAAACCTCCTGTTTTCAACAGTTTTGCTAGTTGGCAATTATGTTGCATGTTATTTTTAACGATGGCAAAAGTCACTAATCAATGGCGGAATCATAGAGTATGAAGTGACAACTCTTAATTATTTAATCATTTTCTTCAAGTTCTACAAACTAACTAAAGACGCAGTAATTTATGAGAGAATATTTAAATGCTATTAATTGGCTGTTGAGAAGTCTTTGTACATGTCTGGGGCAGTCATTTTGCCAAATTGCCAACTCCTTTCGCGTCTCAATGATGTTTCTCCATAAAATAGCGCACATTCATTATGATGTGACATTAAATTGTGAAAAATGCGTGGCTGGGGTGACTGGCGTGCCTTATGCTACCCCCGCTAACCTATACATACCTACTTTGCTAGGATTTTTTAGGGTTACTTCATCGCGAAGCGATGACGTAACTCTTATTTAATTTTATTCTTGACATTTCCTTAGTCCGTCATACGACATACCTCGATTTTGATATTTTACTTCAACATTATTGACTGGCATGAAGCATTAACTTTAAAATTACAAAAGCTTATTAAAATCAAAATCGTATAATTTCAACAGTTATAACAACAATTAAACTTATGGCTCTGTAAGCTGTAGACCTCGCTTTGGCCGTTTACTACAGATAAACATTAAATAGGTAGGTATAACACGTACTTAGTAGCTAAACTGCTAATTTGTGACTTGAACTGCACTATATAATAAAAAGTGGCTTTAGAACAGTTCTAGGTACCTACTTATTGTTTTCAAGGAGTCTTAATGCAGCCATCCATCACATCGGAATTTGCTTGAAAACTAAATATCACATTTGGATGATTCTAAGTGACTTTATGCGATTACTAGCTGCCCGTTGCGCGACTACGCAGCGCGTTTTAGGTACCTATTCCATAGTTACCGGCCACAAAACGATTCGTTCATCATTTTAGAAATCCATATCGACCCGTGTGACATTGATGAAACTCTTTTCTTACAAACTGTATGGATCGCATCGCACAACTGTCAAACATAAGTTCCGGTTCCAACAAAGAGGTTGAACGAAGTAGTTTTTGGTCACGTCACTGGTTTTGGCCATACCGGAAATCAAGAACTCGTGGAAGAATGCTTAAAATAATTTTTATTTGTTAACGTTTCATCAGGTTTTTCTCTCACTAATTAACATTCTTTATTGTACGAATGTATTATTATCTTATCTGATTAGTTAAAAACCGTATTGAAAATAGTTGCGGTTTTAAAAGTCTTCAGCCGACCCTGACGTCACCGATTCCAATTTCCGTTACATTTCTTAGCCACTCGTGATAGCACCCGGCTAGTAGCAATTGAAAAGCAAATATATGAATAATCCACAGTTGAGAGGTTAAATAAATTTTACCCCCGTGCCCCAAGAAGTTTTACTTCAAAAACGTTTTCGAATTGACCCTCACTGGCCTCTCAGGTCGATCCCGAGTTTCATCAATTTCGAAATATGAACCTAGGCACACGTACTAGCTGTGGTAAAAAAAACCGGTTTCTTTTACAAAGTGCACAAACCATCCATGCAGAACTACCAGTACATGGGTACAGGTAGGTGGTAAAATTTTACTTCAGTTTAAAATAATGCATTCCCTTGTCTGATGTCGGTTATCGATATCCAGGGAGTCTAGGCACTAGTGTGAGTGTAGATGTTGGCTATGCACTAAAACTTTACAATCCTATGGCGTGCCACAGTTTGCCGCCAAAATATTGCCGTTCTGTTGTTTACGCCATTCGACACGCAGATGGTGGCGTGAAATTGCGCCATGCATTCTGAAACGTCGCGTGCACTTTTCTATGAGAACGAAAAAAATACTAAAGTAGCTGGCTATTTTATTATAAGGTAATTCAAAAAAGAAATCTTTATTCATCAATTAATTGATTAATTAATTTTATGAGTTGGATCAGAAGCATAAGGATTGACCATTTGTTTTGAAAAAAATAAATAAATAACAAACTTCTAACGTCTTATTTCAATAAAACCTATCCGTGATCTGAAGATTTTTAGAGTTACATTGATAGATGCGCTATCGGATTAATGCTTGTTATGCAGATTAAGGATAGATAAGTTATTGAAAACAGACGTAAATAGATAGAAAATCTATCACACATGTAACTTAAGATTTTCTTTCATTCACCGCGAATCTTTATAATACACTATGCTATGATTCTGTATATATTGATTGATATTAATTAATGTCAAAAATACTTTGTGTCACCGAAGTCGTCTATGGTCATAGTCAATATATATTTCCTATACAAAGACTGCCGACAGCATATTATCAAGCTAATAGCCTTTATGTGCATTATCACGTTTGGTGCTGCGACGGGCGGGGGCGGCCGGGCGGGTCACGCAAACGTTGAGTTGGTTCTTTGCGTGTACAAAGTAGTTGGTACTGCACTATGACTGCAATTCTCTGTGATATTTAACATAGCGTCACGCCTTTTCCCGTACGGAGTGGTAGAGGCACAATTGTGGCCAGTTTTAATAGTTAATCAATACTCCATTTTGCGTGACAGAGGGCTAGCCAATCGCCACAGCTGGAGTAATGAAGGTTTGTTCACGATGTTTTCCGTCACCCGCAATTGTCTGCGATAATTTTGGACTTAATAAAAAATTGGTTGTGGTATAGTTTGGCAATGCTTTCATGGCTTTTTTGTTTGATGTTTGGTACGGCATGTGTTGTCCAGTTGTTATCAACATAATAAGAAAAATGCATTTTCCAGTTCTTATAACAAAACTACACATTTTTATGTTGCAAATTAATTTTAAATTCTTATACTTTATTGTCGATAGATTTGCTTGGTTGTTAAATTTTAATTAACTCATTTACATGTATGTCAAATTAAATGACACAGACAGATTACCCTTTTTTCAGGATTGTTTTTTTTTGTATGTTGCGTTCTCTATAATGTAATGCAGTGATATATAAATATAACCTCGGCGCAGTATGCATTACTTATGCACTTATTTCTCTCGTCTAAAACAATATGAATGTCGTTAACGCATTATGGACAATACTGCGACACGCGCGCCAACCGACATGCAATCTTGCAATTTAAACTATGAAAGGCACGTAAAAAGACCTAGTCTCATGCATAGGAGTT
The DNA here is from genome assembly GCA_963457715.1 of Argyresthia albistria. NCBI lineage: Eukaryota > Metazoa > Arthropoda > Insecta > Lepidoptera > Argyresthiidae > Argyresthia > Argyresthia albistria. Next base: position 769,361 of record OY735263.1, read on the forward strand.
TCACCTCTAAGCACATTAGTCAGTGCTTTGATAAGGTCGAAAGTTGCCTGCTCTTCGATGGCGGTGCATAGGCTTTGGGTAAACGTGAAATAATGACACGATGGTTTTATACTCAACACGACTATAATTGTTGTTGATAAATACCATTTTCAGGACACGTTTATATGCCTTGGGTTAAACACATTTATTGATTTAACAAAAATCCACAGCCGTTCACATCCACACACAATCCACATAATTCTCATTTAGGATATTTTTTTACGTGCGATCAAATAGTCTAACCCCTATCAGTGCATACGATTTTAACACATACCGTTTGCAATATGAGGTGGCGTGGCAGGTTAAACGTTAGCGCATGTATGCTAACGTTTAACCTATTTTCAGTTCTACATGATACTGAAATGCAGCCATCGCACATTGAGTTAGACCCTGACAGATAAACAAGATCGTAGATAGATAGATAGATAGATAGATAGATAGATAGATAGATAGATAGAAAGATAGATAGATAGATAGATAGATAGATAGATAGATAGATAGATAGATAGATAGATAGATAGATAGATAGATAGATAGATAGATAGATAGATAGATAGATAGATAGGTAGGTAGATAGATAGATAGATAGATAGATAGATAGATAGATAGATAGATAGATAGATAGATAGATAGATAGATAGATAGATAGATAGATAGATAGATAGATAATCACTTTATTCACTTTTTACAATACTTACACGTTTGACAGGAAAACAATTAATTCAGCAGCAGTACATAAACAAAATCAAAAACATGCATTGTAAACAGAGAAAAAGCTCTGACTCAGCAAAGTGTTGCAGATGATCTGCAACGCTAATATTCTGCCAGAAGCTTGCAAGATCGTCTGAGCCACTTGAGTAGTCCTAACCTAAGTGGCATTTGCACTACTCTTCAATTAACATAAAAATCCTGAAACACTTAAATTAAAATATTTTAAACAGGTAACTAATTCGATTTTGGAAATTGGAAATAAAGTTTTTTGCATTCCACTAGAGCAACTTAATTTGTTACGGAAAATACTACATGCTTAAAAATATATGTCGGCGAGGTGTCATAGTATGTAGGTACTTCTTAATATCTACGTATTTAATAGGTAACTATATAAACATTATCATTTAAATAGAGGCACATACATTGCTTCTGGCCCCACACTAGGATACCATGTTTCGTGGGAACCAGAAACACCGACATCACAAACATGTTAACACCCAAGACCTGGGGTTTTTTTTGTCTTCAGCTGGGACTATACTACTTTGATATTGCACCACACCGCTTCGTTTGACGATGCAGCAGCAGCGATGCTAAACCTTTTTTTGTCGAGGTAAAACATATTTTAGAAAAACAAAATCGTGGTAATGATTGTTTGATCGCATGCTAGAACTACAATGTTTATTTGTGTACTTTGTTTTAAAGAATGAATCGCTTCTGAGCATTAGTATTTCTGAAAGAGTATTTCCAAGACCACCAGCACACCGGTGAAAAAAATAAACTATGTGAATATCAACTTAATTGACCTTTACAGCGAGCGTAGTTAAATTTTAATTATTAATTAAAACCGTAGGTAGAGCATATGTAAAACTGTGAGATTTCGATTAAACGTTTGATTAATGTGATTACGTGCGGATCTTCTCAAGTGGACGAAGTATGAAAGTTAAATAAAGTTACCTAAGATTTTGTTTATTTACCGTGACTGTGAAACCCCTGACTATATTTTAAGGGGTTATTAATTAGGGATATCATTCTGAGCAACTTTTACTATGAAACCGATTTGATCAGAGCAACTTTATTTTTCACTTCCCGGTACATTTTGGCCTGAGTGGGTCAGCTGATTTTTGTGGCTCTGATCAAATCGGTTAATGGCATTACAAAAACCACGGAAGCTATTCTGTAATGCAGAAAAACATATTCTGTGACAATGGTCAACTGGTTCGGAGGAATATGGGTTATCAGGAAATTGATTTAAGTATATTCATTCATAAAATATGAAAAGCTCGATCCTGAATCTATTTCCGCGCCCAGTACCATTGATGGTGCAAGTGGTACTAGTTTATCCCATTTGTACCATTCACATATCTGTGATCGAAGCACTCGAACAGTCAAACTTCAGTTTCAATGGCGTGGAGCATTTCAGCGTTTTCGATAGCAAAACTTCATTTTCAGAAATGCCAACGTTCGCGCACAATTACAATTGTATCGATGCTCATCCATCCATGGTGAGAGGTCATCGTGGATGGGTAAATTACGAAAGAGAACAAGGAACATAAGTACAGCGGCTAACATTTAACCCAGGTAGATTACTTTTGTCCTGTAGTGTTATCCTATAAGTCCTTATCATTATATTCGAATCTTGCCTTTTTTAAAGTAATATTCAAGAGAGGCAAAGACCTGGGATTTTCTAAAACATGACGCCCGGAGATGTGAAACTGATCTGGATTATCCAACCCTTTCCTCCGATTACCGTTGCACAACAATTTCAAAATCGGAACGCCAAAATGTCTGCATTCTCATTGGTCGAAACAAAACACTCATGATGTCAACGCACTCTTGAGCATCACGTCTTCACTTCAGTAATGTTCTGGAGAATCTCTGCAGGCGTTGCGGGGGGGTTACGGGGATCCCGAGAGGGGGTTACATGATGTTGATAACCTGCAACGGGAGCGAGGGTCGCGGACCTTAGCGCACGACCACGCCCAATCTGAACCCTAGAACCAGAGCTTGAAAGGATGCCGCACTTAGATCAGAAGGGACTGTTGGTTTGAGAATCGTTGTCTCTCAGAGATTTTTTTAAGCGTTCGTGCCAGCAGTACCAAAGCGGAATAAGACTTAACCCGAGTAAACTTTGACAACTCTAAACAAAATATGGAGTTGTCAAAGTTAACTCGGGATAAGTCTTATTCCTCCTTCGTACTGCTGGCCCTCAGGGGCGACTTTTCATCCCCAGATAAACAGTTAAACATTACCTGAAACATTCTGGTCAAATTCCTCAGCTAAATAGACCTAAAAAAGAATTCGGAGGTTTTAAAAAATCAGCTGTACTAGTAACTCAACACTGTAGACTACAGAATAGATATTGGTCGTCAAATCTAGACAGAGTTAGTCTTTTACTTTTAAATGTTAGTATTTTTTTACAAAAAATACAAAATCGTTTATTATTTTTTTTTATTTCAATTACAAAATATACAATGGACTAGATTTATAAAGTCTGTATTACAAGAACCTCACAGGCCATAAAAATTGAACTTAAATGTGCAAGAAAAGAATAGAATATTTTTGGTATGGGCTTTAAGCTTTTCTAATCCTATAATGAACAGCTGCACACAATGTAATGTGACAGTGACAGTGTAATAACAACAAAAATAAGATGTGTACAATCAAGGATCCACATACAAACCCATTATGGTTTCCGTGGACCTATTGCATATTGCATTGCATATTTATTTATAATTCCTGCTTATAATAAATAAATAAAATAAAAAATAAAAATGTACACTTTGTTCTAAGTATATCAAAGCATAGTCACTTCTGCGGCAGTTTCATCTCACACTTGTGATCCAGGGCCCGAATTCTACTGTTCACAAGCATACGACAAGCCTGGCACAAACTTCAATACGAGGTATTTAGTATTCTACTAAAACCGGAATCTAATTCACAAGCGCCAGCGTGAAGCCAGCGTACTTCGTATTCTACTGTCCAAAACGTACTTACGCTGGCGCCAGTTTGACGCCAGCGTAAGTACGTTTTGAAGTTTGTGCCAGGCTTGTCGTATGCTTGTGAACAGTAGAATTCGGGCCCAGCGCTAAGTTTTGTGTGATATCTTGTGGCCCTGAAGGCTGTTATTAAAAGTTGAGATTAGATCCGAGCGATGCGGTGCGCGACATTAAATAACATGTTGCATGTTTTTCTACGGTAAACATTACTAGTACTAGATATTCGCTTGTCAGAACTTTACACAACAACAGAAGCAGGTGGAGTCATTCGAGTTTCAATTTGGTTCATACATACTTATACATGCTTATGGCTTTATTACGCCGTTTCACCGTCACCATACACAATACATTATATTATTATCTCTGGCACAAATGTGCCTCTGCCGCGCAGTAGTGGAGCGGACACGACTCTACAACTTATCTTATTTTGTATTACTTTATTTTTCTAATCCCTTCTATTTTTGCATAATTTCTTGTCTCTTTATGTATTGTGACGTCTGAATAAACGCTTATCTATCTTATCTTATCTTATTACCAATTAAGAGTACCCAACCAGAGATTAAGAGTACCCAACCAGAGATTAAGGTTTAGATTTTTTTCGTACTTAAAACTCACGATCTTATACTCGCGGGTGCAAAGGAGTACATACAGTACAGAGTCCTATTGGGCTTTGGATAAATATTGATACTACAAGTTTGTTATTTTGAAAACCATATGCAAAGTATTATAAACGTGGTCGTTAAAATACGCTAAACGTGGACATATTTTAAATATCACAATTAAAAAGCTAGGTATCTTTTTAGCCCTAGTTAAACCAAACCAACCGCAAGTTAGCCTTTTGAAACCACGCGACGACGACACGGTAGAAACTAGGAATGTCTAGCAAAACCCTGTATCATTACAAAACAGGTACCTACCTACATGTTGGTGTTTTAAAAAAGTCAAGGACGTCTTACCTGCAGACTGTGTACCAATTAGGTTTTTGCTCTATAAAAGGTAATCATTAGGTGATAGGTTGATATGATACATTGTAGGCTGATGTTTTTATCACCGTGTGACGACAAATTCAACATTCACTTTCATTCATCTTTATGCAATGCGGGGTGATGCATTTTGTTGTGGTAGGCTGTCACAATTTATACAGTTAGCTGTCTACAAAAGTACTTAATTAGCTTTTCATAACGTCCTAAGAAACTAACAAGGTTTGTTGAAGAATCCAGTAGCGCCTGTATTACTGAACCGCTTTCAGCTCTGAAGGTTTTTTCATAACAAATCTATCATTTTGAGATACATTTCACGTAACTAACGAGCTACAATATTTTCTAGTAAGATATCGTCTGTGAGGTGGTGGTACGAAGAAACAATAAGCTGCCAAGTGCGAGTTCGACTCGCGTTGAGAGGGTTTCGTATAATTATCTTGGCTTCGTCTTCGAGATTTATCTTGACCATGTAGTAGCCCTGCTACGCTTGAACTTACTCGCACCTAGTTTTCAGAGTAGAAACCAAAACTAAAAAGTTGGTATCCCTTTACCTGTCAAACTTACTCCCACCAACACTACCAAACGTCATTCTTGTCCGTGCGCGCGAGACATTCGCACTTAGGAAAATCTTTTATCGTTTTTTACTATAAGTTTTTCAAGAAATATGCCGAAAAGGAGGTCGGAGTCAAAGGAGGACCGATGGCGGCGAAAAATGAAGAGATATGAAGAAAAAATAAGGGCTAAAACTCGTGTACTGTATTCAAGTGACGATGACTTACCACAAGGTAATTGATATTTTATTCTCCGATCTAACACGAGATGTTAGGCAGTAGAAAATATAGCTACGAGTTAACACGAGATGTTAACCAGGCATTTAAAACCATACAAGAGTTAATACGTGATATTAACCAAGTAATTTTTAAAATATGTTCATATTTTCATAACCTCAAAACATGCCGGCCGGCATTTTTTATTTTTGGTTCCTGAGTGGTGTGGTCTTTATTCGATACTTACGTATTGTTATTCGTTCCACGTAGATGACCCTGCGACTCCGGTCTGGGATGCACCACACCCTTCAGCTCACCAAACCAACCTTCAGTCGCAAACCCCACCAGCTAAGGGTGTCGACGAAGTCATGGAGCCCGAGTCAGCACCAGCTGCGGAGGTGCCGACAGAGGCGCTGGGCGAGGTCGATCCGGTTCTAGACGAGGTCGACCCAGAGCTTCTACAGGCATTAGGGGTATTTGACGCAGAAGCTGCTGAATGGGGTGAGAACATCAACAGCGACGTGGCAAGAAGGTGGGAGCCGATCCTGAAGGATGGGATGAGGAAGGAACAAAGGGAGGAACTGGCCAAGAAATACCTTTTTGCTCAAAACTGCCCCCTATTAAAACCGCCCATTCTCAATCCAGAGATTGGAGTAATGCTCAACGAGTCCTCAAAAAATAGGGATGCAAGGATCGCCAAGAAACAGGCTCAGTTAGGATGTGCCCTCACAATACTGGGCAAAGCCATGTCTGGCATCCTAACAAGAAAATTGGAGGCAACGGAGTTGCTCCGTCTGCTAAGTGAGACCGGCAAATTAATTGCCGACTCACACTACACCGAGACCGACACGAGAAGGGCCCTGATAACACCAATGGTCGACAAGAGTCTCATGGATCCCTTTAAAAACCGAAAACGGGATAGTTATTTGTTTGGCGAGAAACTCGGGGATTTCATTAAGTCGTCAAGAGGAATCAAGAAGACGGGCCAATTGATCCAGCCTACCTCAACCGCAAGTCATTTAAACTGGAAAGGCCCGCGTCAGCAACAACAACAGCGTGCTCCACGAGTACAGCCGAGCCGAGTCGGCGGGCCGAGACCGCCCCTGCCGCCACCGCCGCCAGCATACCGGCGTCGTGCACCGCCGCCCGCGCCTCCAGCCAGACGGGCGCCGATGATGTCGCAGCCACCATCTGCAGCCGCGCCGCCGCCGTACCGCCAGCAGCAGGCGCCAGCACCCAGATACAGACATTAGGCACACAGGTACATGCAGGTCGTTTAAAGTTATTTTCAAATGCTTGGAAATTGATCACTGATGACCAGAGTATTTTAGATACTGTTTTAGGTTACAAAATTCCCTTTGTTGAGAATCCCAACCAAGGTCCTGATTTTCAACCCAAGTCGAATGTGTCTATAGACGATTCTAATTATATCAAAGGGGAAATATCACGCCTACTCAACATGAAAGCCATACGCAGATGTAAACCGTCCAATGACCAGTTTGTTTCCAGTATTTTTCTTGTACCTAAAAGTAATGGTGAAAAGAGGCTTATTCTCAATTTGAAAAAATTGAATAAGTTTGTGCATGTAAACCATTTTAAAATGGAGGATATAAGGACGGCAACCAAACTCATAACACCAGACTGTTACATGGTAAATCTTGACCTAAAGGAAGCCTATTTTTTAGTCCCAATTCATGATAGTCATACTAAGTACCTTAAGTTTAGTTTTGATGGAGTTCTATATGAGTTTTTGGCCTTGCCTTTTGGGTTATGTTCAGCACCATACCTTTTCACAAAACTTATGAAACCAGTTGCTACCCACTTGCGTTCCCGTGGTTTTAAGTCAGTTAATTATCTAGACGATAGTCTTTGTTTTGGTGACAGTTATGAAGAATGTTTGACTAATATTAATGAGACTATAAATTGCTTATCAAATCTGGGATTCATAATTAATTATACTAAAAGTTCATTAGTTCCAAATAAAACCTGTCAGTTTTTAGGTTTTATTCTCAATTCTCAAAACATGACATTAGAGTTGCCGGCAAAAAAGAAAGAAAATATATTAAAACGCACAGTAGAAATGCTCAAAACAAAGACCATCACTATTAGAAAATTCGCTCAGTTTTTAGGTACACTTACTGCTGCTTGCCCTGCCGTAGCCTATGGCTGGCTGTACACTAAGTCCTTGGAAAGAGCCAAATACTTAGCATTATTAAAAGGCAATGATTATGACAGAGTCATGCATATTCCAAACAACTTGAATGATGACTTATTATGGTGGAAAAATAGCATAATGACCACGCATAATACTATTAAAAGTAATACCTATGTCCTTGAGATATTTAGTGATGCAAGTCTAGTAGGTTGGGGAGCGGCCTGTGGGCATGAAAAAGTAGGAGGGTCATGGAATCCTGAAGAAAGCCTGCATCATATAAATTATTTAGAATTGCTTGCTGTCTATTTTGGACTTAGATCTTTTGCTAATGGATGCCATAATTGTGAAATTCTCCTTAGAATAGATAATACTACTGCTATTTCATATGTCAATAGGATGGGTGGCGTCCAGTATCCACACCTTAATAGTATTGCTCGCAAAATATGGATGTGGTGTGAGAAAAGAAACATATTTGTTTTTGCTTCATATATAAGATCAGCTCAAAATACAGATGCTGATGATGAGTCCAGGAATGTTGATACCGAGTGGGAAATAAGTAACAAAGCTTTTCAAAAGATGGTCACTAAGTTTGGTACTCCAGAGTTAGATCTGTTTGCCTCAAGAATAAATGCGAAATGTAAGAAGTATATAGCATGGAAAAGGGATCCTTTTGCCTTTAATATTGACGCATTTACAATAAAATGGGACACTTTCTTTTTTTATGCATTTCCTCCATTTTCATTGGTATTGAAGGTATTGCGAAAAATTATAAACGACTGTGCAACTGGGATTGTAGTGGTACCATACTGGCCATCACAACCTTGGTTTCCGCTTTTCACGTCCCTTATGGTAGGAGAAATGATTGTATTCGCCCCAGACAAATATTTGCTTTCGTCCAATTTCAGGGAGATTCACCCTCTACACCGACAGCTTTCCCTGGCTGCGAGTGTTTTATCCGGGAAGCATTATCCAGGCAACAGGTTCCGCAATCAGCAATGACTGTGATGCTTTCGTCCCTGTCACAAAGTACAAAATCCCAATATGCAGGTAGCTATAAACTGTGGTGGCAATACTGTAAGGCACATGGTATTAGTGTGTATGATATAAAGGTGACCTATCTGTTAGATTTTTTGTCTGACTGTTTTAATAACAAAGGTTCGTCCTATGGAACCTTAAATAATCACCGTTCGGCTTTATCCCTTATTTCAGTAAATAAGGTGGGCCAAGACGAACTAATCAAGAGATTTTTCAAGGGAGTTTATAAGATGAAACCCACCTTTCCTAGATATAATACCACGTGGAATCCTGCCATAGTCCTAGATCATTTAGGTAATATGGTCCCAAATGACTCCTTAACTTTAGAACTATTAAGCAAGAAACTTGTAGTTTTATTGGCTCTAGCTACTGGCCAAAGATGTCAAACATTATCTTTAATAAGAGTATCAAATATAAGGTTTAATGATGAAGGAGTTTTGATAAAGATCTCAGACATAATTAAAACCTCAGGTATAGGCAAAGCTCAACCAGTTCTGGATTTACCTTTTTATAGACAGCGTCCAGCGGTTTGTCCAGCTGAAACTTTATCAGTTTACATGAATATTACGAAGTCCCTGAGACCCAGTAATGACGATAAACTTATTTTAACTTTTAAAAGACCATTTAAGTCTGCTTCTTCTCAGACCATTGGACGTTGGATAAAGCAGGTCCTTAGTGATAGTGGTATAGACACTAGTGTGTTCAGTGCTCATAGCACTCGACACGCCTCCACCTCAGCTGCCCAGCAGGCTGGCGTCAGCGTCGATATAATAAGAAGGTCTGCTGGCTGGTCAGACCAATCACAAGTCTTTGCTAACTTTTACAAAAGACCTATTGTGCAAAATAATGCTAATTTACTAGACATTTTTGGATAAATGTATTCTTAGTCACGATTTAAAAAATAAATAAATGCAGTGACATTAAGTAATATGATTAATTACCTGCCTAACAATTTAGAAGTACAAGTTTTAGTTAGTACAAACAAGTGTACAATTAGAAAACATTTTTGTTTCCAATAAATTATGTTGGATGTTGATTACCTATATGAACCTTTTTATTTTTTCAGTACTGTTCTACAGCATTGATTATAAATTCTCTGAACATCTACATGGTCAAGATAAATCTCGAAGACGAAGCCAAGATAATTGAATGATCAAACGAACTTACCAAGTGAAGTTCGATCTTGATTATCTTGGCTTCGTCGGAGAGATTTAGGGTCCCACCCCCCCATTTTTTCAAATCACCCTGAAAATCAACGCTGTAGTTTGCTCTAAACAGAATGACGTTTGGTAGTGTTGGTGGGAGTAAGTTTGACAGGTAAAGGGATACCAACTTTTTAGTTTTGGTTTCTACTCTGAAAACTAGGTGCGAGTAAGTTCAAGCGTAGCAGGGCTACTACATGGTCAAGATAAATCTCTCCGACGAAGCCAAGATAATCAAGATCGAACTTCACTTGGTAAGTTCGTTTGATCATTCAATAATAAATAGGACTAACACCAACAAAAATATCCACATAATACCACAGAATTAGGGGGTTAGGGGTTTAAGTTGTGGATTTGGGAGTTTTTATGAGATATGGATGCAAACATGTGCTTACATACCAAATTTCAGATTTTTAGGACTTCGGTAAGGTACCCTAGATTGATGACATGCAAATCGGTCATATTATTGAGCATAACTTTTTAAAATTAGTCTTAAAAATATTATAAAATACATTTTAGATCCTAACCCAATGCGATTTGATATGTCACATGGCATATTTAGGATTTTTTAATTTAATTTAACTCATTTGGGCCCCCAAAAGTGGCCCCATAATCCATATTTATATATTTACATTGCACTTTTGTCTTTGGGTCACAGATATTGATACGTGTACCAATTTTCAACTTCATCGGTCCAATATGTTCTTAGTAAATTGCCTGTGACGGACGGACGGACGGACAGCCGCACGAGTGATCCTATAAGGGTTTCTCGTTCTGAGATAGGAAACCCTAAATAGAGAATAAAAAGGAATCAGAGCTTCAGATCAGACATTTATTTACCTTTCTAAAGGTTGTGTTTAAGTTTAATTAGCTGATGTCGTTGACGTTGACGTAGACGACGTACTGGAGCTAGGCCCGGACCCAAAATAGGGTCCCGGTGAGCCATAGGGTGGGTAATACGGGTATGGTCCGTTGTAACCGAAACCTCCTCCGTAACTGCAACAGCCGCCGTAACCTCCGCAACCACCTCCGCATCCGCCGTTATAACCACCTCCGCAACCGCCACTGCAACCACCACCGCAGCCTCCACCGCAGCCTCCACCGCAACCGCCACCGCAACCACCACCGCAACCGCCACCGCAACCACCGCCGCAACCGCCTCCAATTCCCCTCAGTAGAAGGATGTAGTACAACAAGTTTAGGCCGTCGTCTTCCTCGTCTTGCACGTACACGATGGGTGGTGGTGGGGCGAACCCGGGGTAGTTACTGCCTGCGACACCACCACCCAAGGCTTGCACTGGTGGCTGGTATAAACATTGTGATCGGCCATCCTGAGGAGAGAAAAAATGGTTAAGTGCAAGTTAACCCGCGCAAAGGGTTCTGTTGCGAGTTCCGTACCATAGTACAGTACAAAAAAAAACACTAAGGACCCCGTAATAATACAAACAATTAGGTACGCCACTTGGTCAAAGAAAACTGCTGCGGAGTACACCCGCGCAAGCGCAAGACAGTCTTTAGTTTGTATCGAAGTGCCGCGCCGTACCGCAAAAGGTGGGCGACACAGCCTGGGCGAACGCACTTTATGACGCGAAGACCTGATTTTACAGGTGACAATAGACAATAATAGACATTGCCATATGAAAATCTAAATTTTTATCTATGATTTTATGCCATCAGATTCCGGTATAACTATATTAGCAAAAGTTTTTAAGCTTACCTTCACAAAAACAGCTAGTAAAGCGACAAGCGACACAAATTTTAAGAAAACCATATTGGCGGAATAATGTGAATAAAAATATGTTGTTTCTTTTATATACTCATGGTTTCGAAATTAGGTTACTATGTATTTCGATACCCACTTGAGCCTGCTTCAATTACGATAAATTCTTAGAATATTTTATACTTACTCATTTTAATAACAAAACTCTTATCATATTAATGACGCGTGCGCGTTGGCGTTGATGCAACTGCTGTTACCGCCTGCCATGGACACATATACATATGTGTCCATGGCAGGAATGTACATGTACATACATACTTTCTTCGCAGTCAGCGAATTTCGCTAGGTACTAAAGTATCGATCTAACCTAAACATTCACATACAGGCACATACATTGCTACCCTACACTAGGATACCCTGTGTCGTGGGAACCAGAAACAGTGACGTCACATACATGTAAACATCCAAGACGGGGATTTTTTTTAGCCACCAACTGCCAGGTCGACATCTCAACTTTTATCCGGTTGGCAAAGGTTCTATTTTCAAACTCTTGTTCATTATCTTGTCTTTCAGCTTGACACCGTTAGGACGTATATATCTTCGCAATTAGATAGTATTTATTAGTATGAGTATGCTTTCAGTGATGTAGAGTTGTATTGTGCGCGCAAGTAAGGAAAATATTCTCGCCAAGCTCTCTCGCACAATAACATGTTTCTGTTTTTCTTTTCTTCTTTTTTGCTTTCATATTTTGTCCTTAGAAACCCAAAATTTAACTACAGTTTGCTAGTATAATATAAATAATCTTAGTTGTTAGTTCATAATTAGTAAGTTTTTGCAACTCTTGACACGCACTACGAATGTGGTGTTCACTTGTAATGGATTTGTGCATTAAGTTGCGTTTAGTCCTAAGTCATGTAAGTAATCAGTGTACAAATTGTTAGTGAACCAAATAAAGAGAAAAAAAAAGTCTTCCCCCGCTCAACTATATACCATTCCCTTTCCAAGGTTTGCTTGAAGAAATCTCTTGTTAGTGATAAGCTCGCCTTTTTACATTGTTTTTCTTACATGTACTTTCTGTATGTCTGTTCTGTGACAGTAAAGAAATTACGGATTACAAACGTCCAAATAATGGAAAATAGTTAGGATATCCAAAGTTCAACGGACATGCCGCTTGTCCATCATGAAGGCGTTGACTCAGGGTGGGCAGCAAGGCACCGAATTTCCACCGGGCTCTAGGGGTGAATGGGTTCAGACGTACCCACTACCCTGCGTGCTGAGTTCAACGGCCTCCCTATTGTAGCCTTCGTAGACGAGATTAGGGTGGATTGGGAAATGGGTGCAAGTGATGTCTCTAAAGATCGATTAACTGGTTTGCCGACACATCTTATAAAACAATAAGTCGCCACTGTTGTTCGAGCGGTGTGCTTCTGAGAGAGAAGGGGTTAAACTGTGAGCGTAAGTATAAACATGCATTTAAAGACACACACATTGCTTCTGGTCTCATCTACTTTTTGACATTTTAATTTTATTCTTTAATTTTTAAATCAAATTTTTATCTGTGACTTTTTATTGTTCTGCATTGTACTATATTTAATTTGATAAGATTATTAATAAATTAATTTTAAATTAACTTTATTTTTTGTAATTTCACACACAATCTATGTATTGTTTTTGAATAAAATACTTATGACTTATCTTATGACTCACACAAAGATAGGCCATTGTATCGTGGGAACGTAGGTGTACCACCGGTAATCGTTGTGGATGACCCATTTAAAAACTTATTCCTTAGCAACTAGCACTTACGTGGCTGTCATAGGTTGTCAAATGGTCCTCATTACGTGTACGTTACAAAAATTATTGTGAAAACCACAAAACTTGACTGATTTGCGAATTGTTTATTTATTATCTATAAAATCTAATAACCATTATTACTTATCCATTATATAACAGCAAAAACGTTTACAGATTCCTCTATGTTTTCAACTTACTTTCTTATTCATATCAATGAGTAAATATCTTTTTATCACACCTGCTCTGAAAATACATACTAATTATACCAATTAGAGGGAAGAAACGCCTTTATCCCGCCCTTCAAATCCTTTCATCCCAAGGTATGGAAGTTTGTATGAAAATCCTTTCGACCCAAGGGTGGGAAGTATGTATGAAATTCCATTACATACCCGGTTTTTTTATTTTTATTTGTCAGCAGTCATACTGCAAGGAGACTTTAACTGTCTACTAATTAAATTTCAAGTAAATTGTTACTGGCCACAAACAGTTTTTTTTTACCAGTTACCAACCTCCTTGGTGCATACAGAAAATTAAAAACGAAATTATTTTTGTATATAAAACGCGCGGAATCACGGAAGAAGTGGCTGCATGACCTTATGATCTTAGCCTACTCCAGAAACGGGCGAATAAAAAAAGGAAAAGCCCGCGCATTTTCGCAAAAACTTCGAGCAATACATTTTCAGAAAATGAAGTCGTTTTCTTTTCCTTTTGCCAACGTATGAAATTTTCATAAGTACTGCAGATTTCTATGCATTTATGTCTATAATTTTCCTCGTAGGTGTAATAAAAAGCACTATACATACCTCAGGATAAAGTACAGTTCCATACCTCAAATGGTTTGCGCCCCTCGCAAGCTCGTGGCGCAAATGCCATAATCTCGGTATGGAACTGTCACTTTCTTCCCTCTGAAGTAATGTACTATTGTACCAATACTCTCTAAGACATGGAGTTTTTCAACCTGAAACTTGGTGTGTTTGGACCATAGAGCAAAATAGTTTGCCGCCAAAGTGCATAGTTCCATATCGCGCGTGACAGACACAGCAATGGTTATATTCACCCCTCGTCGCCGGGGGGTGAACGGCCCGTATTGTGATGTAAACTGCATCGACACTTTGGGAGTAGTTCAAATATGAAGTTTTAAAAATACACTTTAACATAGCGCAAAGCCTTATCCCGTACGGGGTGCCAGAGGCACAACTATGCCCAACTGCCCCTTTTAGCTCGTGATTAAACGCTCTATTTTGTGTGACAGGGGCTAGCCTATTGCCGCAGCTATGTAATTAAGGTTTCCTCACGAAGTTTTCCATCACTAAATAAATAAATAAATAAATAAATCACCATAACGTCCTGATGTACTTAAAATAGATGACTTATCTCATTGGTAGGTATGGTGGAAGATACAGATATAGATGGTGGCATCCTAGGTTTGCTGGAAGAGATCTCTTATTAGAGATAAGCTCGCCTTTGTAAATGTTTTTTTCATTATTAAGTGTCTGTATTCTGTTGTTGTGCAATAAAGTATAAAGAAAAGTCAAGTATGGTCGGCTCCGAGATTCGAACCTGTATCTTCCGCGTGAGACACAAGCGCGTGTATATTTAGATGTTAACGAAGACATTCATGTAACGTGATGTGTGTGTTAAACAAACCATCTTAGTTTGCCTCCGTAGGCCAAAATCAGCCAAACAAAAACGAGTAACAGACATCTACTAGACAAGCTACCAGCAGCAGCAACTGACCTATTAGTTTTGTAATAAACTCTCATAAACAGCTACTTCAACTTTAAGTAACATGTTAAAAATACGTATAATCAGGTGTCAAATTACCATCAAGTCCCTTTACTGCGAAGTCTATATTAATTCCCATTTCACACCTCTCACATTTGCTCACAATAGAGGATAACTAGGTGTAATAGTTGCTGAGGTCGTTTAGAGTAATTCGATATGGCGTGTGAGTCAACAGGGGTAGAGGTGGGCGATTCCCATTTGATACCGACCCTTCTTGTTTCTCTCTGATCCACCGTTTTGAGGAAAGTGGTTTCATTCCTCAAAACGGTTAATAGGTTTCTTATTTGACTTTAACTCATAATAGCTAATCGTATTCGGAAAACATCGTGAGGAAACCTTCATTACTCCAAAGCTGGGCTAGCCATCTGTCACACAAAATGGAGTATTGTATAACTGGCTAAAAGTGGGCACATTGTGCCTCTGCCACCCCGTATCGAAAAAGGCGTGACGCTATGTGTTGAACTAATCATAATATATTATCAGTAGTTGGGCCAGGTTTGATTTCACTACTTGCTCGCTTCTCACCTAGAAAATGTGAGTTCGGAACCTGCCCTGTATAAGATGTGCCGAGCCAGCAACATTGCGGCTACATTGTCTTTTTTTTGTATGAGGCAATATTGCCGGCAATATAGCCCCCATACAAAAAATGGCAATATTGACGCAATGTTGCCGGCTCGGCACATCTATCTCTAATTCTCTACCAATGAGGTAGGTAATTTATCATAAGAGCATAAGAAACCTTCTCTGTGATAGAAAAGTTTGTGAGAAAATAATGCACAATTGTGCCCACTCTTAGCCAGTTATTCAACACTCCATTTTGCGTGACAGGGGGCTAGCCTATCGCCGCATCTATGGAGTAATGAAGGTCTCCTCACGATGTTTTCCATCTCCGATAAATTAATGGCTAAACTTCGGCAGAATTGTACCTCTGCCCTCCGTATGTGGAAAGGCTTGACGCTGCGTTATGTGATGCAATTTTATTATAACGATGAACAGTGGTATAGTGAGTCGGTCAGGAACCAGCAGTAAGAAAGATCACGACTCTTACCGAACGATCGTTCACCTACGAGCCGATTTCATGATTGAATCGCTCCAAATTGCAGGGCCCGCGGCGCAGGGTAGGTAAGCTACAGTATATTAACTTGTACTTACTCGTATCCAGGTAAAAACCTGCACCCCTCGGTGGGGACATAACGGGCTATATTTACTATATCAACTTGTGGAGTATGGCTCAATTTTACTCGTATCTGAGTAAAGGCCCGTAGGGACATTAATCGGCTACATATTTGCAATTACTATCAAATGAACTTGTTATAAACTTTTACTTAGGCCTTGTTCTTAACTTTAACTTAGGCCTTGTTCTTAACTTTAACTTAGGTCTTGTTTTTAATTTGGTGACGAAAGGTCAATATAAGGACACTGGCTAAAAGTGAGCACAATTGTATCTCACTCTTCTAATGGAAGGACCCGTGATGCTTTATTATGTAATTACTAAGTATGGTTCATTATTGGGTTTGATTCATTGATTTTCATTCCTAAATTAAACTGGGTAGTAATATAGATAAAATAATTTTATAATTAATAATGGATGTTTAATCTCTATCATTTTGTATTGATATTGTTTTTGTTGTTTGTTCAGAAGGGTTCATTCTCATAGATGTAGTTCTGCATAACGTCAGGATATCAGGGCCCTAATGCTGCTCTGAGAATTTCACTTATATTTCATTACTATTTCATTACTATTCCATTGCAAACACCCAATCAAGGAGGATAAGGAGGATAATAATTTAGGAGAATACCAAATGACGCCATTTTGGGTGTTTGCAATGGAATAGTAATGAAATATAAGTGAAATTCTCAGAGCAGCATTAGGCCCCAGGAACAAGCATTTAGATATACTATAAGTCAAGTGGTTCTCTCTAGGTATGTTTCTGGCAAAATAAAACTAAAGTCACGTAGTGTGCACGTGCCAGAGTGTAGTAACGTCTACTTCACAATGTGTATTATTATTTTGTTGCCAATAACGCGACAGCCTCTATCGCTCTGGTGAAACATCATTCAATATAGGCTCAACACTGTTTTTAAAATATTACATACATTTACCAATGCCTGTCGCAGTCGAATTTTGACTCGATATTCTACCACACCTCGGACACTCCATAGAACGCTTGTTTTACGAGCGTAAACGTAATCACCTATTACTACTGCATAACCAAATGATGTTTGTATACGTACAAATGTGTGCGTAAACTTGCTAGGGCTGGTGGCGCGGCAAATGCAGCGATACTAAGTATACGCGTCTTCACTCGTTCAGCCCTGTCTATTGATCCTTTAACCAATCCTTTGACGCCAGGGGTGGGGTGCGGCATCTGAATCAGCGCGGGGAAGGGAGTGGCCGTTCTGTACGGAGTACTATTATCTCTTCTGTGCTTCTACTGCGAAGGAGCCCTAGTTCATGTTTTAATTGTGGTTTAGTATAAGGGTACAGGTTACATGTTTGTCTGCTTTGTATAGTTTGTCTGCTTTATGAAAGAGTATTTCTGATTTGACCTTTATTTTTGTCAGAATTTCACATTTCAAACTTAACTTGCGAGCGGCATGTCATGTTTCTTGTAGGATGTAAAAGTAAGCAGGTAGTTATTATACTGTGAGTGTCTAAAACAAGACCCCATTGTTATTATACAAACTACGAATAGTGCGTAAAGAGCAATCGTTTGACCTTAGGCTCAGTTGTTAGAAACTCGGGCTCAATTTGCTTAATCTACAAAGTTAGATCGAACGGTTTTATTCTTTTATGAAAACATAGGTAAGTATAAAAGTATAAAGGTACAAAAAAGTTATTTTGGGAAAATTATTACCCTTTTTAGTGGCCATTTAATTAATAATTAAATATTTTCTTAGAGAAAGTTTAAGTTAAATAGATTTTGGGCCACTGGAATTGGGCCACACTGTATAAGTGAAAAGACACTCGTTTTAGACGTATTGTAATAAAATAACTTACCTACACGAAGCATATTCCCTACAACAAATATCATTATAAAAACTAACAGGTTTACCCAAGCCATCCATCATCATAGGTGTCTACATTCACGGACGGCGCCAGTGCAAAACAAATGAAATTTAATAAAACCCACCATAAAACTGCATCGAAACGAGACCTCATTACGACCATCACGAGCCTCTATAAAATTCGCCATCATGCCTTCCCAGCATCTCCAACACTTTTATTGCGTAATGAATGAGGGGGCGCCCCTGCTGGAAAGGGGGGCTTGGGTTCGGGAGGTCATCGCCAGCACCAGAGGTGGGGGTGCAATACCCCCCATTCCCCCCCTTGGAGCCTTATTTCGGGTCATCGAGCTCGACCTACGTTAAGCCAACGCAGTTTGAACGTTCTTGGCGAAAATGGACTTTTCGTCTTGGCGTCTAACTTATAAGGGTGTTATTTAACGTGGTAAGCGTTTTAGGGTTGAAATTGTTCTCCGGAGCGTTTTGATATTGCGCTTTGATGCAGCTGGTGTTAGTTTTTTAATGCATCTGAGTGTATTTTTCGCAAAAGCTTTCAATTTACAACCGCAATCAGATTTGGTTCCCTCGCTTTAGAGCAGCGATGCCACAGACAGACATGCTGCAAACTTATAACACCACTCCACTTGCATAAGTATATGTTTAGTAGGTACGCCATGGCTGAGGCACAGATTAATAAAGAGTTAGGAGTGGCTGAGGGTACATAATTATAGGTACCTACAACATATGTGAAATATTAATACTTGTCTTTTCTTTTGCTTGTAATTTGATTTCTCAGGCAAAATAAAAATAAAACTCAAACGATATCAAACCTACGCATTAACTAAGGCTATTAAGCATAGGCCCGTGCCCCTCGGTGGGGACATTAATGGCCATAGTTTACTTTAATTTACAATTTACTATCAAGCAGAGTATTTGTTTTAACAACGCTGAAGAAAACAAAAACATTCAACTCGTGTACTGTAATTATGGTAAGATAATTATATTGACTACCCAGAACATGGCTAAAATAACACATTAGCGCAATGAAATGGGCTAAGCTGGTGCACAGTTCATCACACGACTCGTGAGGCGACACCACTGCAAGGTCTGCAAGGGACAAGATGAAAACATCGAACGAGTACTTACTGCACAACCACTTAGGGAAGGAACTGCAAGAAGTCCTGAAACCTTTCAATATCACCGAAAGAGTCATAATCGCATCGAAGTACACAATCAGGGACAACTTCCTCACTTCCAACACGCGCCAGTATATTGTTGTTTCAGCCATCATGAACACAATCTTCTGCATTATCCACGCGATATTGTTCTATTTTGGGAACGGTGGCTACTGGGCCGATTTCGCTTCCTTCCTGGGTGTAATGAATATATTGAGCGTAATCCTGGAATATTTTATTAATTTTATTTGTAGCGTCATGAACAGTGAAACGGTGGTGCAAATCCTGTTGAAAGTACAAGCGATTGATACAAAACTACAGACGAAGAGTGTCCTGCCGCTCGCGATGTGGAGGAGACAGAAGGTGATCGTGTGGAGTCTGTTCCTGGGCTCGTGCATCACACAGCTGATGACAGCTGTCGGGAATATGATCGTGTATGGACCGCACGGAATCGGTCTAATGCAAATGTACTCAATTCTAAGCAGAATATTTTTCGACATCAACGTAATGTATGTTATATTATTTGTCAATTTCTTGCGAGAGAGGCTCGGGGCATGGATTGCTGAAGTTAATGGTTTTGAAGCAGCGCTTAACCCACACAAGTTAGTAAAAAAAACACAAAAGGATTTGGATGTTCATGGTCTGTTTCAAATATTCTCGCTGATGACAGAAGTATTGGAGCTGGTGCAGAAGGTATTTGGATTGTCGGTGAGAAAGCAAATGCAAATCACTTACTTAGTTACAGTGTTCAGAGTATCCCACACAGCTATAGATCGGATTTTCGAAAATTTCTTTTTGGGTCTTGGGAAGTTAAATATTGAAATATATACGTAGTTACTATTTACATCGAGGAAACTGCCTTGTTTGAAACTTATTCTTCAGTGCGATTTACTCTTAGTTGCCGAAATAGTTTTGAAAATTAAGGTTGTCTTGTCACCTGGGCGAGTATCTCGTAGGATTGTCATTTGTTTCTAATGCTAAAATTTCAAAGTTGCAAGTGTGCAAATCAAGGTTAGGCAGGTAAATATTAAAATTTATGTTTTTACAGATTATGTTCTACTTTGTCGAAATATTCTTTTTGTGCTTGATGTTCGTTCAGTATGGAGTTGTGATGAAAAATTATGTAAGTAGTCTCACGATATATTCAAAATACATTTTATTTTTAGCTTAGATTGTCGGTGTTTTGAATTGGAGATTTTGAATTGTTCCCCTTGATCCCCCAGGGTGTATTCCTAGCGGATCCCCTCGCGTACATCTCGATAGTGCAGTTCGTGTGCTGGGTGGGCAAGATCTTTGTGCTGGTGGTGGCACTCAGCGCCAGCTGTGAACGCTGCCAGTCCACCCTGAGCCGCTGCCGGAGCGTCTGCCTCCTCGTCTCCACCAACACCAACAAAGGTGCCTGACCTTTGTTGGATATTATTTTGTGAAGATTCGTATCGTTCTACGTCCGTCCTTCTGTCTGTCCGTCCGTCTATCAAGACCTTTTATGTCGAGAAAGCGTGGACTTTGTATCAAGCTGAAATTAATATCAATTGCTCAGGTCTGTGGTCGCATATAGCTGTGAAAAATCAACCTTTTAGCTTGGTCAACGCAATTGACGACCGTTTGTTCTGCAAAATTGGTAGATTTTCACAAGTAAAGGGAAAAATCTGAAAACTGCACTGTCATTCTGCAAAAATATGTAATTTTGTTTACATGGATGACATCATACTATATTTTTTTAGGTGGAAACCTAATTATACCTGTTACGCTGTGTGATCGGAACCCTTGGTGCGCGAGTGCTACTCGCACTTGACCGTTTTTTATCTGCAGGGTTTACTTTGTCAATAATGACGTGTGTTTCCAGTGGCGGTGCGACGCATGTGCAAGAACGTGGTTCGCGTGAGTGGCGTGAGATACGTCGCGCTGAGTGCGCGCGGCGTGTTCACAGTGGACGTCACACTGCCGCTGCGAGTGAGCGCGCTCGTCGCTACCTACACCGTGGTGCTGCTACAGTTCGCTCTGCTGTGAGCGCGCTCGTCGCTACCTACACCGTGGTGCTGCTACAGTTCGCTCTGCTGTGAGCGCGCTCGTCGCTACCTACACCGTGGTGCTGCTACAGTTCGCTCTGCTGTGAGCGCGCTCGTCGCTACCTACACCGTGGTGCTGCTACAGTTCGCTCTGCTGTGAGCGCGCTCGTCGCTACCTACACCGTGGTGATGCTACAGTTCGCTCTGCTGTGAGGGCGCTCGTAGCTACCTACACCGTCGTGGTGCTGCTACAGTTCACTCTGCTGTGAGCGCGCTCGTCGCTACCTACACCGTGGTGCTGCTACAGTTCACTCTGCTGTGAGCGCGCTCGTCGCTACCTACACCGTGGTGCTGCTACAGTTCGCTCTGCTGTGAGCGCGCTCGTCGCTACCTACACCGTGGTGCTGCTACAGTTCACTCTGCTGTGAGCGCGCTCGTCGCTACCTACACCGTGGTGCTGCTACAGTTCACTCTGCTGTGAGCGCGCTCGTCGCTACCTACACCGTGGTGCTGCTACAGATCGATTGTTGCCAAAACTGAAAAATATTTGGATTGTCGAGGGCGGCAATTTTATTTAGACAGGACACTGATTGCCAAATACGGCATTTTGCGCGCTTCGGAGCGGGCTGTACTCTATGGCAAAGTATTTGTTTTTCATAAGAGAATCGGGTTGTTTGGTTGAGCGTTTTCTAAGTGGAAAAGAGCGTGTGGCATGTTTTGATTCAATCTGCACAATAAACGAGCCAAACCTGCCAACTGCTGAACTTTGAACTCTACATTGTGAAAACACAGGTGCACCAAACAGTTTTGATGTAATTTTAAGGCTAAATATCTGCGCTCTTTTAGGGTACTTAGGAACTAAACAATGCTCTTGAGACCTCTGTGGTTTTAAGTAATGTAATAGTAATATCAGTTTTATATAATTTTAAATGATTATAGTAGTACATTATTACAAATTAATCCTTTTCAATGTGTCCGCGTAAAACAATTTTACTTTTTACGAGAACCTTGGAGATACAAGAAGCTCTACATCTGAGAGCCGAGGGGCGACTAGAAGCTTCCAAGAACGGACAGCAGCAAACAACCAACAAACAGCATCAAACATTCTACCTGCATTGACGAAAAAGCTGTTAAGATCTCAATCTCAACGTTTGAGGCCAGATACTCCGACACTCGAGGGGCAAGATGACTACAGGACGTCGTCGTCGTCGTCGGCAACTACAAACCAAATCAAGGAGAGTTCTAAGACTACTGAGCGTAAGATTGAAGCTCCTATCACACGGAGGGCATTAGTACTGTCAGATGAAAGTGGTAGAGGTATTAGCAGTATTCTGCATAATCTACTAGGAAGTGGCTACAATGTAGAATCTATTGTTAAGCCCTATGCCACTCTAGATCACGTACTTGACCCCAGCTATTGTCTCTGTAATGACTTCACATGTAATGATATTGTAATAATAGTCGCGGGTTGCAACGATAAAGACCCACTTAAACTACAATCAATGTTGTACGCAAACCTCAGCCACCTGGCCAACACCAATGTACTACTGTACAAATTCGGTGCTAGTAAGTACTTAAATAACAGAAAAGTGAGCAGTACATTCAAGTTTGTATGCTCCCGGTTTCCGCATGTCACATACATTTGCGAGGACGTAAAGCACTCTAGACTATATGCAAGTAGAACTATAATAAGGGAGATTCTTAGATTAGAATACCAACAAAAGTGTTTGCAAAATATAAAAAACGAGATACCCAATAAAATAGGCAGTGGTGATTTCGATCAAATTCAAACAAGAGCTGATACTGCAGCTGATACTGCTGCTCTGGAAAGCAATCAGGTTTTTCTGTAGGTCGTCACAGGGAGCTTAAGAAAATAGCACATGTTAATATTTGTAGCCTAAATGTTCAAAAGATATCTTTACTTGAGATTTGGCTAGGTGGGGAAATTGGAAGAAGTGTAGATGTTTTGTGTATAACCGAACATCATAGAGTTCACGAAGATTTGGTAAGGATAAACATTCCAGGATTTAAATTAGCTACCAGTTTCTGTCGCAACGGTAGAAAGAGTAAAGGCGGGTCTTGTATTTACATAAGAGATGGTACACATCATAGTGAAATAACAAAAATAAGAGATATGTCTGTACCAAAACTGTTTGAAATCTGCGGCATCAATTTGAGTGGTAGTTATGTAATATGTGTGTATAGACCGAAAACAGTCAAGGATGATCATTTTATAGAGTACTTAGAAAATACACTCAACTATATCTTCAGACATAAAGAGAGCAAAGTGATTGTCTGTGGTGATTTTAACATCGATACACTTGTTGAGTCTGCGGAATCAAAGGAATTTGTAAGTCTACTACAATCTTATCATATGAGGCCATTCATAAGAGAACCTACTCGTGTTACTGACCATAGTCAGACCTGTCTTGATAACATTATCTCTAACATATTACTAAGTACATCTGGCGTCTTGGAGTTAGGTTTATCAGATCATTCTCTTCAATATGCATCTCTTAACATACTAATCAAACATGACCATCCGAAGTTCTTTAAAATAGTAAGGAATTTAAAGGAATCAAATCTTCAAAAGTTATCAGGGCAGTTACTTCAAATGTCATGGCATGAGATATACGATGGCAAAGACTGTAATGATTGTTTTAATATCTTTCATGATAAACTAATGATGGCCTTTGAGACATGTTGTCCTCTTATAAAGGTAAGAGGGGACATAGATAAAAATAATAAAAACTGGCTTACACCTGGCATCAAGAGATCCTGCGAGACGAAAAGGGACCTATTTATTAAATCTAAAGTCTCTAAAAGCCCCTCTGAGTTAAAACACTACAAAAAATATTCAAGCATATTAGGACAGGTAATACAACGCGCTAAACAAATGTGCAATGAAAAAATGATAATATCTTCTAATGACAAAGTAAAAGCCACTTGGAAATTGATAAATACACATGTAACGGGGAAAAAAAATGTAGAGGTCAGAGACTACACCGGATTGACGGATAAGACGAATACGGCGAACAGCAACCAAGACGCTGCTGATATCTTCAACACTCACTTTACCAATACATGCAGTAGTAGTAACATAGAACCAAAAAACATAAAATTACCTAACTTTCATCAAAACTCAATGTTTGCTAAACCAGTTAATAGCGAAGAACTAACTAAAATGATAAGGAATCTTAAAAATAAAAAATCATGTGGTTATGATGGTATGTCGTCTATTGTAATCAAATACATAGCGGAAGCTATTCAGGCCCCCCTTCTATTCCTCATAAATAAATCCTTAAGCGACGGAGTTTTTCCAGATAGACTAAAAAGGGCACATGTTAAGCCAATTCATAAAAGCGATAATAGAATGAATGTTTCCAAATACAGACCGATATCTTTACGTCCAGTGCTATCCAAACTATTTGAAAAAACAATGGCTGGCCAACTATGCATCTTTCTCTGTACACAAAAAATTCTAGCAAAAGAACAGTTTGGATTCCAAAAAGATACGTCTACCATAGACGCAATCTTTGAAATGACCGATTATATAGCAGAAGCCCTTGATAAAAACGAAAATGTTATGACGGTGCTATTAGATCTGTCAAGGGCCTTTGATCACGTAAACCATGATGTACTACTAGATATATTAAATCGTTATGGTATTAGAGGAAAAGTAAATGAGTGGTTTTTATCTTATCTTGGGGATCGATCTCAAAGCGTAGTTTTGCCGGCCTTCGACGAAAATGGGGTCCTGCATAACATAGAATCTAGTCGACAACAAATTAAGGTTGGAGTTCCTCAGGGTTCTATATTGGGTCCTATTCTATTTCTATTATATGTGAATCATTTACCTTCACTTACTCTTAATAAAGTGATACTATTTGCCGATGACGTTTCAGTATTTTTTAAATTCAATAGGGGAGATTATACTGACTTAACTAAAACAATATCTAAATCTCTTGAGCATATAATAAACTGGTTTACTAGCCTTAATCTTAGCACAAACGTCGGAAAAACCAAGCTTATTCATTTTAGAAACTACAATACACAGGTGCCGCATCTGAACATTGAAGTAGGCTGCAAAGAGGTGGAATCGGTTTCTGACGCAAAATTTTTAGGCATCTACACGGACTGTAATCTAAGCTGGAAGAGGCATGTTGACGTGCTGGTGGGCAAATTAAGTAGCTTTTGTTATGCTCTAAGATCACTGACACAAATTACGACAAAAAAAGCCGCCCTTCAAGCTTACTTTGCGTTTTTCCAGTCACGAGTGCTTTATGGACTAGCAGTATGGGGAGGTAGCACCGATATCAATAGGGTTTTTATCTTACAAAAGAGGGCTATTCGTATTATAAATAACTTAGGATCGTCTCAGGAGTCTTGTAGGACTTCATTCAAGGAATTAAAACTCCATACTGTTACAGCTCTTCACATTATAGAATTGTGTAAATTGATAAGAAGATACCCTGGTAAATTCCCACTGAGAGTTGCCGGTATAAGTGAGAGACTTAATGAAAGGAATAAAGGGAATCTAGAGATGCCGTGTAGAAGGACAGCAGCATATACACGAGCTACAAAGATTACTGCTATTAAAGTATATAATAGCCTCCCTCTAGATATTAAAAACTTGTCGGGGAGTAAATTTTTTAATAAGCTCAAGGATTATTTAATAACTATATCTCCTTACGAACTGACTGAGTTCTATAATTACAAATAAGTGTTTTTTTATATGTTGCCGTTATATTTTTGTTATTTTTTCTGTATTATATAAATTTTATTAACCAATTTAACAATTAGTGAGTAGGTATAAAATACCTAGTAAACGTGCAATTTATCTTAGCCCTGTGACTGTGTGAAACTGTTTTACTATTTTTAGTTTATAAGATGTCTGTGATTGCTGTGCCCAAAGGGCAAAATGACATTGTAAGATTACCTACATGTACATTTATGGCAATAAATATACTACACGTTCTGTTGAAAGAACACTTTTTGGACAAAAAATCGTGTTTAGTAATCATCGTAGTATGTTCTTATTTCGTGCCTTAGACAGAAATGTCGGTACGGGGTACGCTACGGCCACACGTAAGTGGCCTGGGAGCCTATTCACATCTGAGGAGATGGAGAGGGCGGACAGTGTCGTTCCTTTTTTTTCACCTTAATTATTCCTATCTATACATTTTTAGTAAATAAAAGTAAAAGTGTCAGGAAAATTAATGATTGTAATATTTGCAGATTAAACTGTGATTTTTAGGGTTCCGTACCCGAAGGGTGCCAAACGGGACTATTACTGAGAATTCGCTGTCTGTCCGTCCGTCCGTCCGTCCGTCCGTCCGTCCGTCCGTCCGTCCGTCCGTCCGTCCGTCTGTCTGTTACCAGGCTGTATCTCATGAACCGTGGTAGCTAGACAGTTGAGATTTTCACAGATGATGTATTTCTGTTGCCGCTATAATAACAAATACTAAAAATCAAAAGAAATTTAATATTAAGGGGGGCTCCCATACAACAAACGTGTTTTTTTTGCTCATTTTTGCTCGATATTGATAATGGTAGCAGGTAGACGCTTAAAATGTTCTCAATATATTGAGTATATTATTTACTTAAAAAATAAATAATTAAATTAATATTTGGGGGGGGGGGCTCCCATACATTTTTTTTTTGCGGTTTTTTATAGACAATGGTACGGAACCCTTCATGCGCGAGTCCGAATCGCACTTGGCCGGTTATTTAATGAAATAGTTTGTCTTTAGATCGTACTGAACCATTTAGAGACTCAAAAGCAGACTACAAGCTTAACCCTTCTCAGAAGCACACCGCTCGAACGACCGAACAATGGCGAACTATTGTTATATAAGATGTGTCGGCGAACCAGGGTACGTAATTTTTAAAAGTTGTATTACATCGTACCTACAAAACTGGCCGTATGCGACACTTGATACTTGATGACCTTGTGTGGAAGGCCATATTTCCCGAGCGAGAGGTCCCGGGTTCGAATCCCGGCTGAGGAGGAAAAAGAAAAAATCCCGATGTCATGGATGTTTATATGTTATTTTTAACCGACTTCAAAAAGGGTGTTCTTTCTACATAACATTACATAGCGTCACGCCTTTTCCCATACGGGGATAGCCCATCGCCGCAGCTATCGAGTCATGAAGAATTCCTCACGAGGTTCATTCTAATGTCATATTGAATAGGCCCCTCTCTAGAGAAACTGTTCACACCAACTAAACAAGGCACGTGAAGTGCGTGAGGGTCCCCGCCCACCGCAGCAGAACCCTCCGGACCTCTGGGAGGTCTTAGAATAACGCATACCAGCCTAGCTAAGCTATATTATGGATATTGTGAGCTAACTTTGCTCATAACTTGCTGTATTTTTGATATAAACACAACTTAATCTTTTATGTTCAAAAACAAAATAGTTTTTCGATAAGTAGCCTCTCGGAAATGGAAAAGGTTAGAAAAATTATGATAAATAACATAGCGTTACGCCTTTTCCCATACGAGGTGGCAGAAAAGGTTAGAAAAGTATTTTTTATTCGTTTCATTTTACCCTCCTCAATCTTGTTCAGTTTATGGTTCTCAAATCGCCGCCCGTGCGATTATGGTGATGATAAATAAATACTAAATACTTATTCAAAACATATCATATAATATTTAATTACTCTAGTATACAGGGTTGCTGAGTAAATAGATCACTTAGATAGAAAAATTAGATAAATAACAGGAACACAAATTCAGATCCGGTGCGAAATTGTAAAAAATAACTTGTGACAGACAGATTTTATGTTTTGATAAAAGCTGTATTTGCCTAGAACGGCGGCGTCTGTATAAAAAAAAATATGTTCATATTGTTTGCTGTAGTGGCAAAAACAAACACATTCTGTGACAGCTCTTTTACGGGTCATGAGATCCAGCTCGCTGACGGACAGACTGATGGACAAGTAGACGGACAGCAGACGTTCAGAACATTGAAAACGTCCCTTTAAAAACCTGTAAACCTACCTATTCAAAAGTGATGTTAGAATTTTAATTTTCATGCATTTCGCGATACGGTGGTGGTCGACACTTTTGACTAGGCGACACCGCGTGGCTGGCAGCATTTATTCAGCTCACACGCAACGCAGCAGGGGCCCAACTCTGCTAGTACAATGACTAACTTTAACTTAAGGTATCCATTATCTGGCGATTGGAGTATTTTTCAGGCATCATCATTGGTCTTTTCATGTTTTCAGATGTTTATTACAGCTGCTGTGTATTCTGGGAGTCACATTTTCTCTTTCGACTGAACAGACCGATTCGGGATCTACACTGCTTGCCACAACGATCACAAGCAAATTCGGCGTTAGGTGGTGGAGCCGGTTGTTTTCGTGCTAGTCATTTTTTCGTTTTTTCAGGCAATTCTTTTTATTATCGTACTACTGGAGGTTGGCGGTGAGCTCTCCATACTCCTCTCTGTT
Source organism: Argyresthia albistria (assembly GCA_963457715.1). Lineage (NCBI taxonomy): Eukaryota > Metazoa > Arthropoda > Insecta > Lepidoptera > Argyresthiidae > Argyresthia > Argyresthia albistria. Next base: position 798,195 of record OY735263.1, read on the forward strand.
ATTTGCCAATATGTCAAGTGCATCAGCTCCCGTCTACTCCATGATATTGCGACCCAATACTTCCTCCTTCCTTCTTTGCTCTTTACGATGACCTGAAATGGCAATTAACGGTCGAGTTGATTAACCAATTACCTTAGTGTCATTGTCTCTGTCACTCAACCTTACTGCGTACTGCCAAAGCAAAACTACTGACTCCACTATGAAAACGTTACTTGGTTGTCAGCTTGTATGCATGGTGTATATCGCTCATTTTCTGGATAATGGTGGCACTGCTGTACTAATTTATGCAAATTTTCACCTGCCAATATCAATTCATCAAAAAGTTTGTCGATTTCTGTGACACTAGAGATGGATCGTAACGTGAATGGTCTAAGCACTGAACGGTCATTGTACCATCAGAATTCCGCGCCAGACAGGTGGTGCGCGATAATCTTGCGCGCGCACCGGCGGCGGCGGCGTGACCTTTCCGTAATTGAGCAGGCTTCTTGCGAGCTGCGCGCACGCACGTCCTAGACGCACGCGAGCCGGTTAAGGCACAGCAGTAACTGATATGGGGTGGCAGGGTTTAAATAAGATAGGGAGATAGCATTTAATTTTAAAGATCTATTAGATACGTTTTTTATCAGATACCTACTAGCTCGCCCGTCCAAAATTGCGGTCTTTTGTGGACACTGGACGTACCCATATAACTGCGGGTTACATGGATAGGATAGTTGCGGGTTACACGGATAAATCTAACATGTTGGCTTGCTCCCCCGCATTTGCCTCATCATTAGTTTTTCAGGGGGCTTTCCTATGTTAGCATTGGGTAATGTTGGCCTCGTTTTGACGTTTCCATAGAGTTTGGTCGATTTTGAGTATTGGCGGCCACTCATGAAAGTTATAAATTTTGAAAGAACAATTAAAAATAAGCTAATCTTATTTAATTTATTTTTTATTTTATTGGTTCAGGTCCGCCAACGGACAATACATGTTTACTTAATTGTTACATTTTGTACTCATTGTAGATGTTTGGCCACTTATAGGCAAACACAGCATGCATTCTGGAGTACATATAGCTAAATCATTTCGGGGCTGAGATATCTCACTTTAAAGTTTTTTCAATACAAAATGTGCTACTTGCAGCTCTATTATCTCATCTTCGAAACGGTTTACATTACAGCAATGCTTCCTCTTTAACTATAATACATTATGATACTGCTACCAAATAATGATAAAGATATCGGTGGCCGCGAATAAAAAATGAAAGAAAGAAAGAAAGAAAGAAAGAAAGAAAGAAACGTTTACAAGGACAGAAACACACCAGACAAAGGATAAAGATAGAAACCAAACATAAAAGTAGGACACACACAATATCATTAATAGTAACAGTTGTAAACACCATCAATGACGGTCGTGGTGTGTCACTGTCATTATAAATGGCAACTGACTCAGCGATATGCTGAAGGCCAGGCCTTCAGCGCTGATTTTCAGTCAGCGCCAGGTGTTGCCCCGCGAGCGTTACAGGCTGCGGCGTGGTACAATCCAGAATAACAAGAACAATTAAGAATAATTTAAAATACTATAACGAGTATTTGTATAGGAATATACATGTATAAAAAGAGTATAAATGGTGCGTAGTGTGTGATAAAAAAATAAATAATAACATATTAATGTAGTAAATAAAAATAAGTATCAATACAATACAATACAATTAGGAGATTAAGGAAAACAACAAAATAATATATGAATAATAACCTCAGATAATAAAACTCTTTAACATAATACGGTCCGCCATACGATTTGGTAATAAAGTTCAAAACCTATGAGAAACCAACAAAATAAATTGGTAACTAGTGAGAATGCGACTACAGACTCAAGTCTTGTCGCGGCGAGAGGTTGGCACGAGAGGGAGGAATTGTCTCTGCTGATCTAGCAAATGTGCCCTGAGCTTCCGCCCAAAGGCATACTTACTAGTCGCTTCACGGACTGGAGGGGGAATATCATTCCAACACTTAGATGCCGCAAATCTGAAACTCCCACGGAAAGTCGCCGTACGATGCGCTGGTGTCAGGATTCTGTCTTTGTGCACGCCACGTTGTCGGGTCGCCCATTTTACCTTAGTGTACAAGTAGGGTGGGGTTCCTGTTCGTATTACACCAAAAAGTAATTTAGCAAGGTGTAAATGCCGACGAGCTTCCATGTTCAGAAGTTTTGCTGCATCCAAGTATGGGCTGATATGGGATCTAGGAGGGATTTTGAAACAAAAACGTGTACATGCGTTTTGAACACGTTGGATTAACCTTTTCGTCCGACCAAGTATACAGCCACCATAGACGACATCACAATAGTTTAATCTAGATAATATCAATGATTCACTCAGCCTGACACGCAAATCAGTGCTAAGGTAATCACGTATATTATAAAGAATTTTAAGGCGGTAAAAACAATTGCTGACTACGCTTCTGATGTGTTTTTCGAAACGGAGCTCATCGTCCATCAACAACCCAAGATTTTTTGCTTCTACTACCCTTTCCACTGGTTCGCCCCTGATAGCTATATCGTTGGGGGCTAGGGCTTGGACAGTATTATGGATCTGATTTTTTGTACCAAGGATCATGAACTTAGATTTACTAGGGTTAAGTACAAGACAGCTCCTTTCAGACCATGACGCCACCCGCTCCAGATCGCTGTTAATGGACTGGACAGCAGTGTTTACATCAGAAGGTGTAGTTGATATATATAATTGAGTGTCATCTGCGTAGAGATGGCACATGCTGCTCTCAACGACAGAGACGATATCCGCCGAGTAAAGAATAAATAGGAGGGGGCCTAATATTGACCCTTGAGGCACACCCCTTGATAAGGGCCTTGTCGAGGAGAACAACATAGTACCATCACTTTTTTCCAAACCAACAGCCTGCGCACGGCCCGAGAGGTAGCTGTCAAACCATTTCACCGTGGCACTATCAAACCCATAATAGGACATTTTCGATAATAAGAGGGGCGTGTTCAGACAGTCGAAAGCTCTGGAGAAATCTAGCAACACTAGGATTGTGCTTCTACCTTGGTCAAGCTCAGCCAAAATATTATCAACGACGTCAATAAGGGCTGTTGATGTCCCTCTACCCTTCCTGAAGCCTGATTGCAATTCGGGTAGTATGCTATTCCTCTCCAGATATCCCGAGAGCTGATTACACACTGCCCTCTCTATTATCTTGGAAAGGCAGGGAAGGATACTAATGGGACGGAGGTCGGAGATATGAATGGGATTGGGAATTTTAGGGATTGGGATAACCTTCGCAGTTTTCCAGTCAGTCGGGAAAGTGTTAGTCAGTATGCTGCTATTAACTATGTCAGTCAAGATCGGTAGTGTCCGCGGCATAGTTAACAGCAACATTTCGATGTTAATGTAGTCGAGTCCGGTCGCATTTGTCTTAATTTTCGTCAGGATCTTCGATATAGCCAAAGGTGTCAGTGTGTTTAAAGTGAAGTTAGTAGCCCTACGGTGTCGGTTAAACTCGTAGTAAGTGAGCTGTGACATAGTTACGTCGGGTTTTCCTGGGACATTTAGAAAGTGGTCATTAATCATGTCAGGGTCATTATAGTGTGAGGGTAGCTCCGCATTCCGCTTGCCCGGCAGAACTGTTCGCTTGAGTGTTTTCCACAAACGTTTCGGGTCGGTACAACAACGATTTACGTGCCCCTCGAAAAAAGCACACTTTTCACGATATAGGGCAGACAGCACAAGGTGTTTTAAATCTAGATAGTACTGTCTGTGTCCTTCAAGTCTTGTGGCCTTATACTTCCTATGTGCTTCGTCCCGTAGGCGCATCATCAGACGCACGTTGTATGTAAGCCATGGTTTAGGAGCTTCCCTCACCACTATGGTCCGCAAGGGCGCGTGACGGTCATACAGTTCTGTTAAAAGTCGAGTAAAAAGTTGTACCTTATCGTCAACATTGTCCATTAGTAAAATAATGTCCCAGTCTAAGGAGTCTAGGTCTTTGTCAAATTGGTCACGATCTATGTCAGTTAAGGGTCGATATGTCACATACCTGGGTTGAGGTTTTTTCTTTTTAACGTCGAGGTCGACGGTAAGAAAAGCATGCCGGCCTAGATCAGGTATGTGATGAACGTCAGTCCTACGAATCCGCGCGTCAGTACAAATCAAGTCAATTGTCGTTTCGCTGTGGTCTGTGAAGTGGGTCGGTCGGTCTACAATTTGTGTCAAACTCATAGAGGTCAAAAACTCCGTCAATCGGGAAAAATTAGGGTCATGATTGTCAGCTACGTTAATGTTAAAGTCACCTAACAGTAAAACACTATCGTAATCAGTCATAGAAGTCAAAGAGTCTGTAATCGCATCAAAGAAAGTTACTGCATTTACCCAGCGGGGCCTGTAAGCCGTGCCAACTAGAAGTTTTTTACCCGCAATGACGCCAATGGTCCTTAGTAAGTAACCCAAATCCCTTTCTTTAAATTTTTATGAATGTAAAAAAAAAACAAGGTATAGGCTGTTTGCGGACTGAGAGCCTTAACTGTAAATACGAGTATTAGGGCATTATTCATTAATTCATCTCACATATCTTCATAAAAGTGGTCATTTGTATAACTGAATGCGATATTGTTTGTTGTTATGTTATAACTATAGAAACAATTCTTTGGTGCTGTCTTATTGCTATTTAATAGATATTATTATTTTGATGTCTATTTTTGATCGCGTTAATGAGTTGTAAATTAACGTCATATTTACAGGCGTAAATATTGCTTCTTACTCCACACTCTAAGCGACGACGTCACAAACATGTAAATATCCAAGACCTGGGGATCACTCGATTATTTTACTGGATTGTTCAGATATCGCTAAACGAACTAAGTTACTGTCTATAGTTAAGTTTATAAAAATATTATGACTTTATAACGATTTAAACCACATTGTATTTTAATTACACAAGTAGCACCACCACAACTAATAAGCACTTTAGAAATTACAGAGCTGGATCTAAACAAATGATAAAAAATTAGTTAGGTGTAAAATAAAAAACTTTATTCGCTTTAATAATAGCTTTACCTTTTCATCGAGCATCCTAGCGATGTAATTTCATTGCATTACTTTGGCTTGGGCTCTATTAATTATGTACTGCTTAACTTCCACAGTCAACTTAATGCTTTGTCATCAGTCATACATAAGCGTTCACCTGTTCTCAATAGAGAAGGCAAGTATCAGTCCTATAGTCTACGTATTAAGGACGACTTGTAGGATCAAGTCATAGACATAGACATTTTTTTCCAGGCAGTTAGACACAGCACCTTGTCATGTCGTGTCAACTCTCGTCACGTTGTTTGTCACATTCATGATTTTACTTACGAGCGACTAATACAGGGTGATTAGTTCGTCACTTTAAGTCGTCAGGAAGCAGGGACTATATATCCAATTGACTGCGCCTGCGGGGGAATGCGGCTCGCCAAACGTGTCTTGTATTCAACAAACGTTCGCATTCGCATAATAGGTTATGTACGACGATGACGGGCCGCCAGACAGTTTCGCAGGCGGCTGACCAATCACAGCTCTCTTATACCTCGTCCGCCGCCGCCTGTAAATTGGTGAGTTGTGTTTCAAAGGAAAATGTATCTTTGCGCTCTCCACTGGATAGGTGCCAGTCAGGAAGGTATTATAGGTGCGGTGCCGGTGTGGTCCAGTACCTGTATGTTTGTATATATTATCGGAGTCGGATAGTCCGATGCACCTACTGATGTATATTTCCATTTATGGGTATATAATTTATGTTATGTTTATTTGGCAATATTGCCGGAAAAATGGCAATATTGCCGGCAACGGCATATCAGTAAATTGGAGTCAAATAATACATCTAAAAACTATTCTTCAGCGTTCATTTGGTGCAAAAGTTTGTAGTTGTGTACTTTGATGCCGCACTGAATAAGGCTTATCGGAGGGTAAGGGATACAAGAGCAATCACACAAGGAATAGGCTTGTGGCCTGTCAAGTCAAAATAGATATCTACCTTTTTATGAACTGTCAAAACGGAACTTTTGTTCCTGAGTTCTATGAAATAACAACAGAATGACGTCATGTAAAAGTGCCATCAAATGCTGTCTTTTTTTTGCACAAAATTGACTTTATAAAATATATCTGCTGGAAATATACAATTCTGAGAATGTCAAGCCATTTTGTACATAATGCTTCATCTTAAGACTTGTTCCTAGATTTATTGGATTACCTTGGCCACAAGCCTATTTGACCTCCCCACAGACCATCAATGTAGCATGGTCTGTAGACCTCCCTGAGACTATTGTAATCGACGATCCATAGTCGATTTGTTACACATGTACAACACACCAGTCACCAATACATATTATAATAATGATTCTACTGACCCTAAAGTTTATTAGATTAGCAAACAAAAATGATGTATGATTATTTGATTTATGATACAGATTGTATGATTTTGTTAGTAGAAGAACCTTATTCTTATGAGAATAAAGTTCTTTAAACCTAAAGTCAAAACTTCTTCGTGAGATGGTTCATCTTATATCTCGTCCAACGATCTTTTGGCGTGTGAGTGACGTTTACAGGGGGCGTCACTTCTACGCAACCTCATTCATTGATCCTGTCAAAAATCGAGTGTTTTACGTTTTACCCGTTTCACCGAGGTTTCACCTGAGGTTTCACCCGTTTCACCTGTCATCGCACGCCAAAAAGTTAACACTCATAGACTCACAGAGCCTATAAATATGTCACGAAGAGAAAGCAACATTTGTTCATATTCTGTAAAAGGCAGGACATCATGTTCCTCGCTAATGCCTTTTTATTGAGTCACTACAGCCAATTTATTATGTTTGAAAAGAAATGGATGGTTGGTGTTAGTTTTCTCACTCTAAGCATATTTTAATAAGCCATTTGGAACGAATGAAACAGAGGTGTGGCCCATATTTCCGACATAAATTTTTCTTGGTGACAATAGGCATCACGAAAGATTTTGAAATCCTCTGCCATAATGTGGGTACACATTTACTATTTACGAAAAAAACATTATTCCGGTAATAAACTAAAGTTTAACGAAGTTTAAAGCCATTTTTCTAATATTTTGTAATAGTGCGCGAAAAAAGCTCTCAGGTGTCATGGCGTCGGCTTTGATGTCACGCATAAGTAAACATGTCAATGTCCAAATGAACAATCAGCATAAATCAGATGTCTATGTCTATATTGTATAGGAAGTAATATGTTTGTGATTATTATTATTTTTTGTTGTATTTGTTAAGTTGCTTAATTTCTAATTTCTAATTTCGCTTCTCTGTTGTTAAAATAATTATACTTACCGCATAAGGTTTAGCCTGTAATAGTAGGTGTGTATGGAAATAAATAAATAAAAAAAATTGGTTGCCTGTAAAGTCGGTATACGGGCGAAAGTTTTACGTGACAACGACTTTGAGTGGTAAAATAATTTTAATGTGAATATTCATTCGTATAGTAGGAAGAAGGATGAAATAATAGTAACAATTTAAAACATTTATTTATACAAAGAATTATATTTAAAACATTAATTTATACAAGCTCGAGTGGAAGGGACGCGTGCCTTTCACTTTTTATGTCTGTCTCTCTCGCTCTTAGGCGGGCTAACCATGCCCGAGTGGAAGGGACGCGTGCCTCTCACTCGCTCTCATTGTGAGCGCATAACGTGAGCGGAGCGTAACGCAGTTTCTTGAAGTGTCACCCGGCAAACCAATTTATAAGACGTTGTCACGTCAAAAAAGTCTTTGCCATACTTAAAATAAAATACTATTGCAATTTTTTCTATTCTTTAAATTAACTAGGAGAATATTTCCCTGTTACTATAGTATATTTACTAATGTATTTTGGTATAGTATGAACCCAAGTTATTACATAAATTATTTATTTACTACGATTGTCAAAAGTAGCTCAGCTTTAATCGGTATGCTCTCATAAGGACATAGGCCGCACAAACTTACAATGGAGAACAAATAGACGTCGCGTCGGAGCGAGAGGGTCGCAAGGATATTTTTTTCCGTGATAATGAAGAAATCGAGCATTTGCATTATGATATTATGACGCTAAATGAACACATATGATCAATTATTTTACCCTTTGACTAAAACAAATTGCTGCAGGCAAAATAAAAATGTGTTTGCTAAGTTTTTTTTCACTGCAACTTTGTAGCATTAAAAGTTTTTACACACGACAAGTAGCATAAACTCTTGATCTCTGGTTTTAATATTTATGAAAAATTACTCGTCACTGACTTGTTTTTAGGCCATTGGATGGCAAGGCATCAAGACGGTTCAGGGATCAATCCCTTGACAATGAATAACAAATGTCACGTCAACGGGTTTGACATGCGTAGGCGCAGGTCTACGACGATCCAAGTCACTGCCGATGACAGAACTGAATGCGATAAAGTTACGATACAAAGTATACCGATTATTCACCGACCAACAAAATAAGCGATACATCATGATGACTATCAATTTATAAGCGTAATTGCATTACTATAGTCGTTTTTACGAGCAAATTGCTATTCATACATTAACTCTATGCAGTCACCTGTAGCAGTTTGACACTTCTGATGCATAGCGCTCTATGTGCGAGTGCATAAACACGTGATGATGTTTATTTATCCGAGTTTCTTTTTAAAAGCTCAATTAATCACAAAATAGAAAAAGGCGGCGACTTAACCACATTATCTTGCAAATGTGTTTCCTTGAATAAATATACGTTAATGGTATTCTAATGAGGAAAAAGTTAGTGGCAGTGGAATCGTCCGGTAAATAACAAAAAGGCCGATATCAGGTTTACTTGAAAGTCAAACCTACCCTATAAACCTCTTAATGGTTTTCCAACGAATTTTGGCACTCGGTTACAGGAGGAACTAACGCTTGATGACAGGGTTCGAAGAAGTTACGTAGGAGTACTAGCGCCCCCTTAAATGTCAACGTCAACGTCACTCAAGTGCTAAAAGATTGTTGGAAGAGTACGTAATTATAATTACGTATACGTAAATAAAATAAATAAATAAATACCTATCTATCTATACCCACATTAAAATAAATAAATAAAAATAATTTTTTCTCTATTCCGGTCGTAGCCATAATACTTAAGAACTTAAGTTTATACGTTAATACTAATTCTAATTTGTATGGGATGAGCAACCTGTGCTATTAGGTATATCATCAATGCAATGGAGGGATGACATGCATAAATTCCTGCCAGGATGGACCGACAAAGCTTCAGCTAGCACGCAGGCTCGAGCCATTGTCATTCTCCAAAATTATAAAAAAAAATACATTAAAATTAGTTTGACAGTGGGTACCAACGTCAAAAATTAGACATTCATTGACGTCTTGGTACCCCCTGTCAAAATAATTTAATGTCATTTTCTTTTTAATAATTTTAATGTCAATATTGTTCCAAGGACTCTTTTGTCCTTACGCTACCGTGGGTGCTAGAGATGTTTGGGCTCGAACCGGTGAGGCCTTTGCCCAGCAGTGGGACACCATTTAGGCTATTTAAAAGATGTATATCATCAATGCACAGGCACTAGGATGTTTCGTACATCACAGCAGGCACTAGGATGTTTCGTGCATCACAGCAGGCACGGCTGCACTTGCTGGCACTACGGCATCGCGCCGCGTAATCGCGCGGAAAATCGCTTCACTCACGGATGCACATTTCGATTTTTCTCCTTTGATGTGTTCAATAATGCATGAGCCGGATACCCCGGCGCGGACACCCGGGTGATACCGACTGTACAAGTACATCATAAAGTCTTGGGTACATTGGACGGACTTTAGTTTTAGTACAGCGAAACGATGCCTCAATCAATGAATCTCGCATCAAGTTCAACACATCTTCCAGATTCTGCTTCTTGGTAGAGGCGTATTCGCTGCGACTTTCCTACATATATCTGGGTCTGCCGGGGCACGTAGATATGTCGGCGGCCGATCGTAGAATCGGGCACATCATGATGTGCCGTCATGTGCCCCGCCATTTCATGATATGCCCAAGCAATTACTGGGCACATCATGATGTGGCGGGTTTTAACGAAAACATGTCATTTTAAAAGCATTTTTATTCAGCACTACGTGATGTTTTTTGTGTAATACATGTCAAACGAACACGAAGACTATTCGAGGGCTTCGCTGCGCTCGCCCCCTTTAGCCTTCACCGGAGCTACCGCAGCGTTTTATCGCTTCATGATATTTCACGTATTTTAGTTCTACGATCGGCCGCCGACATATACGAGTCGATTTAGCCAAATCAGCCGGAGTGAAAAGGATTGGCGCGGAACACTATACTATAGTACTCCAGTTGATATTAGACCATCTTTAAGTCTAGATCTTTTCATGTTTGCCTGCCTGATACCATTGAACTACTAGTAGCTCGATGGCTGATACGCTTATTTTTGATGTGTTTGTCGGGGCACCATCGACCGTATGAGGATGATCGTTAGATCATAAACAGTCTACGGTTTGTACTTTTTCTTCAGCAAAAAACCGGAGATAAATTAACTTAATGATATGCACTCTTACTTGGTTACGTTATGATTTTACTAGTTAGTATATAGAGCTTAGAGAGAGCTTATACCTATTAAAATTTGCGAATAGTGTTGCCGCGAAAAAATCCTCTTGCACTCGACTACGGAACATACCACTTACCAGGAATATATTCAAATTACAGCCAAAACAATAGCACAATACAAACTGTAGCCCAGGCTTTACGTCACGTAATCCACACATGTGGTGAGATAGGACAGTGCTGCTGCTGCCCCCAATCACTCAACTGTGTACTAATTAGCTGCATAGTTCCTGTGCTATTTACAACCTCATTGTACCCCAAGTAGATCCTACGTAGACGCGAATGTATAAGTTCTATAGTTCTCTTACCGGAACTAACATTGATCACACGTATTACATACTATATTAATAAACCTCTGATAAGACGAAGGTATTTAATTCACAAAGTTAAAAACTTTAAAAAGCCGACTTCGTGATCTTTTACAATATTACACAAAATAAACGAATATCGATGGTCACAGAATGGCAAAAATATGTAACTTTGGATATCTGGATGACAGTATTCTCTATGTAGAAACCTAAGTACTGGACCGATTCCTGATTTTCAAAGAATGGGACCAACCTGAAGGTCCATTCATTCATATAAAAAAAATAATGAAATCGGTTGTCAAATAATACAAATTTCGAGGCAACACGCATAAAATAATAATAATAATAATAACACAACCGAATTGATAACCCCCTTAAGTTGGCCTAAACAAACTCTGTGCTTCTGTAAATCTCCTTGTAGGAAAGGGCGTCACCTACGATAAGTCTTTCTACAATTTAGGCGAAAAGGAGATGCTTTTATATTATAGTACAGCACAGCCTCACAGTTTTGTTGTCCCCATTTCTATGGGACAGAGGCTATGGGGACAACGGAACTGCACCTTTTGATTCACTTATGGTTAAATAATTATTTGTTGGATATCGTTATTAATTAAAGAACCACCAGATGCTCCAGACCGCTAGAAGCCCAATTACTTTTATTTACCTTACACGTTCTTACAACTGACACAGATTAATAAAGAACAGATTGCGCCGCCGCCGTCATGTCTGCCATTTCGGTAGGTATTTATTTGCGTGTAAGTGTAAGTAAGTAAGTAAGTAGGGTGTATGTCTGTGTGTCACATATGCACTTGTCAGAAAATATAATTAAACTGAAGGTATGGAGGACTATTCTATGTTTTGTATGGTATATAAATGTATAACTATAGCTATAGGTAATAATCTAATTCATGATGAGATTGTATTTCAATTATAATGATGATTCATTCTGATCGTTGAGTTATCGGAAGTTGTATTCTCCTAATTTCATCAGTCCTGATCTAAGTAAGTAGGTAGTTCTGGTCAAGCTATACAGATCAGACGCCGCATTTGAGTGTATTTCATAAACATATTTTAGTTACACTTTAGGCCACTGAAAAATAAGTACCACTTGGTTTGTAGAACCATGTAGAACGTGACCAAAGCTTCCAATCCAGAGACTATAATATCCTAGTGACAGCGCCTGCAGAGGAATGCAGCTCGCCAAACGTTTGTTGTATCAACAAACGTTCGATAACGCAACCTTGTACGATGACGGGCCGCCAGATAGTTTCGCAGCGTTTGACCTCTTACCTCGTCCCCCGCCGCCCGTAAATTGGTGAAATGTGTTTCAAAGGAAAATGTATCTATGCGCTCTCCACTGGATAAGTGCTGCCTGTTCCAATCCCATCGATTACATTTTTTTCATAATTTTTTCAAAGGCGCAGATGGACGATGCATTTCAATATTCATTCAATTCGGGGACAGAACGTGATTCTGCCTAACGAAGCTGCAAATATTGAAATCTATTTTTACGATATGACCCAACTAACTTCATTTTGTAAAAATCTGATGGACTATCAACGCCATGAGAAGCGTTAAATGAACAAAACATAGATGAAAAAAACTGTAAGAACCAAACGACTTCATCGATTAGGTAAAACATAAACAAATCGATGCAGCTGTTTTAAAGTTTTGCGCCCTCCAACACATTTAGCGATGCATTTTAAATACGTAGGTTAGATAAATAGATGGATTCGATGAGATTCAAGTTCATAACAATACAAGCAGCAGTTTTGTTTACATTATTTTTTCATCAATTCGCGGATAAAAACTAAATAGGCGATAATTCCGTGAACAACGCACGGGGCGTTGCGTCTGCGTTACTCATATAATTACGTCTACAAAGAAATGCGAAAGGTCGGGGCTATTAGACGCAACTGCCAATTTTTTGTTTCCCCGCGAACAATCGCTTTAGCCGATATATTCATTCAACGATGATTGTGTGACAAAAAGCGTGATATCCATCCTGCAATTTCGCATTGCGCTTTACGTGCCGACAATCGTAAATGGACATGATACCTTGTACTGTACAGTGTACGACCATCTTATAGAACAACAAGTTACAATTCAACAACTATGCTTCAGCTGTTCAGCTTTTCCCATGCGGGCTGGCAGAGCCAATTGTGCCCCTCTTTGGCCAGCTATACTCCATTTTGCGTGATAGGGGGCCAGCAGCAGCTGTGAAATAATAAAGGTTTCCCCAAAATATGTATAATTGCTGAAATAAAAACATTTGTTTTTCTTGCGACCGCCGTCACACGAAATCAAATTGCAGCAGCTTTGGAGCATTTACAGTTTCCTTACGATGTTTGCTATCATCGTCAGTACCTACATCCGTCTACTATGCTGATGGCTGGATTTCACCAACAAAAAGTTAACTTGTATGACGTATTATGTCAGTTCAAAACGAGGTGATCTGGGGTGTCACAGTGTCTATGAAAAAGTAGAAGATATACTCGAGTAAACGTTACTCTTTCGTTGGTAAAGTTTGCTAATTGTTTTTAGGGTTACGTCATATATAAAATCCGTCATTCTGTAAGATACCAGCAGCCCCTGACAGCAGGCTTCCAAAAACTTAGTTTTGGCGCTGCTTACTATGTAAACTTACCGGTAACCCTGTAGAATGACGGGATTTCATACTTTGTCGGTAAAATAGACTACTAGAATATACGAGTGTTACAAGCATAAGATTTTTTGATTCTGCCGCGCTTTCTCACGTTTTTATATGAGAGACTGACTCTATATTTCTGTAGAGCGGACACCGCGCCGCAAAAGTCAAAATAAACCAGACAGAATTAAAAATCAATAGACCGTCCACGGCTCTGTGACCCAATGAAACTGGGACGCTATTCTAGAAATAAAACTTGTCAGCTAGGCTTCAGAGTTTTTGATTCATACTAATATTTTATAAGGAAATATCCGCTCTATGATATCGACACTTCTAATGACATAGCCACGGTTAAAATGTAACAGTGTGAAAGTATATTGTCTCATAAAATTTGTAGACAAAGAATATATATTATATATATTCGTAGATTTCATTGGACATTCATTGCTTATTAAAAATTGAGAAAATATAAAATAATCGAATACTTTTAAAAGTATTAATAAAAAAATGTTTTCAAAACCATTTTATTAGGCTAATGTAACTAACTAATATATATATTTTGCAAATCTAAGTTCCAAGCTACAACGCGAGTGGCATACAGATTGGGAGTTGTCTTTACGCGTTAAGTCGGATTTATTATAAGCAGGTTTAAATAATATACCAATGGCTACACTGCTAGTTCTATGGATTTGTCAAAAACACAAACAAAAGAAATGCAGCTGCATATTGTTACGCAATCTACTCGATGGACCTGCTGTGTTGTGACATCTGACTCGATTCGGATGACGAATCGGGAATGTATCGAGTCAGCGATCCGATATCGAGAAGAGAAACGTGTGCGTGTGTGATGTTGTGAACTCTCGCGCCAAATGTCCAATGAGTCACGAATTCACGATGGGGATATCGTGAGAAAAAGCGGTGCGGGATTCTCGTTTGAGGGGAGCGGGGGGCTCATCCCTTTTGAGGGTAGTCAAAATATCACACCGTGGTACTAGACTAGTGGCTGTCAGGCTTGCTTCACACGCAGGAGATGCAGGTTCGAAATCATTGCTACGTAAGTACCAGAGATAATAAATTCATTTATCATAAGTACATTACGGATGCTCCAGTGATGGAGAACATCGTGAAGAAACCTTAATTACTCCATAACTGCGGCGATGAGCTAGCCCCCTGTCTGCAAAATGGGCACAATTGTGCCTCAGCCATCTCGTATGGGAAAAAGGGTGACGCTATGTTTTGTAAAAAAATTGTTCAGTATTTATTTTTTTTGTTCATATTCAACTGTGGATCCTTCGTATTCCTTCTAAACTGGTATAGGTAAGCTATCCTCCTGATACACAACGCAAAATACTTTCTTACAAATTTATTAATTAACCTGAAATTCAGGATATCGATTCACGGAAATGTAAAAGATTTGAAACTTGGAGCGAATGTAAAAAAAGCAAACAGATAGATAGGTAGGTATGGTTTACAGATTATATTTCACTTTCAATAATACAAGATGTATTATTGAAAGATATTTAACAGAAATGTACTTAAACATATAACTATATCCCATTCCCATACAAAGACATCTCACTCTGCGGCTGGAGCCAAAAAGTATAGAAATTTAAAAAAATAAGTTCCTAAAGTGTGGCGCCGATGAATGCCGGCAGAAATTATTTTACGATATTTCGGTAGCAGTACATCTGTATTATCCGATAAAACAAACACGGTGTAATACTGAAATACTTGAACGGGTATTGTATGCAGATTTCCCTCCAGTTCTGCCACCTCCGTGGACCGCGCTATAAATTCTCCCACACTTAAAAAACAAGGCGTCGCAATGTTATGATATCGTTATTTTAAAGATAAGCCGGTATGATACCGGGTGTTGGACCCGATAGGGATCTATTTGCAAAGTCTTTTGTTAAGCCTATTAGGGCTATAATATTGGGTACCTCATTATTTAACAGAATAACACTTGGCTTTAAACAAGCTGAATACATAAATGAAGGCAAAGCAGTTTCTTCGGTGTGACATCAATACTGATCCACTTTTGGACTCCGTTTATTGGATGGAGGCACTTTCAGCTCCTTAGGTATTGATATTGTAGAATAGAATAGAATATATTATTTATTATTATTATTTATTTTATTTTCAGACACAAGATAAATAATAATAATAATAATATAATAGAATATCCATTTATTTACTGTTATTATACACAACACAAGCCCATGGCCATATAGGTAAAGAGGTACACAGAGAAAATAAATTACTAAATTAACAAATCATGGATGTACACGGTTTTCTTTTAAAAAAAAAAAATTACTAAATTACCCATGTGGTGTGTACCGTAACAGCGAATGGGTTCCGACTCAGCATGTGCTACAGGACTTGCAGCGTGTCCTACAACGCTGATATTCTGTCGGTACCTAAACATCGTGCGTGGGAATCATATATATAGGTGGGTGTTAAATAATAATATGTTTGTTAAATATACAGTAAAAGCTGGCCCAACTCATAACCACCAACACGCATTACTCCGTGTTGGTGGTTAAAATCTAGCTCCCGACTATTACCTACCTATTTTTCACACGATTGCCCTTTTTGCCGGGTCATTGGACGGACGCAAGATTGCGTGAGCTCAGGTGGCCAAGGCTTCAACTGCAGTGGACAATCGATTCGGCTAATGCAGCAAACCATGAGTCAACTTTGGGAACGAGTAACATCAATATTCTTTGTCCTCTAATGTTTGCTTTAGCAAAGTTGTCTAATTATTTATACCTATCTACGAAAATTTACATTTATATTGGTGGAATATTTACAGTATTTGCAGGTCTGGCGGACTTTGCTGGTTAATAACCAGAACTGCAAATACTGTAAGGAAATTTGTGATGTGAAGTGACACTTTGATAGAAATATACATACCACTTTATTTTGGTATACATTACAGCATATTTGTTGGCATCTTGGTGCTAGCAATGTTCTAATAAGTGGTCTTAATCATACCAAGAAACAATACAAATTACTATTGATATTTCAAGTTGACAGTCGGCCTGTCGTGTCTTCGTGTAAAAAGTGTGCATTAGCTGCATATTACGTCCTTCCTAATTAACTCGATAGCGAAATTATTGTTATTGGCAACAACTGCTACGTTATCATCGGCTTATGTTGCTTGAGTGCCTCAATAATGCGTATAATTATAATTATAAGTCTTACATCTTTAACCCTGTGTTGCAAGTAAAGAAATTAAAGCATATCTTTAGCATTAGAAACAAATTATAATGATATAAAAAGATTTATTCATAAAAAAGAACTTGGACAGCAAAAAGGTTACAATATTATAGGTACTGAGCTAAAAGATTGAAACAGAAATAATGTGAACATCCGAGCCTGAGCTAGGTATAAATATTTATATTCAGGCTGACAGCGCAAATGACTGAAATCCTATGAGATTCCCACCAATAAATCAGTTAAGTGACAACTTTAAATTAAAAAATCGTTACGTGCAACTCAGAGTACCTATCACGTAACTAAGCTCGTCTTTTGGTCTCTTCATTAAGCCCTTATTTATTGCAATAAATAATTACGACTACATCACGCCATACGGGGCGGCACAGGCACAACTGTGCCCACTTGTACCCAGTGATTCAATACTCCATTTCATGAAGAATTTTAATAATCCTATCCTATGCATAAAATTCCACTTGAATGCATCCTCGTGAGCAGTAAACTACGTAACAGATAATAAAAGTAATTATTAGCCCTAGTTTTTCTACATAGAACTTGTTGAACGGAAGCGCTTCTCTTATCGGCAATCTTTTTAATTTCTCGGCGTAAATCAGTCGACACGAAAACTTCTAATTTACTTAATTCTAATTGCTAATGACTACTATACGCTTGATAAATTATAAATTATTATGTTTAGGCTTTTATTATTTTCGTTACAGACGAGCGAACAGGGTTTACAATGTTTAGTAAACTTGTGGGCTCTGCATGACCTGCGGGTCGATTCTCACGCCTTCGATATATGATATCTACACCTATATCGAGTGATTTTGTAGAATCTGTCAATATAGGTCTCGATATCCGTATATCGAAGGCGCGAGAATTGACCCGCTGGAGTTCAATTCTGGAGCATGATTCTCGCGCATTCGATATACGATATCTACACCTATATCGAGTGTTTTTGTTGAATCTGTCAATATAGGTCTCGATATCCGTATATCGAAGGCGCGAGAATTGACCCGCTGGAGGTCAATTCTGGAGCATGATTCTCGCGCATTCGATATACAATATCTACACCTATATAGAGTGATTTAGTATGGGAATCTGTCAATATTGGTCTCGATATCCGTATACGAAAGCGCGAGAATCGATCCGCTGGCGCTATCAAGATCATCTCATGGTCGAAATATTAATTCCAAATATCGTCCGACCGAATATCGTCATCAAAAACAAAAGCTATTCTCACGAGCCGCTTTACGACTAATCGAGATACTCGACCCGTTTTCGATCGAGATAAAAAATAATCGGGTACGACGGAGATATGCGGCATCAAATCAAAGCAAAACTGATATCTCGACTACGGAGATGATCTCAGTTTACGCCGGTGTAATATTTTGTTCTAGGTGGTCTATCTGTAGTATAGATTAGTTTAATATTATAGTATCTGTGACTGAACAGATAAATTAATATTTTTGTATGTCACAAACGCATGAATTCTGTCAGCTTAAGCTTTATTATCGGGATTACTTAGAACAGGCCATCATAATGGAAATGTGCATGTTCATATTGTTCATGATATCTTATCATCATTGTTATCATTCTATTACATCCTGTGCAGTGTGTGAAGGCATTCAGAAGACTTCGCCGACGCGAGGGGGGGGGGGAGGGGTCTGTGGAAAGACTACGCATAATTAGAAATTATGCTGAAAAACTATGACCTTTGTAAACCCACGTATTTTATAATTGCACATGTTTATACTTCCGTCGTCTTGGGCTTTACGGCGCGCGTGTCCAATGACCATTGTGGAACAGAATGGACGATCATTTCGGTTTGCTGGAATTCAGTAGTGGAGTATTTAATATATTTAGTTATACCATAGTGATGCTTGCTAATGGTAAAAATAAAACAAGTTTAAAACAAACTTTCAAAAGAAAACACTAAAAAACAAAATACCAATAAGGTATAGATAACGTCAACATAATAGAGTATCTTATCCACATCTAAAAAACTGTTTTCAAATTCTTACTATGTAAAATCAATATAATAATGCATTATTAAACATGTTTAAACAATAGTTTAACCCTGAGTTTCACGAAACAAATTTTTAATTTAAGCAAATGCTTAGCAACCAGATACTATATATCCAATTGACTGCGCCTGCGGGGGAATGAGGCTCGCCAAACGTTTGTTGTATTCAACAAACGTTCGCTCGCATACGCAAACTATGTACGATCACGGGCCGCCAGACAGTTTCGCAGCGGCTGACCAATCACAGCTCTTACCTCGTCCCCCGCGGCCAGTAAATTGTAATTGTAAATTGGCCAGTTGTATTTCAAAGGAAAATGTCTTTATGCGCTCTCCACTGGATAAGTGTCCCTGTTAGCAACTGAAACAAATTACTATCCTATGAGATTCTCGCAATTAAATAAGTTAAGTGACAACTTAAATTTCAAAATAGTTTCGTGAAACTCAACATAAGTCTGTCTCTAGAAAAGCTTTTTGAACTTCTCACAACTCTTTCTTTTGATTTATTGATTTACCTTCTTTCTACTGAGCTGCTTTTCCACCAGAGATTTGCGAGGGAAATGTGTCGTACGAGGATGTGTAGCGGAGCTGTGAAAGGTCTCGGAGGGGGGGGTGCGGTGTAGTGGGAGCGGAGCAGTATGTATGACGCAAACCTCGCAACACATTCCTCGCAAAACATCCCTCGCAATACATCCCTCGCTACACATTCCTCGCACACTCTCTCTGGTGGAAAACCAGCCTTAATCTCGTGTCGTCAGATGGTATGGGCACTCCACAACACAGAGTTCAGTTCATATAAAACGTGCGTAAGGAAATAAACAAGTCTTGCTTAATTACGAAATTGTCTTAGGGAATGGATGGGGCAAATTGCACTCCAATTTAGACGTAAAATGTCGCCGACGTACAGACAGTCAGACGTTTTTATAAACATTAGTAATTGCCCATTGTACCTTCTAATTGCTGAACTTATAGGTTGTCCCTGCTACCGCAGTATATAGAAATGGGCGATTAGTGTCCTTCTAGTTTCTAATAAGCTAATCGTGGTTCTCAAATATCATTCAGGGTATGTTCAGAAATAAAGTTAGGACTTATTTTTGTGTATAGTAAATGTGCCCCATTAATGTCCCCACCAAGGGGCACATGCCTTTACCCGGATTCGAGTAAGATTGAGCCATACTCCACCACGCTGGCTCAGTGCGGGCTGGTGGAGGGGTTTTACGACTACTACATACTACGAAGTAGTGATAGTAGCCGGGACCTGCCATCCGAAACACGGAGTGTCCGATAATAATGTACTTAAGAAAATATTATTATTAGATACTATTTTTTGTGTATACGGCAATATAACTGTATAACAGACAGGTTTAGTCAAATTCTTAGAATATCATTTGCCGCCCCCCCCCCCCCCCCCGCGTATGGCAACTGGCGTGACGTCATGTTATCATTTGAACAACTTTCAAAATTACAATCTCTATTATCGATGATTTGATTATCGTTACTTTATTTTTCACATTTCCTTTATCTCTTGGGCTGATTCGGTAAGTAAAAATAAAGTTCTGACCAGATATTTTTATAGTTTTTTTTTTAATAAATTATTTTACAACTTAACCTACTGACTAATACAAAACTTTTTAAGTGATTATTTTTTAAATAAAGGGCACATTTCTGCTTGGCGCATGCGCATGCAAATCAGCATAATGCTTGCTTAGCGCATTCAACTTTAAACACCTTTTTGAAATTAAATACCATGGAAGTAGGTAATAGAAAATAACAATTTTACCTACCTATTAATTTAATTACTTTGCATACATGCGTCAGTGGGCTGCGAAATAATCAATTACTCAGGTTACATAGATTAGATTATCTTTAGAATTTTAAAATTACCACCCAGAGGTAATCGCTGCTAAGAACAGCTATCGGAATAGAAAATACTAACTTTAAACACTACTCAGTAGCTCATAAAAATTGTAATCGCTTAATTGCTGCATTTTAGTTTTAAACTTTACAAGTAACAGTATAATTATACTGTGCTCGATGTTAGCAACCAATAAAGGCAGGCAGACAAGTTTTTACAATACCGTAATTGTTGAAATTAACGTTTTGTAGTTAAATCAGTACTCAATGAGCCGCCCTGAAGATAGGAATCGATCTGATTGGATAACATGCTACGTAACAGACAGAACTGCGACTATTAGATCTGATTGGATAACATGCTAGGTAACAGACAGAACTGCGACTATTAGATCTGATTGGATAACATGCTAGGTAACAGACAGAACTGCGACTATTAGATCTGATTGGATAACATGCTAGGTAACAGACAGAACTGCGACTATTAGATCTGATTGGATAACATGCTAGGTAACAGACAGAACTGCGACTATTACATCTGATTGGATAACATGCTAGGTAACAGACAGAACTGCGACTATTAGATCTGATTGGATAACATGCTAGGTAACAGACAGAACTGCGACTATTAGATCTGATTGGATAACATGCTAGGTAACAGACAGAACTGCGACTATTAGATCTGATTGGATAACATGCTAGGTAACAGACAGAACTGCGACTATTAGATCTGATTGGATAACATGCTAGGTAACAGACAGAACTGCGACTATTAGATCTGATTGGATAACATGCTAGGTAACAGACAGAACTGCGACTATTAGATCTGATTGGATAACATGCTAGGTAACAGACAGAACTGCGACTATTAGATCTGATTGGATAACATGCTAGGTAACAGACAGAACTGCGACTATTAGATCTGATTGGATAACATGCTAGGTAACAGACAGAACTGCGACTATTAGATCTGATTGGATAACATGCTAGGTAACAGACAGAACTGCGACTATTAGATCTGATTGGATAACATGCTAGGTAACAGACAGAACTGCGACTATTAGATCTGATTGGATAACATGCTAGGTAACAGACAGAACTGCGACTATTAGATCTGATTGGATAACATGCTAGGTAACAGACAGAACTGCGACTATTAGATCTGATTGGATAACATACTAGGTAACAGACAGAACTGCGACTATTAGATCTGATTGGATAACATGCTAGGTAACAGACAGAACTGCGACTATTAGATCTGATTGGATAACATGCTAGGTAACAGACAGAACTGCGACTATTAGATCTGATTGGATAACATGCTAGGTAACAGACAGAACTGCGACTATTAGATCTGATTGGATAACATGCTAGGTAACAGACAGAACTGCGACTATTAGATCTGATTGGATAACATGCTAGGTAACAGACAGAACTGCGACTATTAGATCTGATTGGATAACATGCTAGGTAACAGACAGAACTGCGACTATTAGATCTGATTGGATAACATGCTAGGTAACAGACAGAACTGCGACTATTAGATCTGATTGGATAACATGCTAGGTAACAGACAGAACTGCGACTATTAGATCTGATTGGATAACATGCTAGGTAACAGACAGAACTGCGACTATTAGATCTGATTGGATAACATACTAGGTAACAGACAGAACTGCAACTATTAGATCTGATTGGATAACATGCTAGGTAACAGACAGAACTGCGACTATTAGATCTGATTGGATAACATGCTAGGTAACAGACAGAACTGCGACTATTAGATCTGATTGGATAACATGCTAGGTAACAGACAGAACTGCGACTATTAGATCTGATTGGATAACATGCTAGGTAACAGACAGAACTGCGACTATTAGATCTGATTGGATAACATGCTAGGTAACAGACAGAACTGCGACTATTAGATCTGATTGGATAACATGCTAGGTAACAGACAGAACTGCGACTATTAGATCTGATTGGATAACATGCTAGGTAACAGACAGAACTGCGACTATTAGATCTGATTGGATAACATGCTAGGTAACAGACAGAACTGCGACTATTAGATCTGATTGGATAACATGCTAGGTAACAGACAGAACTGCGACTATTAGATCTGATTGGATAACATGCTAGGTAACAGACAGAACTGCGACTATTAGATCTGATTGGATAACATACTAGGTAACAGACAGAACTGCAACTATTAGATCTGATTGGATAACATACTAGGTAACAGACAGAACTGCAACTATTAGAAGATTCCGAATGTGCCAAGCTTTTTATTAGGCATGTGTAAATAATTAAAGATGGCGGTCTGATAAAGCCTAGATTTTTTTTACATACAGACACATACATTGCTGCATATTAGATGATTTTAATGAGATATTAATATGGAAATGTAGAATATCTGCTCTACAGTCTATTCGTGCTAAGAATACAGTGAAAAAAATTAAATCTGTTAACACACACTCACAGGACAGGACACAACCTTCGCGTTCGAAAGTTTGCCTTCAACTGGTCACTGTGAACTTGGCTTGATAATTGGAAACGATTTGATTGGTTACGGGGCGTGGCTAGGCCGCCGGATAGTGATAACTTTACTGCATTCTTATCACGAATAGATTATAGCGTCCCACGACGTCATAATACCCAAATCTTTTGTTCTGTCTTTTCATATGTTTTGAGCTTTGTCTCGATGTGGGTAGGTTAAAAATCGCGGGCCGTCGACTTTGGACGGACGGCTGTGTAGAGAAGTAATTCCAAAATATAAAATAATAGTCAATGTACCTCATTGAATTTTAGAGTACCTCTTCCACATGTAATGTTATTTAAAAAATATTAAATAGAGAAAGAATAAAAAATGTGCCCATCGGATATGAGTAAGACTGAGTAAGATTGAGCCATACTCCACCACTCTGGCTTAGTGTGCGGGTTGGTGGAGGGTGTCAGCTGGTGACCACGAGAAGTTCTATAGCAGCCCAGTTGTAGTGCCTCATACCACAGGGTGCTCATCCCATACAAATTAGAATTAGTAACCCTTCGTAAAAAAGAGATGGCGTGAGGAGTAAGATTTGTACTTTAAACGCCATGGTTTCAGTTAACATACTTCTAGGTGGCACTATTCCTAGAATAAATCCTATATATCTTAGCGCCATCTCGTGGTATTTGCAATTTTTCGATGGTGCTGCACCAAGCGATAATGGCCTCGGACTAAAGAAGCTTCCGTAGCATCTCAGTTTACGCCGCTATCATATTTTGTTCTAGGTGGTCTATCTGTATTAGTATAATTTTATAGTATATCTGCTCTGACACAGCTTTATGACTTCTACGATACCAACGAGTATCGATAGTAGCCGGGACCTAGGTACAACTTAACCACTCAAAGGTCCGTCCAAAGTCCACGGCCCGCGATTTTCAACCTACCTACATCGGCATAAAACCTATGAAAAAAATTGAACAATAGATTTGGGACTTTTGGGGACGCTGGACGGTTGAGTGTCATCCAAAACACGGAAGCGCCCGAAACAAATGTCACATAGAAACGTACACACATGCAGTAATTTTTGAAGTAAAACTTCTTAGGGCACGGGGGTAAAATTTATTTAACCTCTCAACTGTGGGTTATTCATATATTTGCTTTTCAATTGCTACTAGCCGGGTGCTATCACGAGTGGCTAAGAAATGTAACGGAAATTGGAATCGGTGACGTCAGGGTCGGCTGAAGACTTTTAAAACCGCAACTATTTTCAATACGGTTTTTAACTAATCAGATAAGATAATAATACATTCGTACAATAAAGAATGTTAATTAGTGAGAGAAAAACCTGATGAAACGTTAACAAATAAAAATTATTTTAAGCATTCTTCCACGAGTTCTTGATTTCCGGTATGGCCAAGATGGCGCCGCCGCCGCCGCCACCGCTGGCTGGGACAAACAAAACCAACTAGCATGACTCAAACTACTTCGTTCAACCTCTTTGTTGGAACCGGAACTTATGTTTGACAGCTGTGCGATGCGATCCATACAGTTTGTAAGAAAAGAGTTTCATCAATGTCACACGGGTCGATATGGATTTCTAAAACAAGCAAAGCAATGCATACATTTGAGCGAGACGGCTTAAAGACGTGACGTCAGATGGTATATAATCTGAGCGAGATGCAAATAGTAGTGACACTATTGAATGAGTTAAGTATATCACCACGAGCGCGACAAATTGTAGATAAGGAATGGTGGGAAATAAATGACATGACGTATTAAAAGTAAGTACAAGTATAAAATAATTTCAAATAATCGGACGTCTGAAACTTAAAAGTAACTTGAAGCAGAGATTGGATCTCAAAATTGGAAATTTAAATCTCTTTTAGTATAGGTAGGTATAGGTGTATAGTATAGGTACCACTTAATGATCTAGCTACAGAAGTTTTACTTCTAACACGTGTACGGTGCTACACGCGTATTTTTTTAATATGTTCAGTTCCCATGGTATTGTACCACATCTCTTGTGTGGTCTTTAATCGTCGTTAACAACGAGCTCAGGGCCCGAATTCTACTGTTCACAAGAATACGACAAGCCTGGCACAAACTTCAATACGAGGTATTTGGTATTCTACTAAAACCGGAAGCGCCAGCGTGAAGCCAGCGTACTTCGTATTCTACTGTCCAAAACGTACTTACGCTGGCGTCACACTGGCGGCAGCGTAAATTCCTTTTGGACAGTAGAACGAAGTACGCTGGCGTCAAACTGGCGCGAGCGTAAGTACGTTTTGGACAGTAGAATACGAAGTACCTACGCTGGCTTCACGCTGGCGCTTGTGAATTGGATTCCGGTTTTAGTAGAATACCAAATATCTCGTCTTGAAGTTTGTGCCAGGCTTGTCGTATGCTTGTGAACTTAGTAGAATTCGGGCCCAGATCTGCTGATTCTTAGTTTAGCAGTCAGACTTAGATTTTATTCAATAAGCAGATGTTTGAGTCATGATTTCGGAAAACACAAATTAATTACATTTGACGGATTCTCAGGTGATTTCATTAAGACCACCCTTGAGAGATACGTTTACAAGGAAACGAATTGTCATGTTTATGACAAATCACAAAACTAGGATGAATATGACACTCATTCGTTAGAAAATTATTCAAGTTAAGTTTATGGGTAGCTAGCTTATATCTAAGGAAAATATCACCTGCCACTTGAAGAAAAGTATTTTCATTCGCTCTTTACCTTCGTCATTTCTATCAAAATCATTAATACTGTTCAGGTTATACTTTCTTTTTCTCACCCCCACTTAGCAATTAATAAAAACGCTACAACCCCAAACTCTGTAACCTCGCGATAATCTCTACATTGCTCTACAAAGCCAGAATGAGCTCGTATTTCTCGAGCGCGCATACGTGTTGAGTTCGTGGTTCTCACAAGTAGGTAGGTTACATCGAGCAAGGAGGCGTAAGTCGTGAGAATCCTACGCAGATAACTTCACGGAGGTTCGCGACACGCACGCTAAGAAGACTCAGCTACCAACACGACGACGACCGACGACGATGGCTTGAATTAATAAACTGAAATCAGTTTTGAGAGAGATAAGTAGATAGATTTGGCCCCCGATTCTCGCGCTATCGAGATCATCTCCCCAGTCGAGATATCGGTTTTGATACGGCCTAAGTCCGTCGAAAACGATCTCGATTTATATGTATTTCGATCGAAAACGGGTTGAGATATTCGGTTGGTCGTAAACTCGTACGGCTGGTCGTGAGAATAGCTTTTTCTTGTTTTTGATGGAGATTCCAGAGAGAATTGCCCCCTGATTGCAAAATTGTCATAGCTGAGATAACTTTTCAGAGTTAAGAGCAGTTTAAAGTGTGAATCTTTTACCTGTGGATTCTCGCATAGAAAAATGCGTATGATCATGATGTAATCTTATTGTACTCTCAAGGATGTTTCTGAGTGACATTTATAAACGTACCGTTTTGATGATTGAGATGAAATCTTTATACAGGGTGTACAGAAAGCTGAAGTCAAATAGGAGATGGAGGTTGCAAGAAACATAATTAGAAACATTTTTTTTTATTGTTCCTAATCAGTTCATTGCATGACCCAAAATGTAGCTATGGAGCAATGAAAAAGAAAGTTGCTCTGATCAGATCATTTTCATAGCGAAAGCCGTTCAAAATTACTTCCTCATTACTCCCACCAAAAACTACACCTTTCTGTCACTGTACAGAATGTATCCAACCAAATGTTGCTACATCCTGAAGAAGCGAAAAAAATACGCAATTAAAGTCTAGCCGCAAACCTCCATGCAGATGTCAGGGGGGTACAATCGTGACATCGTCTCTACACACAGTCACATACGCACACACCCTCACACACACACCCTCACACGCGTGTGCTGCGTTAAGGCCTCGTCCCGATGCTTGCAGGTCGCGCTCTTCCTCGTATCGCGCGATCTTTACCATTTGCATCCAGCTGCCTGCGTATTGACATACCTCCGTCACAGAGAAGCACAGTAGCACGAGAATTGGGGGCCTGTTGGTACATCGAAATCATCTGCATAGAGATATCAGTTTTGATACCGTTATAAAAAAATGAAAATGAAATTTATTCACCATACAAAAAAAACCAGTGGAGAAATATACATTGGTGCCTTAAACTAAGTTAAAGAAACCTGTGTTTTAAGGCCCATAGCTACCTCGTTATATCTCCATCGAAAATGATCTAGATTCTTCGACGACCAACTGTCGTGCGGTCAGGTAAATATAATCATGCTGTGCTGACTGAACCCACTAGTATATTTTTCTTTACTTTTTGATTTCAAGTATGAGACACCATACACATAAGATTGCTTAGGGATAAAAAGGTCAAAAAGCATAAGCGCTGGGGTCATGAAGGGTTCCTAAGATAAACCCCATACAATCCCCACAGCATCTCAGCACCTCAATCATCAATACGCCTCTCGGTGCGTGATCGTGCGCACAGTAATGACAGCGAGCACGCGCTCCGTCTAATTGATAATGGCTGCGTCGGACGTGCGCGCGCCTGAGAACGCGAAACCTTGCGCGGAGGGTTGCGCGCAATTACCAGCGCGCACAGTTATTCGGAAACGTTGGGGAAAAGTTTACTTGCTGAAACAAGATGATGGGGATAGGAATGACTTGGTTTTTGTTCTATTATTTATAAGATTAATTACGTTAACGGCTACTGACGACCCAACGGGTAAAGAGTTGTAGTAGGATCGAAGGCTAAAGGGCTATGTTTAATCAATCATAGTTTGGTTTTTAAAATCAATACTTAGCCATTTAATGTGCATTGCGGCATCGAATTTGAGTTCCACGGAGTTCCAACATGTAGTATTCAAGACTTTGGTGACTTTGATATGATAACGCAAATCATCATCGTAATGTACAATATTATATTTAATTTTGTAATCAATGAATGGTAGTAGAGAACGACTCTTTCTAACAAACAACGTTTGCCTCTTCATCAATCTCGTCATTATTACAGAAGTCGGAATGAGGTTGGGTGGAAGTGGGATATCCTGGCACTTTCTAACAGGATTAAGATTATCTACTGAATGTAAATATGAATAATCAAAACCACTTCACTTAATTATAAAAATTAAAAAAAAAATAACTTTTTATTTAGCCTGCATAACCCGAGTTTCACGAAACTATTTTGAAATTTAAATCGCGAGAATCTCATAGGCATAGGATAGTCATTTGTTTCAGTTGCTAAAAAAATTGTTTCGTGAAACTCAGGAATAGTGTCCCACTGCTGGGCAAAGGCCTCCCCTATCTCAGACCATTCCTCCCTGTGCTGTGCCGCCTCCACCCAGTCCGGCAAACACCTGTCCAGGTCGCCGCCATCGACGTCTAGGCCTGCCTCATTTAATCATTTAGTCAAGTAAAAATTTACTTAAAAGTTAATTATTGGAACACCTACTAGGTGATTAATTAGATTAGTTGGACGTAACGCAGATCAGTGCCAGTGGAGTTTAACTCGGAATAGAGGTTAAATAAAGAAAAATACGAATACTCGCTGCATACAAAGTAGAAACAGATGTGCCATACATAACATAACACCACGCACGGACGTCTCTACATAAAAATAAATAATCCTAATTGACCTTTTTTAATTAAAAGTTTCGCGCGTTGTGCGAAGTACAGTCCTATTTTTAGAACTAATTAAGAAAATAATTATTTCATAGGTCAGTTGTGCTAGATATATTTGTGTAAAAATACTTGTCAGAAACATTGGGTTAAAGTAGCTGGCCATAGACTATTTGTGTGGTCTTTTTTGGCTAATTACACAAACCCCTGCTCAAACAAAAAGCCGTCATTTCCTGCCCCCCAGCAGATTGACTTTAGGTGTACGTCAAAGTTTCTGTTGTGCATTCGCGCCCACGAGTCAATCAATACCTAATTCCATGGTATGAGAGGAAAATTATTCATATAGCTATTTTATAGGATTGTAGTGACATCATGAAGATTTATCCCACACATGGAGAGCGTCGATGTCATTTGCTAAGTTTATTAGAGTAAAAGATTCGACTTGCCGCTGATTCGTATGATAAAAGTATACCTAATTTTTTTGTTTGTACATTAATTAGCTACCTACAAAAAATGCAAGAATACAACCTATCAAATGTGGCTTTGGACGTGCGTGGGAAATAGTTAAGTGTTTTAGCGCCTACATACGCATTACAATGGTATAAGTAGGCAGGTATTTCGCGAAAGTATGCTTCAGTAGGTAGCAACAGACCGAAATATACAATTACATTGCGGTAATTATATTTATGCAAATAATAAAAACTAAATAATTTGCTCCATAGGTTGTTTGATGATTACGCTCTATCGATAGTACTATGCAAACGAAGAAAGAAACGTATAAATTGCTAGCCACACACAACACCCTGTGTGAAATTGTTTAAAACTAGGTAGGTAACTAGTATTTGCATCAAATCATTATTATGTCCATTATTATTTTAAATAAATCATAAGTTACTGGAAAAACCGTTCATGACAGCGTGCTGTCCGTAAAAGAGTGCTTGAATTTGATTGTTATCCTACAGAAAAGACGAAGAAATTTCGACTAAGTCCAGTGATGTGGTGATGCAACACTTTGTCGTCGTCCCTATAATTATAGCGCTATATTAAGGGTGTATCTCAAGCAGTTTCAATAAGCTAATTTTGTATGTGATGTAAAATGACAGATGAATCTTACGCATAGAGCTTACCTAGACTGCTTGAGACAGACCCTAAATGACAGTTATTGATAAAACATTGTCAGCAACTTATTAAATTCATATTTGACCGCACTGCAACCTACTTAGGTACACAATACAACCACACGCAAGAACTAGGTACCTACACTGAACGACGCTGCGTGCCGGTCAATCTTGCATGCAAATCATGAAAACAAACGATTAACCTCCTATAATAAAAGCCATAGGGTCCATTTTCATAGCTAGAGTTCATAGATGATTTGGCCAAACGGTCGCATGCAAACAGGCGGTCAAACGCAACGTTCATATTTTTTTTCAACATTAGGTGAGCGATAAAAAACTGCGACATGCAGCTTGCATATTGATTAGCAACGTTAGCATGCATCCCCATTCCTAGTTTAAATACATCGCGTAGCTGTTCTGTGTGTGTGACTGCTTTGTGTCCATATAGGCACCTACATAAATAAGTAGGTATGTAGTTTTTACCACTCGCGTCATTAGAATGTACATAATGTACTCGAACAATAATAATATTATGTTAGTCTAACTAGTATCTTCGTTGAGGAATTTTCTGCAGTTGTAGCGCTTCAACCTTAGCTTCAACAGGATTTGTTTGATACACTATAGAAAAGGGGCTCTTTGCATGGCCTTTGCATCTTATCATGAGCAACAATAGGGTCTAAATCAAAAGATAGCTCTATAATTTTGATACTGGTATTGAAATGAGAGAAGGGATAAACACAAATGCGGATCGAAAAGTAAGTCTACTACTATACATAGGTACATTAATTAATTTATATTTATAACCCTGCTGCTAACTGTACATACTTACTTACTTTTTTAATGATGAAGTTCTTTCATAGGTCGTCTAGGATATTTTAAAACTAGGCTGTATAATTTGGTTACACAACCTTAGATACCAGATTAATATTCAAGGCTATGTCAGCCAAAAAACTTAAAAAAACAGGTTCCAGTCCAGCTTTTTTGCCAGCGATAAATGAATCTGTATCCGACCGAATCTACATAATATTTACCTAATTATTGAAAATTATGCCTATTTTTCTAATACCTATGTAATTTCTATTTTCTAGTAGATATGCGTAACGAATGATGCATCATCCATCAAAAAGCATTAAAATATAAAAAAAAATGGTTTTCATATGTTCTGTTGTTATTTTAATGTTTAATCTCCACTGCTGTTTCGTGTACCAAATATAATAAATAACAATAATTATATCATTTGGTCATAATAATAATAATAATATTTGGACCCATGTCCAGTGTCCACACGCAAGCCTACAATTATAATAATAATCTTTATTTCAGGCACAAAGTTCATATCATAAAACTATACACCTTTCTGTAACGTTAGCATCAAGCCAACGAAACTCCCATTTCGCATGTAAGTATCATAAATTCCTAAAGGCGAACGCAGACCTATCCGCACACACCTGCTGTCGAGTGGTCCGTATCTGCAGAAATCCTGATGACTTCAGCATTGGAGTTCAGATGAAATTAACCTTATGGCATTATACTTATGACTCACTGTAATTATTCATTCACCTACATTTCAATTGAAATACTTTTTCAATTCGTAACTGTTCCTGCTACCTACCTGATACTGCGACAGAACAACGACCGAGTAGCATGCAAGAGTAGCGCGACGCGATAGATTCCTTCAGCGCGACTGATCCGGTGCGGTCGGTGCGGACGAATCTTTCGGTTCGGACGGTGTGGATAGGTCTGCGTTCACCATATTACCTCTCTATACGCATTCACGCATTCCATTGCGTTGTACTCCCTTACCCAATAAGGCCTAACGAAGATCATAGTTTTATGAAGCTATTAAAACATTTCTTGGTCTAATTTAATCGTTCAGTTTGTACAAATATAGTTTAGCACACGCACAGGTAATTGAGTAACTGGCCTTTGTATGCATCTGCTCCTTGAGAATAAGGGTTCTTCGCAACTCGAAGGGTCCCTATTCAAATAGTCGCGTAATATAAGTTGGAAGAAAAAAAATAATCTTAGGCAAATAATGTTCCCAAAGAGTGGCACAGGACTTTACCCGGGTTGGAGTAAGATTGAGTCAGACCCTACTGCGACATGCTGGCTCAGATAAGAAATCCGTGAGAACAATTTGCTGTTATCAATCAGGTATCGGCACAGGACTTTACTCGGGTTTGAGTAAGACTGAGTCTAATTTATCTCAGTAATATGTAATATTGATGTAATAATGCAAACAAATGGATTTTATCTATCTGTCAAAATCAATTTGACGCATACTAATAATCACGCTAGAATAAAATATCTGTGGTTAAAACCAATTATTTTTTTATTTTTTTAATAAATTTATTCAAAATAAGTTACACTTGTTCTTAACTTAACTTTACGTGTGGCCACTAAATCCTTGATAGGTTTAAGTGTGACCACTGTCCCCCGCTTTTACAATGTACATTTAACTTTGTTATATGATCGAACTACATAACACAACACGGGCCGTTTTCACAGGCTACGGATATTCCCCGCGCGACAGGCAAGCCGAGATTTCTTAGTAGAAGTTCACGGCTCGTCCGTCACATGTCTGGTCCCTCCGCCACCTGTGAAACCGATTACTAGGCTTGATGGATACACTTGAAAAACGT
Organism: Argyresthia albistria; assembly: GCA_963457715.1. Classification (NCBI taxonomy): domain Eukaryota; kingdom Metazoa; phylum Arthropoda; class Insecta; order Lepidoptera; family Argyresthiidae; genus Argyresthia; species Argyresthia albistria. The sequence continues at coordinate 830,704 of OY735263.1, forward strand.
CGAGTCAAGACCACATACGTGGACTGAAAAAGGTAACACTCATTCTCATTACACGCAAATGCTCAATGGCTGCTGACGATTGCTTTGTTTTCCGATAATACAGGTAATGAAGAGACTACTGCTGGTTTAAGTGGCACTTACCAGCATTACAATCGCTGTTTTGCATCGAGCAATGTTCTTCTTTCGATATAAACGAACAAATTGGACGGAATTACAAAGTTGTAGTAAAGATTGCCATTTATAGGCTAACCCAACGAACATTTAGCGTTTCTACAACGCATTATGGGAGTTTGATTAATATGAATGTAGGTAAATAACTATTTATTTTGAACTTGTCGCACGCACTTGTAGTTGTTAGTGGTGTTCCACATATAGGTAGATTTATCTTTGATCTAGATCAACTTTTTACGTACAGGCAGTATTAAGATGTAATATTTAACCAGGCAAGGTACTCCAATTAATCTACACATTTAACATCCATACAAAGTGTCTGATCTCACAGTGTGAGTGTTAACAGCTGATCATAGGGAAACAAAATGATTCCCAGACCACGTTCAGTAATATGCGTGTTTCTATGGGTGGGGTTTTAATTGTGATCTAGTAAATTTTAAATGATACAAGTCGCTCATTGATCTATTATTTTGTTATTTTAGCCTAGATATAGGTCGTAAGTTAGACTTTTATGTTCATTTCACCTAATACCGACCCAAATTAAAAGTCCTTCCTAGCCCTGAGTTTCACGAAACTATTTTTAAATTTAAGTTGTCACTTAACTAATTTATTCGCGAGAATCTCATAGGAAAGTCATTTGTTTCAGTTTTAAAAAATTTGTTACGTCAAACTTACTCAACTTTACTTTAATATTATAGTATCTGTGGTCAAACTCGGGGTATGAGTATTAGTATAATAGTAGTGTCTGTGGTATGAGCGATTTAATATTTAATATTTGCCCACTTGTCTATCTGTTTAAGTTACTCGATCTTAATTTATTTCTTGTATTTTTTGTGGATATCTGTTATTGGCTTTCATTCTGTATCTCTGCTCTTTGTAATTTGTTTGTCTATGTGCTGTTGATGTCCCAAATAAAATAAATAAAATAAATAAATAGATAAAAATAAATTATCCTTCTTGCCACTGGTTTTGACGAAAAGGAATGACATACCAACTCACATATAATTGAAACAAAAAGTAAACTTTAGAAAAAACCGACTTCCACAAACCCTATTTGATTAGATTGAGTTTAATACTAACTGTAACCCCTTATCCCCCCCTCCCTTGGGGAATTAATTTTGTCAAATGCTATATCAATGCTACCCCACGCGACTAAGGAACCCCTGTACAAAGTTTCATGGCTCTAGGTCCACCGGTTAAGGCTATGCGTTGCCTGCCCGTCAGCTACGCATTGTATTTGTACCTAGTATTGAGCAGATCTGGTGGCCATATGTGGTCTTCATCAGCAGTTCCGCATCACAATATTATGCTTACCATGTGCATTTGCACGAGTTATTATGAAAAACACAAAAATCACTATAGGTCTGCCTATAATATTTGAAGAGTTCTCTCGATTTCTCCAGGATCCCATCATCAGATCCTGACCTGGTGTCAATGGGACCACCCTTGAGGTATTACCTATACGCCGAAAAAAGATTTGTTCAAATCGGTTCATAATTGGCGGAGCAATCGCGTAACAAACATAGAAAAAAAAAAAAAAAAAACATACGGGTCGAATTGAGAACCTCCTCCTTTTTTTGAAGTCGGTTGAAAACAAAACAATAATATCAACGTGTTCAAACCGTTCACTACCACATTATCGGTTTAGGACTATAGCAAATAAACTAAGCATTGCGCAACCCACAGCTAGTATCTGGCGTGCGATATAGTATGTATGACTTAGCCGGCTGCCCCCGGGTGGTGGCTGGGCATCGCATGTAAACACAAGGGGCTGGCCGCACGCCGCGGCAGTGCGAGCCGCACTCGTGGGTAGCCTGACGCAGGGGAAGGGCCAGGGAATATCATCGCTAAGATTCGTATTTAAATATAACATTCAACGGCTAGTGTAACTAATATAACAGGCACCTTGACAGATGTCAATCTTAGCCTGTTAGTGAGGGGATATTGCTCATAAAATTAGATTGACCAAAAGCATCGATATATCCTTAAAACATTTGTGAATCGGGAAATCGGTTGGGAATAATTTAACGAGATTTGCAAAGAGACATTAGAATAGACAATATAGTTGAAAATGAACTAAGTAATTATATCCCTATGTGCGGATAACAGTGATGCCGATGACAACCCCTTCTGTTAGTTCAACTGAATAAACAATTTCGATTCTTTCCGATGGTTTTGGTAACATCCCTAGTGTTAAAAAGTGCATTTTATGAAATTTTAGGTTAGCTGTCAAGGTGCTTCTAAGCATGGATAGAGTATAATATCGCTTCTTGGTTGGTCCTATAAATAAATAAATATGTGGTTGTACGAGAAGCTTCTGTCATATCATCCTTATAATGGGAAATGATATCCTGAATGCCAGAGGGTCAAAGGCTCAATCATAAAAGTCTTTACTCTGGGCAGGAACAAAATGCTATTCGGTACGTTGTGGATTTAAGTCTGCGGAAGGAAGTAATTTTTTATCATTACCTAGAGGCGTATTCTTATGGTTTCGCCAACAGTTAGGGGACACTTATCTCTTTTTCTTAGTTGACTAGCGATTGTTTCGAAGGCCAGCTTCTTAAATTTAGGGGGTCCCTCGGTAGCCTTTAAACTTATCAAAGTGGTCAAAGCGAAACAACCACTAGGTGACCCTGGCATAAAAAGATTGTTGCAGTGCCCTATGGACAGGGTCCACAAACATTGTATCTTGATTTAAGAGCAAATGTGAATGGAAGCAATAAACGAAATTCTGAATTCTTAATTCTGAAAGCGTCCCGTAGGGATTGAGGGCAAAATTGGCAATGAATGCACTGCTGCTCAAAGTAATTAGGTACTGATTAATACAGGCGCTGTAATTGAATTGATGCGTCATCTAGTCTAGTCACTAGTGTTCTAACTTTATGTAAAGTTAGAGAGCATATGCCCAAGTTTTCCAGCCTCTCTTCCGCCAGTTCCGCGGCCGCGGAAGCCGTGAGTCGCGCGTGCACCGCTTTCAGTCAAAAACAACGCCACGGCCACGACCGCGATAGAGTGTTGCAGCGGTTGGCCCGACCGCCGTCTGGTAGGTGCCTTAAACTCTGTGGAGACGACAGGTGAACCATGGAAGGAACCTTAAATTAGGTTAGGTAGGTCTTCTTTTTCGACTATCATTAAAGGTACTAATGTCCGATTTTACGGACACTTCTTAGCTATCTAGTAATTGTTTCAGAGGTCGGCCTCTTAATTTCAATGAGAGGCCAAAATTATTTTCATTTTCATGAAAAATCCACTAGGTGGCCCCTGAAAATAAATAAGTGTCCCCTAAATTAAAGGGATTGTTGGTAAAATCAGCCCTAGTTTTTCTCTTTCTATCTTCTTAATTTTTCCCCCCTCTCTTTAACTATAAATAAATTAATTAGTCACAGAGTTCTTAAAGGACTACCACCTCCTAACTGTGTTTTGCCACCATTATATAAATGTGAGCGAGCAGAAGAGAAAAGCTGAACCTTTCACAAACCATTCTCAGAGAATTAAGCATGAGAAAAAATCATCTTGCCTATTTATAATCCTGTGCAGACACTATTAGATAGGCACATAGAACGCAGTATTGTTAAATAAATAGTACCGAAAATGCTGTGCCGTTGACCTAAATCCTAATAACCGGCCAAGTGCGAGTCGGACTCGCGCACGAAGGGTTCCGTACCAGTATCTATAAAAAACCGCAAAAAAAAAAACACGTTAGTTGTATGGGAGCCACCCTTAATATTAAATTTATTTTGTTTTTTAGTATTTTTTGTTATAGCGGCAACAGAAATACATTATCTGTGAAAATTTCAACTGTCTACCTATCACGGTTCATGAGATACAGCCTGGTGACAGACAGACAGACAGACGGACGGACGGACAGCGAAGTCTCTTTGGCACCCTTCGGGTACGGAACCCTACAAACGTAAACGCAAATAGAACCACGTCTAGGCCTTCGCTATTCCACACCCACCTCTGTCCTGACCCAGGAGGGGCGGGGCGGGAATAGGTGCACATTATTTACGACGGCCACGAAGCGATGCTCCGATAAAGCTCGTCGCAGTCTCCGCGTCACGATCTGCACTATCTTCCGATGCTGATATTGAGACTAGCTATAATAATAGTATTAAATGCGGGGAGGCAGCGCGTTGAGGTTTAGGTGAGATTGACTCGGGTTAGGAAGTGTACGGGAATCTTGTTATCTTTAGACTCAACATAACGCGTCACGCTTTTATCTCATACGGGGTGGCAGAGGCACAATAGGCTTGTTGCCAAGGTAAGGCAATAAATCTAGGAAGTCTTAATTGAAGCATTATGTACAAAATGGCTTGACATTCTCAGAATTGTATATTTCCAGCGGATATATGTTATAAAGTCAATTTTGTGCAAAAAAAGACAGCATTTGATGGCACTTTTACATGACGTCTATAAAAAATAACCGGCCAAGTGCGAGTAGGACTCGCGCACCAAGGGTTCGCGATCATACTTGGAGAGCGTAATACGTGTAATTAGGTTTCCACAAAAAAAAACTTAAGTGTGATGTCATCCATATAAACCAAATTGAATATTTTTTAGAAAGACAGAAATTTGCATTTTTCATATTTTTCCCTTTACTTGTGCTATAAGACCTTGCTTCGTGCCAAATTTCATTATTCTAGGTCAACGGGAAGTACCCTCTAGGTTTTGATTCCCTTGCGAATATCAAGCAATTTTAGCAAAATTGAGACATATGCGGTATCTTTTGATTGCGTTTACCTGTAAGTTTAATTTTTTCACAACTTTAAGATATCACAGACTTGAGTAAGTTAAGTTTTATGGATCGGAACCCTAAAAACAAGTGATGATGTACGTTTCTTCGATGCCGTACGATGGCATGCTAGTGCTTAAGTTTTCTATTACCACGACAAATGCGTGATGCTTAAACTAAGTCCCAAGGTACTTTACGAATAATTTTGGGCCTAATGTAACAGAAATACGTATTAGCAACGTTTATAACGGCTTTTTTTATAACCTGTAAAGGTGAAAGACCCAGACGAACCACATAATTTATAACTTAAGACAAACCACATAAATCAGTAGACTAGACTAGGCTAAACGATATAAAAACTCAAAGCTGAACAGTTGGCTGCTAGAACTTATTTAGTTGGTGCAGCTGATTAAAATAAAACAGCAAAATAGCGCGTGATACTATTTTCAATACGGGATGGCAGAGGCACCTGTGGCCATTTTTCATTTCAAAATATCATATTGCACAAAAACATAAAAAACCGGCCAAGTGCGAGTCGGACTCGCGCACGAAGGGTTCCGTGCCATTATCTATAAAAAACCGCAAAAAAAATGTATGGGAGCCCCCCTAAATATTATCTAATTTAATTTTAATTTAATTATTTATTTTTTAAGTAATAGTATACTCAATATATTGTGAACATTTTAAGCGTCTACCTGCTACCATTATCAATATCGATGCAAAAATGAGCAAAAAAATCACGTTTGTTGTATGGGAGCCCCCCTTAATATTAAATTTCTTTTGATTTTTAGTATTTGTTGTTATAGCGGCAACAGAAATACATCATCTGTGAAAATTTCAACTGTCTAGCTACCACGGTTCATGAGATACAGCCTGGTGACAGACGGACGGACGGACGGACAGACGGACAGCGAAGTCTCAGTAATAGGGTCCCGTTTGGCACCCTTCGGGTACGGAACCCTAAAAACACGTAACATTTACAAAAAGGTATGTACAAAGGCGCGCTTATCTCTAAAAATATATTTCTTCCAGTAAACCTAGGCATGACAGGAAAAAAACAGAGAGAAGAAGTCAGTGCACAATAAATGACTAAATAAATATACTTCCAACGTAATATAATAAGTATACCAAATTACTAAATAAATACTCAATATGCAAATAAATACACTACATACCTATATTCATAATAGGCTTGTGGCCTGTCAAGTCAAAATGGATACGTTTTATGAACTGTCAAAACTGAACTTTTGTTCCTAAGTTCTATGAAAAACAACAGAATGACGTCATGGAAAAGTGCCATCAAATGCTGTCTTTTTTTGCACAAAATTGACTTTATAAAATATATCTGCTGGAAATATACAATTCTGAGAATGTCAAAGCCATTTTGTACATACTGCTTCAACTTGAGACTTCTTCCTAGATTTATTGGATTACCTTGGCCACAAGCCTATTAACATAAATACGTACATACAATATCTACACGAAAGAGACTTTTATCACTATTAGTTATTCTGTGCTTTTATTCAATACTGCATTTTGCGTGACAGGGGCGCTAGTTGCAGCCATGGATAGATACTATATTATGCAAGTATTATGCATGGATGTTTCGGCGCGTGGCCTAAAATCGGAACTACGCGAACATCTTGCAAGTGTGTCACTTTGTTGGCAGTTTACAGTATGGTTAGCGTAGACAGAGAAAGGAATAGACGGAGTGCATGCGTACACCTTTGAGATGGAGATAGAGTTGGTTCTCAATAAGCATAAGGTTCAAAATCAGAGATTCTCTGCCACTCATCTGTCAAAACAAGAGCAAACAAGCATTTGACAATTCTGTGGCCAACAACAAAAACGCATACGCGGGTAAGGGACAGGTGATCGTTATTGTTTCTCGCTTACACAAAAATGATTCGTATTATGTCATCTCTTTCTTTTCTTTTTTTTTCTGACGATGTGCCATCTCTATACTATACTCCCTTTACGATGGTAAGCGCTGTCAGTAGCGCCCCCCTTTTTTGGCCAGCACTATATGGATTCTTTACGATATTTACAGCGTTCCAACGATCTCTTGGCGCGCGGTGACAGGTGGTGCCAACGCTTGGTGACCAATGAGGAAAGAAATATTAGGGCGGGCGGCGATTCGCGTGCAGGTCTATAAAAAGAGCGCAAAATCCCGCTCGTTTGTAGCCCGCGCGGCGCGTCTCGGCACCGTCAACATCAAAACAGGCTTTTTTGCGCCCTCGCTATTAGCCACTGGCATGCAATTCCGTACGCGACTCCCGGCCCTGTGTTGATGACAGGTTCGATGCATTAAATTGCTTAGAGCTGGCACCCCCCTGTAAACGTCACTCGTCGGCCAAAAGATCACTGGAAAACAGAATTGTGGTTGTTTTGATACAAAAACGTTTTCTTAGAAACTGTTGTTAAACAGCAAAGACTATATATCCAATTGACTGCGCCTGCGGGGGAATGCGGCTCGCCAAACGTTTGTTGTATTCAACAAACGTTCGCATACGCAACTTATGTACGATGACGGGCCGCCACACAGTTTCGCAGCTGACCAATCACAGCTATCTTACCTCGTCCCCCGCCGCCCGTAAATTGGCGAGTTGTGTTTCAAAGGAAAATGTATCTATGCGCTCTCCACTGGATAGGTGCACCCTGTTAAACAGAGAGTGTTTCTTATCTGGCAAGATAATTGATTTTGTCACAACTTACCTTGCTATACTTTTATTGTTCAATCAACTCAGTCCATGACCAATCGTTGTCCGATCGGTATTTTAAATATTTACAGCTATCTGCGGCAGCGTTGAAGTCAGAGTATCAACTTACCTGCATTGGAAAAATAGTAGTGGCCTTATTTTTATCCAAATACCTATCTAGGTAATGTACGTGACACGGACAAAATTAAATACCTTAGGTATTTTGATGAAGTTGGTATGTAAAAAATAAGTAAGTAGGTATGCAATTTGCATGTTCAATTTAGTAAGGAACATATTGTCATCATTAAGTTATTTATTACCGATTGTAGGAATGTGATCATAGGTAAAATAGTATGAGTGATCTTCAAAAATTAAGAGGCATTTAGAATACATAACAGGCTACTCTTCTTTATTCATTGAACCGAAAATTATACGATCAGCTTTACAATCCAACACCTACAATCTACAAAGTTGATCTCTAGAGACTTTAGGCAGATATTTATTAGAGAGTGTTTAATAGAGATTTATCAGAGTTAACTTAAACAAGTTTTTACCGGGGTGGCCGGAGGTGGCACAGACCAGGGAAGTGTGGACAAAAGAGGGGAGGCCGTTGCCCAGCAGTGGGACACTTTGATGGCTAAAAAAAAACTAAACAAGACTAAATCGTTACAGATTCTGCGTTGAGAGAGAACCGCTAAGTAGTTATAGTGTAGTAAATCACGCAATCTGCAAGAAGTCTCTTTTACTCCGGAAAATTAATGACGCGACCAAAGATGAAAAAAATATCCGCCATAATCCGTCTGGCCGCGTCTGGCGCCAGATTTACTAGGCTCTTACCCCCACTTCATAAACACGGCTAACAATCTCATGTTTCATGAAAATTATTTCCCAGATAAAGCCAACTCACACAGCTTGAAATTATGGCTTAATTCCGATACACTGTTGTTATTAATTACAGTTGATTATCAGGTGAGGCGTCATATGACATGGTCGGGTGAGCCTTGCGTGAGAAACCCCTATCGGACATCGTTTGACGATAGCAAAAAGTAGATTAGAAACGTGCGTCTCATTATTAAATTAACCGATTTTTGGTTGGCAAAGCTGGCTAGTATCGGCAGTACTGGGCCCGAATTCTACTGTACACAAGCATACCACAAGCCTGGCACAAGCTTCAATACGACGCATTTGGTATTCTACTAAAACCGGAATCGCAATTCACAAGCGCCAGCCACACCAGCCTACCGTCCGACAGTAGAATACGAAGTAGGCTGGCGTCAGGCTGGCGCTTGTGAATTGCGATTCCGGTTTTAGTAGAATACCAAATGCGTCGTATTGAAGCTTGTGCCAGGCTTGTGGTATGTTTGTGTACAGTAGAATTCGGGCCCTGGTTTTCTGCAGTCATCAAAAAAACAAAAAACGGTCAAGTGCGAGTAGGACTCGCGGACCAAGCTTTTCACAGCTCTAAGCGACCACATACCTGAGTAATTCATATAGATACCTCCACGCGTTTTTGATAAAAAAGCTCTTGACGATGACGACGGACGAACTGACGGACGGACAACAAAGTGATTCTATATGGGTTCCTTTCTGTCCTTTTAAGGAACCCGGAACCCAAAAGAGCGGTATTGTAATTTTGAAGCGTCCCAGGGTGTATGTATGTGTTTGTGTATCGTTTGTGGCATTCTTGTGGTAACATGGATCGAGGAACTGTAATGCGATCTTCTGTTTGGTATTTTCTATGCGATGGTTCTGATTCAAGTGTTAATTAGGCCCAGTATTTCAAAAGTTGTCAGTAACCACCCATTGTTGAATAAAGGCAAAAATAATGTAGTAAATAGGCAATGAACTGAATAATTCCGTCAGAGTTCCACTGACTAGAACGCGTGTGAATACAAAATTCGAGTTAACTTTGTTGTACAAAATATCAAGTTGTCAAAATTCGAGTTTAGCATTAACTCGCCTTTGAGCTAGTGCCACTAAGAAATACTATTCTAACACTTACCTACCGTTTTCTGCATGAAAATTTCCCGGAAAAGAAATAAAAAGCAAAAATAACTCGCAGGGCCTTACTACAAAAAAATGAACTCCCGATCAACACCTGTTCAAAAACAAAAATGTATGGGATTTGACGTTTGTTTTGAAGTTAAACAACGTTATTTTTTGTGTTAACAGGGTTAGATTTTAGTTAGGCAATAAAAAACACGTTTCATTGGCCAGATTACTCATTCTGAGTAGACTGCTGTTAAAACAGAAGCAACAGTTAACGAATCTCAGAATCCGGTACTCCGGTAGCTCTTGTCATGTTCACGTTCGCTGTCTACTTTCGCACTCAAATAATATGACTCTGAAATATTCGCACCACTTAGTTTTTACCTATATAGTTGAGTTTTTTTATCTTCTCCATACGTACGTATACGTAAATCATTTGAACTCAAGGTGATTATGAAATGCCTGCCTTATTATGGTGTTACACCTTTTCTTACGGGTAAACTGAGAAATTAGCCAGTTTATTTCCTCTCTTGGCATAATGTTAGTAGGTTTGCGATTGCAATGTGTGATACATCAGTGTTGTGTTAACCCTTAATGAATCGCTCACAAATAATTAGCTTTCAAAAGTTGAACATGAAAGTGAAATGGAGATTGATAATCTTCATGTAATAGTCGTGGATTGGTAGGGAAATAAAAAAAATATGACGACGAATATTGTTCGTTTGTCGTCGTTTTCATTGAAACGATTGTCAAGTCTGCTAAACACACATTCAAAGACCCATTTTTGACATAATTAGACTACCAATTATGTCAAAAAAGGGTTCTTGAATGATCAATGATTCGTAATGTATTTAGCAGACTTGACATCCAGGTATTATTTTTAGTAAATTTATTATGTTATCATGAAAACACAAATATGTAGGAAGAGCATCCAAACTGAAATGACGCGCCCCACTTCCGCATTTACACACACAAACATAACGCAAATGAAAGAGTGGGGCGGGCGCGTCATTTCAGTTTGAACAAGCTCTACAATAACCGGTTAACTCGAGCCATTGTCATTCTCCAAAATTATAAAAAAAATAAAAAAAATATTTAAATTAGTTTGACAGTGGGTACCAACGTCAAAAATTAGACATTCATTGACGTCTTGGTACCCACTGTCAAAATAATTTTAATGTCATTTTTTTTATAATATTAATGTCAATATTGTTCCAAGGACTCTTTTGTCCTTACGCTACCGTGGGTGATAATTGGCTTCGAACCTAATAGCAGTATAAATTAGATATCCGAGTTGAATGTCTTTGCCCCGCCCGCCATCAAAGCATCATTTTTCTAAAATGTCACAACAAACATCAGTTACAGGTACAGGGCCAATGATACACTCGGCCGAACACCCAAATAATCAATCGCAGGCTGGGCAGTCACTGACCTTAGCTCTACTACAGCTTAGGCCTTCCTCAAGCAGCCCGGGGATAATCCCGCGCTGGCCATGCGTAACAAAGATACGAGCCCAAATTGTATCTCGATTCACAAACTCGTGACTAACCCGCCGTGAACAGTGAGAACAATCCACCTTGTTTATTACTGATAAAAAGAATAAGTAGCCCTGTAGGCACAAAAAGGTTTACTTACACCTCTTTTGTGGTTGTTTTTGTTGTTGTTTTGGAGATGTACAGTAGCCGGTAACAGATATGGTTTAAAGTAACACTGAAGAAACCTTGGGTATACATCAACAGGCAATTTCAAAGTAAGTATTTCAGGCATTATTAAGTATCAGGGTGCAAGATGATGTTGGGTCTCAAACTCCCAAAACATAGAAATAATGTGCATAAACTATTGAGTAAACATACCTACCAATGTTACACCTTATCTCAAGATATAGGTATACATATATATAGAGTCACAGATTTGCAACCACGCATAACCGTAATTGCTGGGAAAAGCAACAACGACCCATGAGCTCCTTGAATACCCAGGCCTCCTCCTCCTGGTGCAGGAGCTAGGATGGCTAAACTAGACAGGCAAAGAGGATATGCACAAAGGCCCCGCACATGTGGGCCACGTGCAGGCGCTTTGACCCCCCTAGGTACTCGTATGCCCGTCCAAAGTCCACGGCCCGCAATTTTCAATCTACCCACATAGAGATAAAGTTCAAAACCTATGAAAATATATTACTATGGAAAGTGGAATGGATGAACCAGCGGACCTTTGAGTGGAGAAGAATGCTTGTCTTTATGTCGCGCGGCCGCGACGCCACTCCGTGTACCACGTGACACCTCCCGCCTATGACGCGTTGTCCCTACGGCGCTCGATGCTTTTCAAACTTAAGGGGAAGGAAATAGCCGTAATTTATATAATTATCCTTTTTTTTACGTAGCCTGTAATGTGTCCCACTGCTGGGCAAAGGCCTCCCCATTTCGGGCCCACACATCTCTAGTCACAGCTAGATTGACCCACTCTGGTTCGAACGTGTCCAGGTCGTCCCGCCGTCTCTTCTGGGCCTTGCTCTGCGCCGGTGTCCGTCTATAGGCACCCATTCAGTGGCTATCCTCGCCCACCTGTCTGGGTGCATTCGGCACACATGACCTGCCCAGTTCCACTTCAGTTTTGCGGTCTGCACACCCACATCTGCGATGACAAAAATATACTTTACGTGACAAAAAACTAGCCCATGTACTCTAAAGAAATGAACTCTTATCCCATCAGATTCATTGTGAATAAACGGCACATAAAGGTTGTTTTAGGGTTCCGATCCTTAAAAGGAAGAAAAGGAACCCTTTTAAAGGATCACTTTGTTGTCTGTCCGTCTGTGTGTCAAGACCTTTTATATCAAGAACGCGTAAACGTATCAAGCTGAAATTTATGTCAGTTGCTTAGGTCTATGGTCGCATATAGCTGTGAAAAAAACAATTTTCTGGGTCAACGCAATCGAACGCTACGACGGTTTAGGCTGTAAAAATGTTGTATTTTCATAGTAATCACAATCAAAGGACCCAAAACCTACAGGGTACTTCCCGTTGTCCTACTATCATGAAATTTGGCACAAAGCAATGTCTTACAGCACAAATAAATTAAAAAACCTAAAAACTGCAAAATTCTGCCTTTCTGCAAAAATATGTAATTTGGATTACATGGATGACATCATACTTTAGTTTTTTTATGTGGAAACCTAATTACTCCAGTTACGCTCTCTAAGTATCGTCGGAACCCTTGGTCCGCGAGTCCTACTCGCACTTGACCGTTTATTTTTTCCATACCGTATAGTCGAGCGTAAAGAATCAATTTATAAAAATAAAAACAAAGCGTCAGACCTTTCCCCAACAAAAAGTTTTCATTGATCTGAGCTTTCTCTACACAAGGTGATAGGCTCACCATTGCCCACATTTTGTCAGCAATTGAATCCAATCTGTGACTAACATAAAGAAGCCTTGACTGAGCCGACTGTTCACAACAGACAATGCTGATGGTGACGTGATGACCGTTAACAGCTCGTAAGTTTACCGTTCACCATTGAGGAAAATGTCAAGATTAATTCTGAACATTTCATTTCGAACGTGGATGGCACGAAAAAAAAAACATCTTTCGTCGACTTGGTTTTTAACCCCCGCCCGACGAAGGAAAACGTGTTGTTATAAGTTTAACGTGTGAGTCACTCTGTCTGTGTGTCTGTCTCTCAGCACATGGAGCGTAAACGGGTGAACCGATTTGAATGTTTTATTTTTAATATTATTTGAAAGTAGATATCTTGGAGCTGGTTCTTATGGTACCATCGAGTTGGTCTGATGATGGAGTTCGAAGGTGGGAGCGGGAACCCTATGATGCTTACAATAAACCCGTCGAATTTGGGCTCATTGGGTTTGTTGTGACAAGCCCTTTGGGAAAATGGTACCATCGAGCTAATCTGATGATGGAGTGCGAAGATCGAAGGTGCGAGCTGGAACCCTGGGATGCTTACTAGTAATCCCATCGAGTTTAGGCTCATTCGATTCGTTGAGATGAGATCTTTTAATTTCACCTGATGATGAGACCTGGTGATGAAACTGGAAGACAGGTTTTATGCGTGGGTTTTTTTAATGCTAAAGTTATAGAGGCCTTTGCCCAGCAGTGGGATATTTTTCTAGAATACTTTTTTTCTAGAATACTTTTCACTACTTTCTATTTCTGTTTGTGTAATTACTGATTAGTCTTAATAGTCTTACGTTGAAATAATTAAGTTATAGGTGTAGCAGATGACATTATGTCTTCTATATAGCATGCTCTCAGGACATCTTAAGGTTTAATCACTAGTTTAGTATGTAAAACCTATACTCTATGGAATGCAATGTGATATTACTGTTTTGTTCTGCAATAAAATAAAATAAAAATTACAGGCACATAAAAAAAAGTTATTCCTAATCAGTAAAAGTATCTAGCCTAGCAAGTTTCATGGCTGATTTGCGAATTAAGCAAAAAAAATTTATCTTTAAAAAGGCCTTAAATTGATTTGTTTTGCTTTGTACGTTAATTGCTGTTTTCAATTAAGTGAGAACAAGTATAGCAAATGTATTGATAATGTAATAGATTGACATTTAATAGCAACGATTGTGTATGATTATCGGTTTTTTTTTACTGAATATTACTATAAATAGATTTATTTATTTATTTATTTATTTAGATATAACAATTACCCAAGATTAAGGAGGCTAGATCGGTTTTAATGTTAAGCTACCTAAAGAGGAAGTACTTAGTTAGAAAATAAAGTTGATAAAATGTATATTTGATAAATTATTATAAATGTTATGCGCATCTAGAAATGGATGAAATATATGTACTTTGTTATTATTGTTTTTCACTTCAGTTTACGGTTGCATTGTTGGCGAGCCTGTATTAATAAATAAATAAGAGATGTCAAAGTATCTTTAATAACTAAATGCAGGCTGTATGATGTATAATGTGATGGATACTCTAGGTATGGTTAGAGTACAAAGACAGGTCAGTACAATTTGTTAAGTTGTAATTATTATTGTACAAAATTGTTAGTTGTCTACAAAGTGACCTTTTGAAATAGTTAGTCCGTTACCAGTATTTCCTTTAAAAAATTTATAAGTACTTATTTGTTGTAATATTTCCTTTAAAAAAATTATAAGTACTTTTTTGTTGTAATGTCAATGTCTTGTCCAATCATTATGAAAGGTACGTTTGACAAAATACAGCTTATCGAGACCGTTAGAAAATGCAAAACATCCAAAAACCATTATTTATTTAGGCAAGCCCAAAGACAGGCACATTATGTAGAATGACCGGCCAGGCTTACTATAAAATCTCGCGCTGAATTTCGGCCGGTGCATCTTACGTTACTGCCAGCGACCAATTGATCACCCCTAAATTAGCGGGCGCGGGTGGGTGCGCGGGCGGGGGGGACGGCAAACTAGGTTGGCCGCGGAAGCATACTAACCCCTAGAAAACTAGGGGTGCGAAACTCCACCCCCTTTTCTGGTCACGGGAGCACAGCGATTGGTCGGCTCTATACACTTCCTCGCCCCTCGCACAGATTACAATCGGTGGGGTACGGTCATAGAAATAGTGCTATGTGTTTGTCTATGTATAGATATATAGGACATGTACATGGCAAGGGTATGGCCCCAATTCGTGACATTGAAATGCGCGTGAAGCCTGCAAGCGAAGCCCTTGAGTATACCCTTCTCTAGGAGCGTAATTTGATTTAATGATTATATCAAAGAACATGCATGTCTCTCTTTAGATATAGCGAGTGGGACTCGTGCACCAAGGGTTCCGATAACAGTTGAAGAATGTTACCTCGTAACTGGTGTAAAAAGATTTTTACAAAAAAAATGTGATGTCATCCATTTACATATTTTTGGAGAAAGACAGTAAATAATTTACAGATTTTTACAGCTCTAAGGGACCACAGATTGGGAAAATTGCCATTGAGATTGATACCTTTATGCGTTCTCGATAAAAAAGGGCTTGACAGACGGACAGACTAAGAGATAGACAGACAGACAGACAGACAGACGCACCACAGACCTGAATAATTGGTATTTTTAACCGGCAGTTTAGGTTTTCAAAAACGAAGTTATGGCTCCACGAAATAGTTTGACATATTTTAAGTTCTCTAACGTTAGCAAGTTGTTGATTGATCGATTATCGATATTACATTTGCTATCCTAATTAATTGCTTTGGATAAGTGTCTTTACTTGTCAAAGCAAGCAACCTTTAAAGCAAGAACGGAATAAACAAAAGAATCTTTGCTTAATCCAAACTTGACAACAAAGCCAGAACATAAGTTTAACACCTACCCTTACCTAGTATACTGAGCCTCTACTACCCCGTATGAGAAAACTTGTAACGGTATATCTTTACTACTACTACTTACTTATTCCAACAGTTCAGTGGGTCACTTTATAAAACTACTTGTATAATTTCGTAGACAATATTAAACTTGTTCAGGATGAGGGAAACGTCGGACACTGATCTTCGAAGTGCTTTGGAGAGGCTAATAAATA
This sequence comes from Argyresthia albistria, assembly GCA_963457715.1. NCBI lineage: Eukaryota > Metazoa > Arthropoda > Insecta > Lepidoptera > Argyresthiidae > Argyresthia > Argyresthia albistria. The sequence continues at coordinate 846,805 of OY735263.1, forward strand.
AACAAAATATTTAAAAAATATTATTATTTATTTTCTGCCAAACTGCGTAATATAGCTTAAATGGATATGTTTGTTAAATGGCATAACCATGTTGTTTTTATTGCATCAATTACATATTGCTGTGAAAGATCAACAAATAAATTTAATAAAAATAATATAACGTATCTTATTCTCTACACGGGGTGCAGGCACAATAATTGTGTCCACTTTTTAGCCAGTTATTCAATACATTCAATTTGTTTACTTGGTCATGGTCAATAAGTAAAAAATAGTTTGAAAAGTACTCCATTTATAAATATTACGGTCTTCTGTTCTGTTCTTCTGTAAGGGGGTTGAAGTGCCTGCACGTGGCCCACATGTGCGGGGCCTTTGTGCATGTCCCCTTCTCCCACTCTCGTATCTCAGCCAACCCAACTCCTCCACAAGTTGGAGTTGGAATATTACGGTCTTGCGATAACTGCGTCCACTATTCTTGTAGATGGCGCCCAATAAAATCGACTAACGAACCTGTCCGTAACCTGATCAAATCAAAATACTGTTGTTTGAATTTAATCTATTTATTACTTATTACAGAACTCATACATGTGGACAAACTTAAAAAAATACAGCGTCACGTTTTTTTCCATGTTTTTATAGTGTGACAGAAGCACAATTAAAATGCACGTGATATACACTCAGCGTCAAAAATATCACACCTTTTTGAAATTCAACTCTGAATAAGATTGTTCTTGTCATTGTCACTGGGAAAGTAATGATCATAATGACAGCTAACAATGTCCTCATAGGTACCCAAAGAAGAACAATTTTGTTCAAAGTAGAATTTCAAAAAGGTGTGATATGTTCAATACTTTTGATGCTGAGTGTATAATGCCAGGTCCACACAGTTGCTTCATTGCCTTGAATTTAGCGCTCTCGCGAGCCAACTTCGTCTGAATGGAACTCCGAAGACTTTCGTTTTCCATATGAGAGCTCTCACATGCTTGCGCCCCCATTTTGTTTCCAGCTTTTTCATTGTGACGTCACAACAACCAGACACAAATATTACGGGAGTATCTATACGATCGATTAATGTAGCGGTTGAGTTAAGGTTTTTAAACCCTGGACGAGACGACCGTCATCGTCTGTCTGTCTCACACACATACAAACGCCATATTTATACACACAGAGGGGAGTAAACACTACACAATACTTCTTCATTTTTCATTTTTGATTTGTGTAACTTACTAAATTATTAATTTGTTGATCTTAAGAAGTTTTTTTCCTACATTTATATTTCACTTAGAATCAGAAGCATTTTTTTTTGGCACTTTTTTGCTGAAATACAGGTTTCAGCGACAGATGCTACAATGTTTTTCTTAGCAAATTAATCTAGCCTACATTAAATAGCACCATTGTAACTATTTGTACTTCTTTTTGTGACAATAAATATTATTGTTGTTATTGTTTTTGTCTGTTTCTAAGTCCGTCCCTGACCCCTAACCCACTATCCCACTGATATTATACAACGTGTAAATGAATTAACGCAAAATAATAAACGAGTTGGTTAGGGACATCATTCTGAACAACATTCACAAAGAAACCGATTTGATCAAAGCAACTTTATTTTTCACTTCCCAGTACATTTTGGCCTGAGTGGGTCAGCTGATCAAATCGGTTTCATAATGAAAGTTGTTCAGAATGATGTCCCTAACAAACTCGTTTCTCATTTTGCGTTGATTCATTTAAACGTTGTATATTATGTGAATAAATAAATGTGAATGTTTGTGTGAGGGTGCGTGTGAGTGTTTTATGCTTGTTCCTCTTTCACACTGGAACGGCTTGTGCGGATGTGGATTAATAGGGTTTGAACATTTTTATATGGTGCCTGCCTTTCATATAACCTATGTCTATCGATCGAGAATTTAATTACAAACAACAAATATTTTTTGACAAAATGTTGTAAAAAGTAAGCTTTCTGAGATAATTCAGTTGGAATATAGTTGCAGTCCCGTCGTCCGCCACTTCCGTGTCTCCCACTTTTTTTGGACATCGAAATTGTTAATTTAAAGATCATTGTTTCATTACAATTTCGATGTTCAAAAGAAGTGGGGGACACGGAAGTGGGGGACAACGGGACTACACGGGAATATGTCATTCAGTCCTTTATTAACATCCTCATATTCCTAGATACAAGTAGACAACGTTGCGGGCACCGTACAATGGAAGAACCATAGATATGATATTTTCCTGTGCACAAAACAGCTAAGTAAAAGTACGAAGTCAGCAAATGAAATTGCTACCTTACCTAACAAAATTGACTTCGTTTTCCAGGTTTACTAGTTGATACGAGATACCTTACCGGCGCCCTTGTAAGAAGAACCGAAATATTTGTAGTTATAAGTACTCGAGTTTCTCAGGAATTTTGCTGTAAGCTGCATTTTGAACTTAACAGGTTGAAAATTATATGAAATAGTCTATTAGACTATTAGTATTTTCTACTAGCGTCAGTACTCTGTTAAACGATTAAAATATGATTAGGTATGAAACTACCTTTGTCGGTAATAGTACATTAAGAAACAAGGGAGCAAAGACGAGTCTGGATTACCAGCTCGAGCCGCAGGCGAGAGCAGTACAGAATCGAGTATGTTATTACCAATTGCTCACGAGTTTCATACGACGTTTTTCAATACAATTGTGAGGAAAAATCTATGATTTTATCTTCATCCGTACTCGAAATTTTCACAATAAAGTAGATTGTTTACCAAGGGAGTAAAGAACTATTTTTAGGGCGAGAGTGATTTTTGAATCCTGAGCGACCGAGGGATTCTAGAGTTGAGTCCCGAGTGCAACGGGGGACTCAAAAGTAGAATCCTGAGGGAGCGAGGGATTCAAAGTACATCACTCGAGTAGAGATGGGCAAAAGACTCAGTATTTATCCAAGCTTGGATAAAAAGCCGTAAAATGCCGTTTATACTGAGTATTTATCCGAAATCGAGGCATTTTATTTTTTACTTTATGAAGTCTTGTTTTTATACAAGATCGTGGATTACTTGATAATTATGAAGTAAAGGGTGTTATGGGAGCGATTTAACACGCTTTTATTAGCTTCACTTGTATGTCTGTATGTTTGCATGTTTGTATGTAACGGAATCTTCGAACGCTCTTTTGATCCACTTCCCGTGATCCGATTGAGCTGAAATTTTGCTTACGTATGTAAGTTATATGACAATGCAATATTTTTTGACTGATAGCTGATCTGACGATGGAGACGGAAGGAGGCCAAGGGATTTCAGTTGCCAAAAGACGCAACCCTATCATGTGTGGGCTCATTTGATTCGTCTTGACGAGTACTTTGATCCCGCATGGGGTCCAGGGTCTGATGTTGGAACCCGAAGATGGAGCCGGAAGTTAGCCAAGGGAACTATGTTACTAAACGATGCAACCCTATCGAGTTTGGGCTCATATGACTCGTTTTGACGAGTACTTTGGTCCCGAATGAACTCCAGGGTCTGATGATGGAGCCGGAAGGTGGCCAAGGGAACTCAGTTAACAAACGACCCAACCCTATCGAGTTAAGGCTCATTTGATCCGTCTTGACGAGTACTTTGGTTCCGAATGAGATCCAGGGTCCGATGATGGAGCCGGAAGGAGGCCAAGGGAACTCCATTACTAAAAGACGCAACCCTATCATGTGTGGACTCATTTGATTCGTCTTAACAAGTACTTTGGTCCCGAATGAGATCCTAGGTCTGATGATGGAGCTGGAAGGTGGCCAAGGGAACTCTCTCTCTATATCTCTCTCTATCTCTCTCTCTCTAGCTCAACTATTGTATAACGGTGTATGGTTCATGCCTATTTGAGAAAACGCAAAAGCTTGTACAAAGAGTACAAAATGCTTGTGCTAGGTTTTGTTTTGTGATTCCTCCCCGAACCCACGTCACTCCATTCCTTAACAAAGCAAATATCATAAGGATGAAGGCTAGACAGGACCTATATTTTTCAACGCTGCTGTTTGAGGTTGTACTGACGAGGACTCCTTCTTATCTTTATGACAAACTTACCTGGCGTAAATCCCACAGAGTTGCTCCGTTGCTATTAATACCGCGACATAACAGTGCTGCTTTCCGTGGCAGTTTCAAATATCGTGCCACCAAGTGCTGGAACAATATACCGCCTCCTCTTCGGCGGCTCACTAGTAAAGCTGGTTTTAAAAATGCTTATAGAAATAAATTAATTCTCCAGCAGAAGGCTGAGGTGACGGTACGCAACTAAAAGGAAAGATTTTACGACTACCTACATTTTGACATTGAACTATTGATTATATCTATTTAAATTAAAGCTAATCACCATTATAATCCATTTTCAATATGTTAGATAATTAATACAATACATTTTTTTTTTCTTTTTATTGCCAATTCAATTCCAATTAAATTTCTGATACCAATTATTTCAATTTTCAATTCCATTAATAACATAAATAATTTCATTATTTAATTTTGTTTTTCTTATGTAATTACTAATATAAATTAAATTGTGTAGGTACTTGAGCCACTGTTGTGCGTCCGCTTTGGCCCTGGCAGAATACCAGCGTCACAGATTCGTCTGTGACATTGCTGAGTCAGGGCCATTTCACTGCCGTGGTACAGTCACATAACCACACAGCTGTAGGTACCTACTGTTAATTGCATAGTGCGTGCTATTATGTGCCGTCTATTTAAATTGATTTTTTTGTTATTAATTTATGTGTGTGTACCATGTCCTTTGAATAAATGATTTATCTATCTATCTTATCTATCTCTATATCTCTCTCTATCTCTCTCTCTATCTCTCTCTCTATCCTTCTCTCGCTCTTTCTCTCTCTCTATCTCTCTCTCTATCTCTATCTCTCTCTTTCTCTTTTTATCTTTTTATCTCTTTCTTTCTTTCTTTCTCTCTCTCATCTCTCGACATGGACATGGACATGGACATGGACATGGACATGGACATGGACATGGACATGGACATGGACATGGACATGGACATGGACATGGACATGGACATGGACATGGACATAGACATAGACATAGACATAGACATAGACATAGACATAGACATAGACATAGACATAGACATAGACATAGACATAGACATAGACATAGACATAGACATAGACATAGACATAGACATAGACATAGACATAGACATAGACATAGACATAGACATAGACATAGACATAGACATAGACATAGACATAGACATAGACATAGACATAGACATAGACATAGACATAGACATAGACATAGACATAGACATAGACATAGACATAGACATAGACATAGACATAGACATAGACATAGACATAGACATAGACATAGATATAGACATAGATATAGATATAGATATAGATATAGATATAGATATAGATGAAGATAGCGATATAGATGGAGATAGCGATAGAGATGGAGATAGCGATAGAGATAGAGATAGACTAAGAGATAGAGATAGAGATAGACTAAGAGAGAAAAAGTAAAAGAGAGATAGAGATAGAGATAGAGAGAGAGATAGAGAGAGATATAGAGAGAGAGAGATAGAGAGAGATATAGAGAGAGAGTTCCCTTGGCCACCTTCCAGCTCCATCATCAGACCTAGGATCTCATTCGGGACCAAAGTACTTGTTAAGACGAATCAAATGAGCCCACACATGATAGGGTTGCGTCTTTTAGTAATGGAGTTCCCTTGGCCTCCTTCCGGCTCCATCATCGGACCCTGGATCTCATTCGGAACCAAAGTACTCGTCAAGACGGATCAAATGAGCCTTAACTCGATAGGGTTGGGTCGTTTGTTAACTGAGTTCCCTTGGCCACCTTCCGGCTCCTTCATCAGACCCTGGATCTCATTCGGAACCAAAGTACTCGTCAAGACGAATCAAATGAGCCCACACATGATAGGGTTGCGTCTTTTGGCAACTGAAATCCCTTGGCCTCCTTCCGTCTCCATCGTCAGATCAGCTATCAGTCAAAAAATATTGCATTGTCATATAACTTACATACGTAAGCAAAATTTTAGCTCAATCGGATCACGGGAAGTGGATCAAAAGAGCGTTCGAAGATTCCGTTCTATACAAACACGCAAACATACAAACATACAGACATACAAGTGAAGCTAATAAAAGCGTGTTAAATCGCTCCCATAACACCCTTTACTTCATAATTATCAAGTAATCCACGATCTTGTATAAAAACAAGACTTCATAAAGTAAAAAATAAAATGCCTCGATTTCGGATAAATACTCAGTGTAAATGATAAAAACTCAGTAAATACTCAATTTTGCTAAAAACTCTCCCATCTCTACACTCGAGCCATAAATAGGTTTAGAAAAGTAGTAAGTAATCAATAAAATAACATACATGTACTGTACCTATACAGATGTAACAGAAAGGGGTGTACAAGCGGAAAGAGGGACATCATTCTGAACAACATTCACTATGGGACCGACTTGATCAGAGCTTTAACTTTATTTTTATTAACTCAGTACATTTCGGGCCTAGCGCTCAGCTGATCTGTATGGTGGAGTGAAAAATAATGTTGCTCTGATCAAGTCGGTCCCATAGTAAAAGTTGTCCAGAATGATGTCCCTAACAACCCTCTTTCGGCTTGTACACCCCTTTCTGTTACACCCTGTATACTCGTTTGTACTAGTACGAATACAGGGAGCACTTATAAGAAAAAAATCTTTTTTAAATAAAGCTTTTAATTAATTCTATAAAAAGAAGAAAATAAAATTTCAATAAAATGCGTCATTTTTAACCGACTTCCCAAAGGAGGAGGTTTACGATTCGTCCGGATGTTTGAATTTTTTTTTATGTCTGCACCCCGATAGCGCCTAAACGGATAGACCGATTTGGTTTTTTTTTTTTTTGAAAGGGTTTACCTTCCCGTTGGTCCCATTGACACCAGGTCAGGATCTGATGATGGGATCTTGGAGAAACCGAGGGAACTCTTCAAATATTATAGGCAGACCTATAGTGATTTTTGTGTTTTTCATAATAACTCGTGCAAATGCACATGGTAAGCATAATATTGTGATGCGGAATTGCTGATGAAGACCACATATGGCCACCAGATCTGCTCAATACTAGGTACAAATACAATGCGTGGCTGACGGCGGGCAGGCAACGCATAGCCTAAACCGGTGGACCTAGAGCCATGAAACTTTGTACAGAGGTTCCTTAGTAGCGTGGGGTAGCACTGAGATGGGATTTAACAAAATTAATTCCCCAAGGGGGGGGGGGGATAAGGGGTTACAGTTTGTATTAAACTCAATCTAATCAAATAGGGTTTGTGGAAGTCGGTTTTTTCTAAAGTTTACTTTTTGTTTCAATTATATAAAATTACACAATCAATATCTACGATATAAAAGCTTGTTGCGAGATGTGTAGATTTAATTAGGTAGGCATAATTTTGTAGGTAGATAAATCCTGCAACAAGCTTTTATATCGATAAATTGTGTAATGTTATAAAATTACGCATTTGATTAAATTGAAATTTTATTTTCTTCTTTTTAGGGAATTAAATATAAGCTTTATTTAAAAATGATTTTTTACTTTTAATTTATTTTTAACTTTTTAGTCTTTATACAATTCGAATGGAGTGGAAGAGGGGGAGAGAGGCCTTTGCACAGCAGTGGGACATTACTGGCTCGTAGTAGTAGTAGTAGTAGTAGTCTTTATCATGTCAGAACAAAACATCTAATCTAGAATTAAAGTGCTTGTCAAGACGAATCAAATGAGCCCAGACACGATAGGATTGCGTCGTTTGGTAAAGAGTTCCCATGGCCACCTTCCGGCTTCAGCATTAGATCAACTTCACGTCATAAAAAATATTCTAGGAATAAAGTATCTACTTGTAAAAAAAAAACAAATATGCCCAAACACGATAGGATTGCGTCGTTTGGTAACAGAGTTCCCATGGCCACCTTCCGGCTTCAGCATCAGATCAGCTCTACACCATACAAAATATTTTAGGATCAAAGTACTTGTTAAGACAAATCAAATGAGCCGAAACAAGATAGGATTGCGCCGTTTGGTAACAGAGTTCCCATGGCCACCTTCCGGCTCCAGCATCAGATCAGCACCATGTCATAAAAAATATTTTAAAACCAAATTATTTATCAAGACGAATCGAACGAGCTCAAACATGATGGCGCATCTTTTATGATATCCCATGGCCACCTTCATTGAAGTGATCCTAAAAGGGTTCTATTTTTCTTTTTAAGGATCGGAACCCTAAAAATGAAATCTTCACTAGTCCTACTCGCATTTGACCGATTATTATTTAATTAAAAAAATATTTTAAGACCAAGTTATTTATCAAGACGAATCGAACGAGCTCAAACATGATGGTGCACCTTTTATGATATCCCATGGCCACCTTCATGGAAGTGATCCTAAAAGGGTTCTATTTTTCTTTTTAAGGATCGGAACCCTAAAAATGAAATCTTTACTAGTCCTAATCGCATTTGACCGATATTATTTAGTTTAGACGAGAAGCCCCTGGAATCTTATTCCAGGGGACGTTCTCCAACCATTTTAGCGATGCTGAGTAGGTCCCACTCTGATCCGAATAAAATACCGTGATCGTCCTAAAACGACTCCTGCTATAGATAAAATAAATATCACTTTGGAGTATCTGATTGGAAATGCTCGCCATGGCGATGTGTTGAACTGTAAAGTCTTCACAAAATAAAAGGCCCGTTTTGACAGTTCCCGTCCATGAAGTTTTAACCCCTAACGCGTAGGTAATAGAAGCGGTTTTCCTTAGCAACTTCTACGCTTTGCTTGTACGCAACAGTTGGCTTTTATTACCTACGCATTAGGGGTTAAAACTTCATGGGCGTGAACTGTCAAAACGGGTCTTTTATTTTGTGAAGACTGTACGTACTTATTTTGACGACCTCTGTGGCGCAGCGGTTATGGCTCTGCCTCCCATGCGAGAGATCCCGGGTTCGATCCCGGCTGGGGATAAAGAAATAACCGGTCAAGTGCGAGTCGGACTCGCGCACGAAGGTTTCCGTACTATTATCTATAAAAAACCGCAAAAAAAAACACGTTAGTTGTATGGGAGCCCCCTTAATATTAAATTTCTTTTCTTTTTTAGTATTTATTGTTATAGCGGCAACAGATATACATCATCTGTGAAAATTTCAACTGTCTAGCTACCACGGTTCATGAGATACAGCCTGGTGACAGACAGACAGACAGACAGACGGACGGACGGACAGCGAAGTCTCAGTAATAGGGTCCCGTTTGGCACCCTTCGGGTACGAAACCTTAAGAACAAGAAAATCACCTCCAGGTCTTAGATGTTTACATGTTTTTTAAGTCGCTGTTTCTGGTTCCCACGACACAGGGTATCCTAGTGTTGGGCCAGAAGCAATGTACGTGCTCGAATATAAATGTTTATGTTTGTATCTAAATCACTTAAATGGTTGAAGTAAGGACCCAGGTCTATCTAATCATTATTAAAAGATAACTTTTGGGGTAGGCATGAAAGCCTGAAAGTTCACGTGGAGGCAATCGCCCTCAGGCCATTGATATGAAGGGTCGTTGACAGCTAGACACCGCCGTCTGCCCTTGCAGTGACCGCGTCTGTGATGCAAAATTATATATTTTTCTTTACATCCAATAGATTATGATGAACTTTTCATATGACAGGTATTTATCCAGTTAAATCTTGAATATCTTTGTGGATATGAACTTTGTACCGCTTCAAAAATATCGGTGCATAAGTATGTATTATCAGAATGATACCTATACTTAATTATATCAACACAGAGTAACAGATACTACAAGAACAAGATAAAGATGGTATGCATTTGCATTTGCATGTAATACATCATCAGATACTAAACTTTATTCACTGCAAAGTGTAAACTAACAGGTTTGCATATAATAATATACCACCTGCAATTTTGTACAAGTATTTACGGAAAGATGTAGGTCATTGTAGGTAGTCTAATTTATAAGCGGTTATCACTAAAATATCATCTAGAATAAAATAATACTATTTAACTAAATAACTTACTTGCACAAGCCTTTTGAACGCCATTTAAATGTTAGCTTCCTGAAATTGTTCATAGCTATTTAGATTCTGATGCCCAATGGATATCCCTATTTAACTTACCTGCTGCTAATTAATTAAATCTGAACGCAATTAATGAATGCTCACAATCATCTGGCGATGACTGTATTCATCTTACTCGTTAAATACTGCATAGCATCGCTAACACGCAGCGGGCCTAATACCATCACCTAGACAGCCTAGTCTTACTTACAAGCCTAAAAATAGATTGAAAAAAAAGACAGTCGCATTTATGCGCTAATCTTTGAGCTGCTCAGTCTGTCGAGTCGAGGTCACGGCGCGGTTCGCCAGCTTAAAAAAACACAACCTATGCCAATGTACAAGGCATGTCTGTCTGTATACTCTTTTGAGGGGGCAAGGAGTAGACGAGTCGCAAAAAATGATTCCGTAACGGCAAACTGGCGCGGCATGGCCACTGCGCCGACGCATGCCAGACAGCGTTCGATAAGCTTCGAGGAAAAGAGTTAATCTAGGTAGTTCCGCCAATTGTAGCGCGTGGCGCTTCGAATTTAGTTTTTGTTTTATATTAGGCACTGAAACCTTACTCACTGAAATCAAACGAACAAATTTCCAACGATCTCTTGGCACGCGGTGACAGGGTGAACTAACGCTTAATGACAGGTTCGTTGCATTGCGTGGAAAACGTCACATAAATGTCAAAATATCGTTGGAAGCTGCTTGGAAGACTATAAAGGTTTTTTTGAAGAATTAGCATCACTCAACGACAGTCAAAAATTTCAAAAACTATGTCAAAAACGGTTTATTGAAGAAGTCTTATCACGGTGTAAAATATTTAGATGACAAAACTGCATGATATTTACCATCTCAGCGCACAGAAATCCAAAGAGGAGCGATGGACTGAGTCAGTACGTCTCTCCTCGGTGTATTTCCTTAGACTTAAGTAGAAATATTAGAAATACATAACATTGTATTTTTAAGGCTCTGACATTTTAAAAGAGGTACGGGGGAGTTTCTTGCCCTTCTTTGCTCCATCCCTAAGCCCACAACTTCCGAACGGGCGGTAGTATATAAAAATATTAATATTAAATTGACGTTAACTAAGTAATCTGTATGATTTTATGGTCAATAAAAAAATTTGAACTTGAACTTGAACTCAAACCCCAAATTGACTGTTGATAAAACAAGGATTCTGTCTATCTAATCTGCTCTCAATGCATAAGCAAATGCAATTATCACAAAAGTAGATAGTTAGACTTTTTTTATAAAGAAGTAGCACATCAGTACTGCTTAGCGGCACGAATCTGCTGGCGTGTTATTCCCATGCATGTCATGCATGCATGACTTTAGTACTTTAGTTTAACACTTAGTACCAGGGGAAGGAACTTTGAGCTGTCTGATTGGGGTGAATATGAGCGTTTAACAATTTCTTTCATAATGTTTCTTCGCACTGAAAAATTGGTAAAGCATAGTTTATTTAAGCTAAACTTTATTTACGTAAGCGATTTTTTTTGAGTGGGTCAGCTGATTTATGGAGAAGTGAAAAATAAATTTGCTCTGATCTAAACGGTTTCTTCGAGAAAGTTGCCCAGAATGATGTCTTCCTAAAATACAGCAGTTATTTTGATTGTATTAATCTTTTTTTTCTTCTTTTTGTCAACCTACCTTTTCTCATCACGTTGAAGGATTCAACTGGGATCTGACCCATAGCTTTGGTAAATTAACAATTAAAAAAAATGCGTATGATTGATAATAAAATTATGTGATTGACGCCCGTTGCATAAAAGTAGAGATTTCGTATATATTCGTATATATTTATTGCACATAAAAGACAAAAAACAGAAAATACAGAGAAGTAATTTACAAAGGTAAGCTTATCTCTAAAGAGAGATCTCTCCAGCAAACCCAGGATGGACAGAGAAAAATAAAATACAGAACAGGTAGGCCTATGTGCTCAGGTAAGAGAAAAATAAAACATAAATAAATCATAATATTACTCATCAACTGAATATACTACATAAATAAGTACATGAATATTACATAAAAGTAAAGTAAATGTAGCCCATTAATGTCCCCACCGAGGGGCACAGGCCTTTACTCGGATCCGAGTAAGATTGAGCCATACTCCACCACGCTGGCTCAGTGCGGGTTGGTGAAGGGGTTTTTACGACTACTACATACTACGAAGTAGTGATAGTAGCCGGGACCTACAGTTTAACGTGCCATCCGAAACACGGAGCGTCCGATAATGTACTTAAGACAAATTAATCATCTCATTGGTACATGGTCAGCACCGGGATTCGAACCTGCATCTCTTGCGTGAGAAGCAAGGTGAAACCCACTAGACCACGGAGCACTCATAAAATAAAAATATATAAATCTAACATAAATAAACTAATACGTATTAAAACACCTTCTATGTTTATGATAGAGAGAGATAATGCTCCTTCAACCGATTCTTGAATAAAAAGAAAGATGGACTGTCCCTGATGGCGCAGAGATATTTTACTTACGCTAATATGCCGAGGAAATAGGAAAAGAATCGGCTCTTTATTTAGACACTTTACTAATGCTACTGGCTGCATCAGTATACACATGCACGCATGTAGATATACCTACCAACTGAATGCCAGATTAATGCAGCTGCATAAAGATAGGTACGCATACAGGTACACTTATCAGGAGTACGCGTGCACCGCTGATAATAGCCTGTAGATAGGTAGAACAGACAGTCAAGGTCACTTCAATATTATGTAAAACAGTCTGTACAAATCGTCCGACTAAATCGTTAATTTTAAGTGCGTTTTTTTAAAGGCTGCTACGACTACTCCCTGTAAGTTTGTTCTATTATCTCGTATACATCTGTGTCTTATTGAAAGACAGTGTGCACATTTCGCCTTGGAACAGCACGGTACTGAAATTTTTGCTGTAATTTTGAGCTATTTGTGTAAATCACTTGTGTTAAGATTGTGTATAGACATCCGCGGTTAGGTAAGTAAGGTTCATTTTTGGACTACTCGTACATTGATAGGTTGAAAAACAGTGGTGGATATCTCGTATGTCAAACGAATGTAAGACATAATGTTTCTTGGAGAAAAGAGATCATTCATTTTGGGCCAAAAGTGAAAATGTCGGCCAGTAACAAAAATTATAATATTCGGATAGAACACACAAATGCTAGTTTTTTTTACGACAACACTTAACCTGTTCGCTCCATGGTTTGGTTTTTATAGGCTATTGATAAAAGCTACAAAACTCAGTCCGGACTGAGTTAGACCATGGAGCGAACAAGTTAAGTGTCGCAGTAAAAAAAAACTAGGACTTATGTGTTCTATCCGAATATAACACTTCTTTTTTCTGGCCGGCACTTTCACTTTTGGCCCAAAAATGTATGGACTGTGAATGATCTCCTTTTATCTTTAACATTGATTTATCAATCGATCTAAGGGTGGATTTTACCAACAAAAAGTTATGCGAAAATAACTATCCCGGGGATAATTTGTACGACAGACAGTTTAAAATTAGGTTATTCTATAAAAAAGTAGAAGATTTTCTCGAGTAAAAAGTTACTCTTCGTTAGTAAAATTTGCTCTCGTGTAACAAAATAGTGAGTATGTATTTTTATAATTTTTATCTGTTTGATTTCCAGATGAGAAAGCTATTTTTAGAAAATCCTTGCATGCAATTTATTTGATTTTACATTTTAAATAAAATAATAATAAAAGGACACCAGCAGATTGATATAGGTATCTCATTTACCAACGCGTCTATGAAAACCACCTATACTAAAGAAAATATTTTATCAGGAAAGAGTTTTACTGATCTGAAAATACAACATTATACCTCCATGATCCTCCAAGTAAATACAATTCAATTCAATTCAATTCAAAATATTTATTTCAGATAGCATACATTTTGACACATATACATCCATATTATTTTATCATTATAAAAAGTTTAAAATTAAACTAAATACATCATCCATGAATAATAAATAACACCCACACTCACACCCTGCTCACACAGTCACACACACCCTCTCACACACACAAAACATCGTCCTAAAATATAATTATAATTTATGGTTTGTTACTGCGAAGGTGCACATCCATCCAGTACTTCAACATAGGGCTGTCCACCTTCCCAGCCAGAGTGCTGAGGATAGTGTTGGAGCTGCCGAAAAAGCGGTTTCTTAACGAGGCAATCCTCTTTCTCATTATTGCAAAGAAATCGTCAATCCTAGCTTCGGCAAACATAGCCGAGGCGCTGCAATATCGCGGCAGCCCCAACAGTATTCTCAGCGCATTATTATATTGGACGCGCAGGGCGCTGTAGGCCCTCCGCGTATAGCTGACCCACAAGCCACTAGTGTAGAAGGACTGACAAAATGCTCTGAAAAGTGTCAATTTGACAGCCCTTGTACACTTCGCAAACCTGCGGGCCAGCATATTACATCGGACTGCCATCGCCCTGCGCTCTCTTTCAATATCAATGTCATCTACGAGCCCCTCCGTGACCACGTGACCCAGGTACTTGAAATGTGGAACCCGCTTGAGAGGTGCTCCACACAATGACACAACCGGATCCTTATCAGGCGGTTTAGTCCCTGAATGAAACACCATCAACTCACTTTTCTTCACATTATACCTGAGCCCGTGTGTAACAGCGTAGGACTCACAGACATGTAAAAGTTTTCTAAGGGCCTTGACCGAGGGACTCAGCAACACCATATCATCAGCATAAGATATGTTATTAACGATTGTGCCATCGATTGAGCATCCAATACCGGTGTTGCTGAGCTCCCCGATCAGCTGATTGATGTAAAGATTGAATAACTTGGGAGATGTAAGTCCGCCCTGCCTGACCCCGCACTCAAGGCTATATGAATTGCTAAGCGAACTCACCCATTTTACTGCATTAGTTTGATTTTGATACCAAAATTTAAAAATGGAAACCAACTCAGTCGGTAGTCCTGTGTGAGTTAGCTTATTCCATAGTATATCATAAGATACAAGATCAAAAGCCTTTGACAAGTCAAGAAAACATGCATAGATGTGTGTTTTCCTGTCAGTATAGTACCGGACGGTCTGCTTGAGAGCCAGAATTGCACTTTCAGTGGACAGTCCGGGCCTAAACCCGAACTGGGCATCATGTATGTGAAGATGTTTATCAAGTTGACAATCAAGCAAACCATCCAGCACCTTAGCCACAGCAGTTGCCAAGGATATTGGTCTGTAATTATCCTTGTCAGAAGCGTCTCCCGTTCTATTTTTAATAATTGGTACTACTATAGTTTTCATTAAATTTTCAGGCAGGTAAGAGTGTCCCACACAAAAGTTAAAAAACATTTTAAGCACCCTAGGTAGGTGTACACCAGCGCACTTCAGGTGCTCGACACTCAGACCATCATGCCCTGGTGACTTACCCCGCTTCATATCTCTAATAGTTAACATTACTTGATTGTATGTAAAACGCAAGGGTTTGTCACCAGTATCAGCGCTAGTCCGGGTGCCGGACACTGGAGTGTCACTGGACGTGTCAGTGTTACTGGAAAGATCAGAAACAACACGGAAATTATTTTTAAACAAGTTTGCTATTTCATGGTGGTCAGACAAACCATTAACAGTCACTGGATGACCAGGCTTAGGATTTAATTTATTTGTTTCTTTCCAGAATTTTGAAAAATCTTTTGCATTATGGCTGGAGGCAAGAATATCCATTTTTATTTGTTCCGAATTCTTTTGACACCACTTAAGCTTTGATTTAAAAATCTTTCTGGAATTTTTCATTAGATCATATATATGACCAGATTCCGGCTTATTATGTAAGACCCAATTTTGAAAACAAAGCCTGGCTTCACCATGAGCCTGTTTCACATATTTATTCCAACCTGTTATGTAGGATTTTTTCCTCAAAGAATTAGAATTACAGTTGCTATTTACACTGTGACTGGAAATAGCCGCCTCACAAAGAATATCAACTATGCTATTATACATATTATTAATTATTTGCCTGTGTTCTAAATTGCTACACATCATATCACAACATTCACTAAGTTCACTGGGGAAGTCGATCTCTTTCAATTTTAAATTACATAAATTTCTAAAAAGGTTTATTTGCTCAGTATCCCTCACACCCCAGTGAACCTTATTTTGTTTAACATTAGATGAGCTAACACTACGCGGCAGCACACTAAAGTTACAAGTTATTTCCATCGGAATGTGATCTGACCAAGACACATCATAACATATCCTGACCTTAGTTATTGATTGAAAAGCAACTCCGGTAACTATACAATGGTCAAGCCACCTCTTGCAGCCGTGGGCATCACTGATATAAGTGTAGTTATCAGAGTCTAAACCTAAAACTTCAAAGTCAGCGCATAACCACAATTGTTCAGCACAAAATTGTAACAAATCATTACAAAACAACTCACCAGGATGAGCATTGAAGTCCCCTAACATGTACACTGTTGCTACATTGCTGTTCTCTATGATGGCATGCATTTCAGAAAGACACTCAGTAAACTCTGGTAGGTTATTAGTGCAATCTGTGGGCATATACACTGAGAATAATAGAAAAGACTGGTTTTTCACTTTACACTGAATGGCAGCAAGCCGCACACTTTTACACTCTATCACCGTAACCAACTCGAAAGCAGACTTCCTCCACAAAATGGCGACACCACCGAAAGGCCTACCTCGCAGGATACCAGCTCCTGCATCCACCGCTGATACTCCAGTCGCTGCGAAGTCTGGATGAATAGTACTGAGATACGGGATATCATAGGGCATCAGCCACGTCTCCTGAAGGGCCACTATATCTGACGTAAGACACAGCATTCTGACATGGTCCACACTGCTCTTCACAGCCTGACAGTTGAAACTTGCAAGTTTGCAATTCGGCTCGTCCGCAGTAGGGTGACCATCATTCTTTTTCTCATTGTAGTTGAGGAACTGATATTTCTTTGAGTGAGCCATTGGGAGTGTGTGACTTCTTGTAGCGAATAAATCGCTTAAATTCTATATCCATAGGCCAAGTGTATTCATCGTTTAGAAAAAGTGCGACTTTGTTTTTCGGTACATACACTTTGTAAGCACAATAATTTCTCTTCTTTTTCAATGTAATTTTTTCCATCTTGACAACCACCTGAGTTTTCTTCAAAATGTACTCTATGACATCTTCAACAGTTGCTTCCTTGGCAACATTTGTTACGAATAGCGGAATCATGGTCACTGCAGCTCTAAACTTGGAGTTGGGATCCACTGGTGCCTTTCCTATCATTCCGGAATAACGCTTGTGGTTTTTGTTACGACGTTCAACTCGAGTCCACTCGCCTTCATTTTTATTTTCATTGCATTTTGTCATCTTTACCACTTCAGCTAGTGTTGGTTGGCTCTTACTTAGAGATGGTAAAGCATTGCATTGCTCGGCACCTATCGGCTCCAGCTGAGCCGAACATAAAGGAGGAGCATTTGCAATATTTGCATCCACGGAAACACAAACACTATCATCTTTGTTTATCACCGTCACCGCGCTAATCGGTTGAGTCGCGCTGACAAGTTGGCTTGCACCTTGCGCTTGCGCGCACGCGAATGAGACAGCCGATTGAGATTTAGTGGCGGCAGAGAGAGACAATTGACATCCTGACGAATCACCGCCGCCGCCGCCTCCGTTACCTACGTTGCTCAGCGTCAACAACGTTGGTTTTGAATTTGAATTTGAAAAAGGAAGCGTTGTTTCGACAAAACCCATCGGGCCACTGTCAAGATTGTTGTTGTAGCTATCCGAAATGTATGCGCCTCGTCTGCGGTTCACATTCACAAAAGTATTTCCATCGAAATTATTCGCTATAGATGCCATTTTTAGGTTTTCCAGATCGTTTTGCACCTTCATCAACTGCTCCTCAGTAACATAGGTTTCTTTAACCGCACGTAATTCACTTTGCAAGATCACAATGTCCTTTAGCAACCTTGTCACATCCACATGATCGAAAGTGACCGGTGGCAACTTCTGCAGGTCTTTGGCAACAAAGATCGGAATGTCCACATGATTCGCATCCGCGTCTGTCATCAAATTAATTATGTCCTCGAGATCTCGCCCAGACTTGCCGTCCCGCTTCCGAGTTATTTTTCTCTTGTTTGTCGCGACCGAGTCAAACAAAAGATTCTTGGCCGTTTTCAGGTCCGCCTCCGAAAAAGCGGTTTTACACACACGAACTAAGCTTTCCACATCCATGACGTCTAGTTTATTTTGTATGAAAGCAAGAACTTCACATATGACAATGTTACAGCTTTTGCACTTGAGAACATTGGACGAATCCATTGTATTTACGTTATCGGTCATCGCGACGCGTGCGCACGGTAGCTCTAAAAAAGAGTTGAGTTGAAATGTAAAAGAGTTTCATTAGACAGAGGAAAGAACATGGAGGTACAATATTGTACCTCCATGTTCTTTCCTCTGTCTAATGAAACTCTTTTTACTTCCTTCCTCCAAGAATGTCACAGCGTAGATTTTTTTATTTTACAATCTATCAGATGAAGGTTATTTTCAAAGTTTCTAACGGTTTTCGTAGTGTTCATATTATCTTGGGTGGTTTTGTTTAAGTTTTTCCTTGCCTGCACGTTTTTTCTTTGGATATATTTCCCGATATCTTTATTAAACGGCCTCAAATAAAAAAAAAATGCGGTATCGACCTCATAAACAAATAAATCTATCATATTACTATTCTTGTGATAAGGCGTTACAAATTTGCTCGAGATATTCGTTAGTATGGTGAATTGCCGGTGTCCTTACGAGTTTAAGGTAGTTTCACTCCAGGGACCATAGTTGTTTCCACCCTATATATTTGTCCAATATCCCAAATATTCTATTTAATGATACCATGTTCTGCTTACGACCTAAATATTAAAATCAATGGTAAATATTATTGGCTTGAGGCAGGTTTGCGTGCTTAAAAATGATTGTGTGTGCGTGATTTTTGGATTCAAAATTCTTCTCACCTGCGTGTAACTATTTGACGAGATAATTAACACCTCCAATTAGTATCTTCTGAATATGGCTCGGGTCGGATTATTGGCAATTTATTAAGTACTAAGAGATCTTGCGTTATTGATCTGAAGTCCTAATTCTTCTTAACATCTTTATACTTTATACTTTATACTTTATTGCACAGAAAACATAATACAGACACTTCATATTAGAAAAAAACATGTACAAAGGCGAGCTTATCTCTAATAAGAGATCTCTTCCAGCAAACCTAGGATGGAGAGGATAATTTAATAAATAAGAGGAGAGGATAATTTTACATCTGACTATTTAGTTAAAATAACATATAGAAGTCTGATGTAACCTAAACAAATAATAATTTGGCCTCTGTGTGAGCAACTGAGCCACACATTTGAGCGACTGTTATGGCTCAGTTACTATTTTGTAGTCCGACTGGTTTGGTCTTTTGACTAAAAAAAGCATCAACATTCATTCATTTCATTCATTTATACTTTATTGCACAAAACATAAAAAAAACGTAACATTTACAAAAAGGTATGTACAAAGGCGAGCTTATCTCTAAAAAGAGATACATTTATTTGCCCATTTTCTAATATTGCTAAATATTTGTAGTGAAGTAGACAAACTTAAACTAATTATCCTACGTAATTCAATGTCTCCCTAGATGGTTTTATTAACCTAAGAACTTAAATATTTTCTAGGAAAATGTATCGGTAATTTAGAGAGTCTATGTGTTTTTTTTTATAGCAAAGCATTATTTGTTCCTAGAAGATATACTGTATAAACTAGTTTTTATGTAGATGGCATAATCCATCACGGTCTGATCTGAACATAAAATTGAGAACATATATATATATATACATTTTATATTTTTTAAGACTAGGCGACAAGTTTTTATATGCAACATTTCAACGGCAATAGATTTATGTGAATTAGTTATAGAAGTGCCAATTTAGAAACTTCATTGAATCTCAAAATTATGTCATTGCAAATAAAATAAAGTAAACGCTTTTAAAAGTGATTGTTTGGAAAATGTGCTTGTCATGTTTCTTGAAAGTGTCCGTACCTAGGTTTTGTTTTACATTAGGTGAATTTGATCACTTCCCGTTTCGACCACCTTGCAATCTTGATATCTACTTCCCAATTTTACCAAATTAGAACACTTTTAAGCTGCAATTCAAGTGCAAATACCCAGTTTCCTCAACCAACCTCCTCTCTCTAGACTTAAATAACTCAATGGAGTGGTGTCTGTCTTCCCACGAGAGGCGAGTCTCCTCCTAAATGCCCATCTTTAAAAAGTTATTCCAGCAGAATATACTATACATAGCAGATACTTCCTGAATCCAGAAAAAAATGCTAGAAAGACGTCCCTTGGCTAAAAAATGAATGTTGGAAACCATCATAATATCATTGGGAACTATATCAAAAACGTTAAAACTTAAAAGTAGTATTTTACCTAAAACGAGTTATTCCGGGAGATCTAATGATGTTGCGCACCAAGAGTTGCGGACGTCCTGAAACTGAAACGACAGCGACAAGCGTCCTAAGCTCGATACAAGCACGAAGGGCCGGCCGCTGCTGGCGCGTCGCAGGCCCGCCGCACGCGCTTGACCGTCTGCACTGCACCGGAGGGCGCCGCGCGTCTTGCCCAAATTATTCGGGGCTGCACCATCGATTTTTCCCACCCGATGCGGAAAATTCTTCGGGGCGGGGCGGGTGGGTGCACGCGGGGGCAGGCGGTGCAGCGGGGCGGTGCAGCGCTCCGCCGCCGCCGCCAGACAGTAGGACGGCGCCGACAGTGCCAGTCGGTGACCAGCGTGAGGCGAGTCTCACCGTGACATGTAGCGCGGCCGCCGCGCCAGCCCGCGACTCTTCCGTCGGTGGCGGCGCGCCGATGCGTCCCGCAGACGCCCGCGCCGGTTACTCGCATACCCAGTGATCCCTCTACCCCCGAGCTCCCAGTGGCGTCGGATGGAACCCGGAGTGCGCCGAATCGCTACAAGGTTAGAATATTTGTGAGTGTTAGTGCACTGCTGCAGCCGACGAAAATATAGGTACGTCTGTGTTATCTGTCAGGAAGGAACGAACGGCGGGAATGTGACGCGGGAGTCGCGCGTGCGTAGGCCTATCCGGAAAATTCGGAACTCACGAAAACGCGGACAGCATTTTCTAATCCTTATCCGATAGCAACGAGTCTTAACGCCTCATACACCGACATAATCAAAGTATTAATCGTTCACTACGATTATAAATACCAACAAGAAAACACATGTTTGCTACGAGGAAAATCAAAGGCCGACGACGGTAACGCTTACGCAGCTCTACAATTCTTCAGCTACGAAAATTGCAGCGCCCTCTCGGCCTTCTGAATGTTACGCCTTTGTGATTTCCTGACTTTGTTCCGTAACATTTAAGTATGCAAATATTGCTATATCTGGATATGGTAGTATTAGAATACATAGGTATACTATGTGTGTGTGTTACTTCCCTCGATACGGGATCACCTTTTACACACACATTCTGAATCACCAACTTATTAACTATTTATAAATCGATAACAGCCAACTAACAATTGGTGTCGTCCCTAGCTCTACATTTCAGCACTGTTTAGTTTCAATAAAGTATCTACTAATAGAATGTAGAAAAATAATCATCAACTAAGTATGTATTTATAAAAAAATGCACCAAATGTATTAAGCAAACCGCCCCAAGGTTTGGCCGGACCACAGATCACCCCCGGACCAAAGGTGCCCGTTGACAATGAATGTAAAAATATGACGAATTTGGTTTTTTCTTTATTCTAGATCTAGAAGGTACTAGGTCTAACAAATAGGCTTGAATGTTGAAAATAGCTATGTAACGTTCTTGTGCAACTCGGCAACGAATGGGAATATGTATTACAAAATGGGTAAATAATACAATTAGAATAAATGCTATAAAAAAATTGTCTGTTCTAAAAATTTGCAGTGGATTTTACTAACATCTTCAGCTTCAGGCGACACAAAAAAATCCAAGACCTTTTTTCAGAATTATATAAACCTATTTCTTTATGGGTTAGGTAAGGATGTATTACGTGATGGTTAGTAAATACAAATACAAATAGTTTGTAAACAAAGCTTGTAAACAAAGGAATGCCAGTATTTTGGGCCCAAAACCTAAAGTACCGACCAAGGAAAATAAACTAATCGATCAAAAAACATCGTCCGTAACAATTGTTACTATGAGACTGACACCGTAGGAAAAATACTTTAAATGTGGTGAGACATTGAATTTTCCGATTTTCCCATACATTTCGTTGTAAAATTGAATGTTTGTAACTTGAACCAAATAAATTATGATTAAAAGCTAAATGTTTGGAATTGATTAGGCGCCTTTATTGGGTACATTTTTTATTAATTTATAAATAGGTAGATATACATATTTTCTTTGCTTGAACATATTGCAATTGTATTAAAAATTGTAGAAAAGTATCATATAATGATCTCTGATAAGTATCTAAAGATTTATAAAAAATAACTTATATTCATTCGGTGAAAATTATGACATCATCAGCTGTATCACCTAAAATCTTCGAGCAACACGATAGGAAATATTTTCCGTATTATAGGCCGCGTTCCTCCAAGCCTAAAATATTGCATTAACGATGATGACGTCATAAAAATAAATGATGATGATGATGATAAAAAGAATCGATATGGTTAATCATTTGGAGTATATTTTTAAGTGGCCGGCACTACTTATTTTATTGCACCAAAACCCAGAGTAGCTAATACTAATAATATTAACTGGTTCGCCTACACATCTTATTAACAATAATTCGCCATTGATCGGTCGTTCGAGCGGTGTGCTTCTGCGAGCTAAGGGGTTAAGATGACGATTATTGTTATTTGGCATTAAAATTTTGCGATTGCAATTGATTAAAATTAAAATTAATTACTGTCAATTTCAACGACAGGAAATGATAAAGGGGTGTCAGTTAGAAAGAGTAGACAAAAGGTTGCTGCACATATTTTGTACTGTTACCATACAGTTTTTATTTTTTTATTTTAGAGGCAAATATGAAAGCCTACTAAGTACAGTTTCCTCAATAACTTCCCCAAATACTATCTTTATAATTGACAGATAACGACTAAATTCCAATTAAAAAATTTCAGTATTGTAACATAAATAATTATGGTTTAAAAATGTGCAAGGCATAATTAGTGGTTAGCTCAGTTGGTATATAACCTGCCAAAATAGTGATGATTTCATTCCCCGCACATGTAATTTACTTATAGTTTCTAGAGATCATGATTACAACTTATTTCATCTCAACATTACAACTTATTTCATAGCTTGTTACTGGTAATGAGAAAGATATTGACCATTACTATTATTAGAATTCAGGTGTAAATTCTACGATAGGGTTTTTCTAGTTGACACATTCTGGGGGCGAGTCGCGTACATACGGCTTGGCAGTGTTTATACAACAGCGAGAACGCGGAATTGTTTTGTGTGTAGCGCGCGCGGGCGCATCTCGGCACCGTCGATAAGTCAAAACAAGTTTTTTTGCGCCCTCTCTATTAGCCACTGGTACACAATTCCGTACGCGACTCCTGCCCTGACCGATTATTATGTCTACCTATTTCGTCTTGCATATCTCGAATCTTAAAGGGTTACAATCAAACGAGCGAATAAAATTCAGCGAATTATAATATTGAAATGAACGGAGAAAGCACTGAGTTGCGCGAAAAATATCTGTGTAGTTTACCCAGGGAGCACTTATCCAGTGGAGAGCGCATAGATACCTACATTTTCCTTTGAAACACAACTCACCAATTTACGGGCGGCGGGAGACGAGGTAAGAGAGCTGTGATTGGTCAGCCGCTGTGAAACTGTCTGGCGATGGCGGCCCGTCTTCGTACATAGGTTGCGTATGCGAACGTTTGTTGAATGTCCCCCGCAGGCACAGTCAATTGGATATAGTCTCTGCACGTGACAGTTTATTTTATAACGATTTTTTACCTAAAAAGTTCTTACTGATAAAGTCATCATCATCATCATCGGCAGCTTGCTTCCCCCCACTCCTGGGTATAGGCCTCCTCCCTTTTGTGCCAACTTATCCGGTCCTGTGCCAATCGAATCCAGGTCTTCCCCGCAATATGCGTGATGTCGTCGACCCATCTGGCTGCCGGTCGATCCACGCTTCTCTTTCCCTCTTTCGGCCACCACTCGGTCAGGGATCTACTCCCCACCTGTCATCACCTCGCCTCGACAACTGCCTAACTCCACTTGAGTCTAGTGATACGGTTTCTGACATCTTGGACCACCACCACCACCACCACCACTATCTGTCACCGTATTTCTGTGTTTCTGACTCGATCTAGGAGTGTAAGCCTAGCATAGAACGCTCCCATGGCTCTTTGTAAGCGTCCATGGATAATGTGTTGGCACCATACGTCATGAAAGGCTGAGAAAGTACCAATGAAAAATGCCGCGTTTTGATAAGAAGTTAAGCGGCACGTGTATATTTGTCACGAGATTAATTACTTATTTCAAGCAAGTACATTTTTATGTAAATAATAAATTACTTTTCATTGAAATTAACATTTGAAACTGATATCTATATTTTAGTATTATTGGAAACTATACAATGCTAATAACGTGTTATTTTAGGGGACCTATATACGTACAGTCAGCCAAGCAGATATCTGACCCCCTGTCGTATAGAATGTATGAGTCTGGGGGGTCAGCTATCTGCTTCGCTGGCTGTATAAAAAAGAACGAGTATGAATTGTTTTAATAAAAAAACATGCGCCAAAGTTATTGGCTATTAAGTCCTGTAAACTAAATTCTAAGTGATATCCCACGGTAGGGCAAACTAAAACAAACAACGTTCTAAGTTTGCTATTAGAAGCGCCACTTATTTTGTACACAATTAACTCAATATTATTGCAACTATTGGTGCTTAGACAATTTTGCAGGTATCCCTTTCCCTGGGAATGTAATAATAGTAATAAACATAGATTGTTATACTAATCTTTTACTGCCCAAAATATAGAGACAAAGAAATAGGAACTGGGGCGACATAACATCCAGTTATTCATTAATATTTCGGAAGTATTGATTACTTTATTACAATTGCCTACTTACTTTTCAGTTGTTATCTGCCCGTTTCGACCATTTACACTGACGAAAGGATTATTCGCGTTATTTAATCAAGTTTTTAACTATTTTCGGTAACTTTGGTTTTTATTTCATAAATAGACGCAAATCTACATAATCATTAAAACATAGTATACTACATACAATTTAAAGTAGGTACTAGGTATTAACTACAGCTGTAATATTTCACCTTCAAAACATTAGCCAATCAAAATTCTATGAATCTAAAATTCACCTAATCTTTTGCTCGAATCCGCTCCGATCTCAAGCAAGCCTAAGCGAACCGGCCTAACATACAGTTTTTTTTCTCACTTAGTCTAGACATAGGATCACATGGCCTAGGCCGACGAAGCGGCTTGCTGACCGCACGGCATTGACGTGACGCGTTCCATCCGCCTCTATATTTCGGGCATAGCAACAGTCTGCAATCGAAAAGCCGACGGCACGCACACATGCGTTTTGTTTAAGGCCAAGCGCTCGTTTCATGAGAATTTAGGACTTTGCGCTTATCTTAATCGTGATATAAAGCATCGTGAGGAATCCTTCATATCACCGTAATTGCGGCTAGCCTCCTGAAGCTAACCCGGCGAGCACGAGGCAGGGTATCTCATACCCGGACACAATTAAAAAGTTGTGTAATTCTTTAAATAAGCGTTTAGCAACACTGGCGTTCTGAGTAGCTGGAGGCAGGGTTGTGCGGGAGGGCATAGTGGCAAAATCGGAGGGTATCCTGAGGTGCCTGCCGAGATATTCGTGCCCAAAGCTGTCTCGGGTATGTTATACCCTGCCTCATTTCTGATGATTTTTTTTACGTAATGTTAATATTTATTTTTTATAATTTTATTTGTTTATTTTTGGTTTATAGTGTGTGTTTTGACAGTCAAGCATAAAAAAAATAGGAATAATAATTGAAATTTAATATTTAACGTGAAACTTTTTTTTTACATTTTTTTCATATTTATTTGTACCATGTTATTTGCCAGGACTACCCCGATAAGAAATAACAAAAAAAAAGCATTCCTGAAATATTTGCGTCAAGTTTGATGCATCAAGCGTGCACAATTTGTATGCAATAATCATGCTACAACGACACAAGTAACTAATTATCTTTTAAATAAAAAAATGTGATTAATCATTTTTAAGAAGAATATCTAATCATTAATAAGTTTCAAGTTGTTTTGTATTTTTTTTCATTTGTATTTTGTTTTAATTGTTGATTATTGAAAACCCTTGTTCCCAGAAATGCATAGTTTGAGAAAAAGACGGATAGATTTTTTCTTACATAATATAAAGTTAATTTTAATTCCATAATAATAAAGAAACCTTTGGACATAAAAGTCTATCAAAGAAAATCAAATAGATAGTATTAACAATAACTGTCTAGAGACACATAATATTCTGGGTATGAAATACCCTGCCTCATTCTTGGTGTAACTTTTTTCACCCCATACTCGCCGGGTTAAACATAACTGGCAAACTGGCAAACTGGCAAAATTACTTTTTACTTTGGAAATACCAGTAATGGTATTTCGTATACATATTCATAATACACTAGAATACAGAAACAAGATGAGTAAGAGAGAGCCGTCATAATTATCTAGATATTTACGTAATAGATGAACCATTTGCGATATTTTGAAGGTTCAATTACAAATATAACAAAATAAATAAAAGTTTTTATCATTTTCAGGAAAAGAATACAAATAAAAAACATAAGTACCTATCGTAATAAATAAAAAATATGATTGTGAATTATTTTCCTTGTAAGTTGAGGAGCCTACCACGAGTTTTATATCTCTGCACGAGGCTGCTCAGTGACTGTGGTAATAAAGGGGTGGTCTGCTCTTTGGAATGGTTCGTAGTAGTAGTAGTTCAAGCTAGTAGCACTAAGTGTCATTATCAAACATGTAATCTTATCGAACCAACCACTTTTAAGGACATGCAGCCTTGGAAGCACCTTGCAGGGTTTTAAGGAGATAAAAGTATTATATTATGACTAAAATAAAAGAGCTTCCCCTTTAGCTTATCGTGTAGACATGTAGAATGCCTAGACAAACACACTACAAGCGTCGCTGTGTGCGTTAAAGCGTAGACCTAACTTTGCCCTTGAACGTCGCACAGCTAATATCTCTGCACAATTTGGTGCATTGATAAAGAATACAGACTGGTATTATCTGAGGATTTCATGTATTTATAGAAGTTAAGCGTTTCGTGTTTATTTTAATGGTTTAATACGCAAAACGTATTATTAGCAACAATTGATAATAATTATGTTAATAATTTAGTTTGGAAACAATAAGTAATAAGGATGGATTTTGGACATTTAAATAACTAACAATCTAACATATAAAAAGTGGCCAAGTGCGAGTTGGACTCAACCATGAAGGGTTCCGTAGTAGCGAGTATCTAATTATAAGACTGGATGTTTGTGTCGTAACTTTGTTTTTCACATTATTGTTTGTTTTTCACATTATGTTGGATCCATAATCATTATTTAGAGTTATAATCCTTTTACCATTTTTCATTAACTTTTCAATAGTAGGTTAATAAAAATAGCTGCTGGTTAAGAATATCAATAAAATACAGACAAACAATTAAAAAACCGGACAAGTGCGAGTCGGACTCGCGCACGAAGGGTTCCGTGCCATTATCTATAAAAAACCGCAAAAAACATGTATGGGAGCCCCCCCTAAATATTAATTTAATTTTAATTTAATTATTTATTTTTTAAGTAAATACTTAATATACTCAATATATTGTGAACATTTTAAGCGTCTACCTGCTACCATTATCAATATCGAGCAAAAATGAGCAAAAAAATCACGTTTGTTGTATGGGAGCCCCCCTTAATATTAAATTTCTTTTGATTTTTAGTATTTGTTGTTATAGCGGCAACAGAAATACATCATCTGTGAAAATTTCAACTGTCTAGCTACCACGGTTCATGAGATACAGCCTGGTGACAGACGGACGGACGGACGGACGGACGGACGGACGGACGGAAAGACGGACAGCGAAGTATCAGTAATAGGGTCCCGTTTGGCACCCTTCGGGTACGGAACCCTAAAAACGATCAATACTAGTGTCAATACGAAAAAGCATCTTGTAAACAA
Organism: Argyresthia albistria; assembly: GCA_963457715.1. NCBI lineage: Eukaryota > Metazoa > Arthropoda > Insecta > Lepidoptera > Argyresthiidae > Argyresthia > Argyresthia albistria. The sequence continues at coordinate 875,127 of OY735263.1, forward strand.
TGGGTGCATCATATGAGCCTTAACCTTTACTTGCCCCTTTAACCGTTTACCTTATTATGTAAATGACGTAAGCAAACTATAATATTACTCCAAATGATGGTAATAAAAAATAGAAATTTTTGAATTATGTAATGATTTCATTCTTATTTTGATTAATAATAAAATAACTGAATATACCTTAAATTAAGGGTTGGCAGAAGAATTCTTAGTTGCACACACGTTTGGCTTCTGGCATTGTCTTGCAGAAGACCTCTGCGGCGCAGCGGTTGCGCATCTGCCTACCATGCGAGAGGTCCCCAGTTCGAATCCCGGCTGGGGACAGAAAAAAAACCCCAGGTCTTGCAAGTTTACATGTTTGTGATGTCGCTGTTTCTGGTTTCCACGACACAGAGTATCCTAGTGTGGGGCCAGTAGCAATGTATTGTGCCTGAATGTACAAAAAATAATAATGTTAAATAGAGACGAGCTGTGATTTCGGCCCTTACGTCGAGATTCCTAGGCGACTCTCGGCGACTAATGGTGCCACGAAGTATCTCACATTATGTACAATTGAATGGAGACTCCTTGGAGACTTGTACACAATGCTACCAGTACTGCATTAAATATATATTATGTTAGATACTTCATGACGACGGTCTCCGAGACCACCTTGTCAATGTCGTAAGGGGAGAAGAAGTTTAAGCATTAGACCTAATAAAATGAGCTATGAAATGCAAATGCGTGTTAAATATCATGGTTACATCGGTTAACGGCCACTCGGGCTGCTGACGTGCCGTGCCCCCTAATATAAACGGTCAAGTGCGAGTAGGACTCACGCACCAAGGGTTCCGATCACATTTGGAGAGCGTAACATACATAAAAAACTACAGCAAAAGTAAAGTAAATGTAGCCCATTAATGTCCCCACCGAGGGGCCAGGCCATACCCCATCGCGCTGGCTCAGTGCGGGTTGGTGGAGGGTTTTTTTACGACTACTACATACTAAGAAGTAGTGATAGTAGCCGGGACCTACCTACAGCTTAACGTGCCATCCGAAACACGGAGTGTCCGATAATGTACTTAAGACAAATTCATTATCTCATTGGTACATTGGTTAGCAACGGGATTCGAACCTGCATCTCCTGCGTGAGAAGCAAGATGAAACCCACTAGACCACGGAGCACTTTTAGCTACAAAAAACTAGAGTATGATGTCATAAAAATTAAATATTTTTGTAGAAACACAGAAATTTGCAGTTTTCAGAATTGTCCTTGCTTTGTATCAAATTTCATGACTGTAGGCCTACGGGAAGTAGGTACCCTATAGGTGTTGGATCCGTTGCGATTACTATGAAAATCTAACATTTTTACAGCATAAAAGTTTGCGTTGACCTAGAAGATTTTTTCACAGTTCTATGCGACCACAGACCTGAGAAATTGATATAAATTTCAGCTTGATACGTCCACGCGTTTTCGATATAAGGTCTTGACACACACGGACAGACGGACGGACGGACAGACGGACAGACAACAAAGTGATCCTATAAGGGTTCCTTTTTCCCATTTTAACGATTGCAACCCTAAAACGGATAACCTTTAGCGTGCAAAATTACTTGCGAATGCGCATCAGTTGCATCTCTGCAGGTGCACAGACGCCACTCAAAGTTTGATTGACACTTAAAGTCACGCTTTCTCTGTCTTTCACTCGGTGGATGACAGTGTGATATTTAACGGCTCTTTATTTCCACAACGACAAAATCCAATTACACTTTTACTCATCCGAGACATCTTGCCCGTGTCTCGGTCTTATCTTGTATCAGTACAGGTGTAACTAGATTCTAATATTGTAATATTATACCTATTGTAGTACTTATCAATTAAATGAGCTTATAGTCGTTAGGTTCACAAATAATAATCCTAGGGTCCCGTTTACCACCGTCTGGCTCCCTCCATCCACGGCATCCATATAAAATGGACTATTGTCATGACGAAACGAATGAGCCCAAACACGATGGGTTTGCTGATGAACACTGGTAGTCCAGTGGCTTTGAGTGGGTTTGAATGACACAGGAGATGCAGTTTCGAATCCCAGCGCAGACCATGTGGTAATGAGATAGTAATGTACATAGCTTCCATGGATAACACGATAATGTCACGGTACAGTTTACGGTTTGTAATTCATTTACACGTTGTATAAACCGCAAATCTCTGTTCGTCACGTTCGTTCCCACGACAAAACCCATGTCGCACTTGTCATGCTAAGGCTACAGGTTAGAAAGTCTGTTCGTCACGTTCGTTCCCACGACAAAACCCATGTCGCACTTGTCATGCTAAGGCTACAGGTTAGAAACTCTGTTCGTCACGTTCATTCCCACGACCAAACCCATGTCGCACTTGTTATGCTAAGGCTACAGGTTAGAAACTCTGTTCGTCACGTTCGTTCCCACGACAAAACCCATGTCGCACTTGTCATGCTAAGGCTACAGGTTAGAAACTCTGTTCGTCACGTTCGTTCCCACGACAAAACCCATGTCGCACTTGTCATGCTAAGGCTACAGGTTAGAAACTCTGTTCGTCACGTTCGTTCCCACGACAAAACCCATGTCGCACTTGTCATGCTAAGGCTACAGGTTAGAAACTCTGTTCGTCACGTTCGTTCCCACGACAAAACCCATGTCGCACTTGTCATGCTAAGGCTACAGGTTAGAAACTTTCATCTCTCAGGCCTGAAAGATAAAAGGCGACTGAAACATTAAACATTACTATCGGGTAAAGGATGATTGTCGATGTAGTTATATAAAACATAATTCACCACAAGTTAAAAACTTAAAACAACCGACTTCATGATCTATTTCTTAGTCCTCCCCGCACCGTATACACATGTCGTCTATAACCCGAAAACGATCTTGCAAAATCTGTCTCCTGACAGTGAAGTCCATAAGTATTACATAATATAAACGAATATACGATTTTAACAGCCTAAACAGTTCAGTTCAGTTCAAAATTTTTATTGACCATAAAATCATACATATTACTTAGTCAACGTCAATATAATATTAATATTTTTGTATACTACCGCCCGTTCGGAAGTTGTGGGCTTAGGGATGGAGCATATCTCGTGACATTTACTTTAGACAAGAAAAGTCACAAAAAGGCTGGATCTAAGATGTCATCCAGATAAACCTAAATTTAACTTCACAGTTTTTTCATGTAGGAAGCGAACCACAGAACCGATTCCTGATTTTCAAAAAATGGGAACATACTATTGAATTGGCGATTCGAACGAAGAAAGAGTTTTTGAAATCAGTTCATAAATAAAATACCAGTTTCGATAACGAACGAACATACAACCAAATTGATAACACCCTCCTTTTTTAATTCGGTTAAAAAAAAACTTATGTTGACTCTTAATTTAATTGTTCTGTCGACCCTAAATTCCATTATAGACCATTGCGCAACGATAGGCAGTTTATTACTTCTTAAGTTCGGCATCTAAGTCGTACAATAATAATACCAAATTGATAGTTCCAGGCTAGACTAACCTAGACTCATAGACAAGGTCGTTTTTTATATCGGTACATAATTACGCGCACGTTTTACACACAATGTATAGGCTCAGTTATAACCATGCATCAGAGTATGTACGATGTATAGCACAGTTACACGCGCCACGCACACATTCGCATAGAATCCCACGCACTCTTTATTATAGGGTACCTAACTAGAAGTTGATGGAATGCAATTGGAATATATTTAAATATGGAAGTGACTTTTGTTAATTTGTAAGAAAGGGTAAAATGTAAACATTTATAGGTAATTTAAAGAAGCGTTAATTATTTATTTTTGGTTTGGTTTGTGTTCTTGAAGAGACCTAATATTAATTAAATTTGTGTAATTTGTGTAATATTTTCGAATTTTGTGTTTTACCCTGATCCCAGAAATTGCAACTGTATTAATGCCAATACATACCAGTAAGTAAGATATATTAATGATTGATTAATGATTGATGAGTGATTAATGATTGATGACAAATAGCGTCCTCATCGTATAGCTACGATCGATCGATGTTCTTAGGGAAAATCCTAAAGTATACTTTGTCAAGAAATGCTTGTTTGTCTGTTTATTGTTTTTTTTCAAATTTGTTTATTGACAGATAACATGTTACACAGGTTCTACTTATAAAACTAAGGAGATATACATAAATAAGTTTTTTTTTAAATAGCAGGGATCAGTGACAAACGAACTACAGTGAAAACACTCGGTTAATTATGGCAACATTTGAAGACTACATGCGTTTTTTTCTATAATGACATATTTGGTTTGTCAATCAAAACACGCAGTGGTGCCCTATGTCACTTATGTTGCCATTATCTTTTTCCTCTGTGAACATGACTACTCGATCTTAGCTATACGATATGTAACGATATTAATTGTCATCAATCATTTATTTTTATTTTTTTTACGTTCGAAGGGACTGCTTATCTCTAAAACTGAATCACACGCCGTTATCGTCAAAACAGTTTAAACCTTCTTGATAAGAAATGTACAAGTTTGATGAAGTTTCAATAACAGTAGATTAATAACGGCATGAACGTATCTAGGCCTACTTTTCTTTAAGGTGCTCGTTGATGTCTTTCTGATGGCCTGATTGCCCCAACTAGACGGTTTTAATACAATATTAGAGGGAGCTGGATGGCGACTATAATGGGAACTATGTACTTAAGGCGAGGTATGAATAATTACAAGCCAAGGTCAACGAAGATTGCGGAAGTGAGAAGCGAATATAACAAGTGGGATGGCAATTGTGCGCTCGCACCTGATCTGAATCAACGTAAGCGCCAAAACGAAAAAAAAGCATAAAAAATAAGCTATTTCACGGAATTACATTTAAATCTTGAAATCGCTTGTAACAACAATTCCCCACATATTACAATTAATATAAAGATCATATTTACTACTACTGCGGTATAATAGGAAAAAATATTGGAAAAAAGGGTTGACATTCGATTTATTTTCTATCGAGAAATTTTTATCCAAACACGTTTTCCATCATGAAAACCCTAGATCATATGGTCAAATTGCATATACCAGAAATTGATTACGATTTGCCGACTATTTCCTGAAATATACAAGAAAAAAGCAGCTTTAATTTATTCATGAGGTGCCATCGAATGTGGTCCGGTTTTATTCGTCTTGACAAGAGGTTTGGTCCTAGTGTTTTTTTTAATGAAACTACTTTAGCTGCGGGTTTCACTACTAATTCGTGTATAATACCTACGATGCTGAAAATATTTTTTTTTCTGTGTAGTATTTTATGACGCATATGATACAGAACTAACTATACCGTTCTGCCCGATCTTATTTTTACTGTTCTTTTTGTCTTGTGTATATTTTATTTCCTACTTGTTTCTGTTTATAATTTGTTATTGCTGTGTTTTGTGTATTGTGACAGTTGAATTAATGTGCTTTCTATTCTATTCTATTCTATTCTATTCCATTCCATTCCATTACATTCCATTCTATTTTATTCTATTCTATTCTATATAGAACTGTATCAAAATTAATCAAATACAAATACAAATACAAAATACAAATACAAAATTGTTTATTTCACAGCAAAACCACGATTACATAGACGGAATCTCCTTTTAAGTATAAATTTACCTGTATCAGGAGATACCTACCTTCCACAATGACATTTAAGAAACAATTTTATAGAAGTTTTACATTATATATTGTTCGTTCACCTGTTGAAATGGCTATCAGACTTTATGCGAATTGTTGAATCATATCATAAGCATCATTCATGACACTTAAAGGTAGTTGGTACCTAGAAGTAGCAGCTTGTTGTATTCAAGTAAAGTCAAGTGAAGGTACATGCTCGGCTGTTCAGTGGTCGGCTGGAGTCAATTAGTTTATTTTTTCAGTGCATGTTGTTCTGACCGATCGATAAGCCACTGGTTTGTGCCCTGCACACATCGAAGCTTGCACAGCACAGCATACCTAGCTATAGCGATACGAAAGAAAGCATTGACCGTTTTCAGTACTTTGAGGCTTAGTTCCCAATCTAATTAAACTCAATCTAATCAAACAGGGTTTGTAGAAGTCGGTTTTCTTTTTTAAGTTTACGTTTTGTTTCAATTTTATTGTTGGTAAGTAAGTATACTTCTTTCGCATCATCCATGCCATGTAGCCATCTGTGAAAGAAAACAAACAGAATAGGGTGTTTCTTAATTTGGTCAGCTATCAGAACAGATCATCACTACCGGGTGTAATGACCCGAATTATAAAGAAGCTGCTCTCTGGTGGGAAATCCCAATGAGTAAGAGCAACGAGCTAAATAAAAAAAACTGTAGAGAGCATGGTTTTTACTATTTTTTGCATAGCTCAAGCCTCTGACTATTTTTAAATTGTACTGAACTGTTAAAATATAGTAGGTAGCTAGAGCTACTTAGTGAATTCTGACTCATTCATTAAAATCAACTTTCTTTCGATTGGAAAGGTATTTTTGTTTTCATTGTATTTATTCTCTTGACTTGATATGTAGTGCGTGAGGTGTTCCAGGCAGGTAGTTAATTACCTAAATATATATTTTTTACATTTATTAGGTAGGTAATAAAATCTTACAAACTTCCCGGCTTCCGGTTAAGCTGAACTATCTAACTAAACTAACCTATTGGTTTTATCATGGCCTGTACCCCAGTCGGCAGAGATTCAGTCCATACAAAATTCGAGAAAATTCCGAATGCAACGAAACTTAAGTATTCGCATTCGCGTAGATATAAACAGTACGTTTTATGACTAAACCTTAGTACCCCAGTCGGCAGAGACTTTTACCTCGAGAAAATTCCGAATTCAACGAAACTTAAGTATGTTGTTTGTGGCTATTCAGTAGGTAGTGTTACAACCAATTTTCCGAACAAATAAAGCTTGTGCTAACTTGAGGAGTGGCGAAAACCCGATTTTTTTAGGACTTCTTCCAGTTTTTCACGTTTAATTTGAAAAAAGACAATAATTGTAAGAAATAGTGTATTATGTAGTGTATTATGGCACTACTGAATAGTCACAAACAACATACTTAAGTTTCGTCACAGATACTATAATATTATACTAATACAGATAAACCACTTAGAACAAAATATGACACTGGCTAAACTGAGATGCAACGGAAGCTTCTTTAGTTTGAGGCCATTATCGCTTGGTGCAGCACTATCGAAAAATTGCAAACCATGAGATGGCGCTAAGATATATAGGATTTATTCTAAGATTAGCGCCACCTATTACACACCCTGCATTTAACTTTCATTAGTTTTGTGCAGACACAACTGAACACCTCAATCACTCACCCTGCTTTTCAACACCTTTAATTAAGTGTATAATCTTACATCCTACCATTTCGGAAGAGAAGCCACACTCTTTTCATTCCTACACAACATTCATATTTTTCCTATTTTTTCACTTTCATTCTATATCCATAATTTTTGTTTTTCGCCCCAGTACCTAGCACCAAACACAATTTACTTGAGCAGTAAGTTGCTCATCCCTTACAGGTAATTTATTGAGCACCGCCGTTTGAAAACCGAGATACAGTGTTTTCACTAGTTCGGTTGTCACTGATCCCTTCTATTTTACGAAAAATTTTCCTAATTAAGTATCTCCTTATTTTAGTAAGTAGAATCTGTGTAAACCATGTTATCTGTCACTAAACAAATTTCATTTCATTTCATTTCACCTAGAAGTATGTTAAATGAAACCATGGCGTTTAAACTACAAATCTTACTCCTCACGCCATCTTTATTTTACGAAGGGTTACTAATTCTAATTTGTATGGGATGAGCACCCTATGGTTTCGTTGAATTCGGAATTTTCTCGAGGTAAAAGTCTCTGCCGACTGGGGTACTAAGGTTTTATCATAAAACGTACTGTTTATGTGAATGCGCTCCAATGTGCGGACGGCCTTGCATTTGTCATCAAGGTTGTGCTCAGGGACCTCAATTCGATTCAATTTTTGTTAATGGCTTAAGTTCAGTTGCCGTATAAATATATAAATCCGTTTTATGTTGCCATGTGTTATTAGAAAAATCCCTAAACAGTTTTTGCAACTAGCGTTTGCCCTTGGCTTCGCCCTGTGCATTTTCACGCATATATTTGTTTGTTCGAAAAGCATACATGACACATAATAGAAAATGCACTCTTCAAATGATAAATTTTATAAAATAAACTGCGCCTATGAATTTTTAGTCCATTTTCGTAAAGATACATTTCATATTTCGTTACTCGAGACCATATTGTCATTATAAAAAATCTGTTTGTGAGTAGAACGTATAGTCGAATTTAAGATGCTCACGATTTGCGAGAATTTTGTCCGCACGAGTAACGATAAGAAAAAATATGTGAGGACACTAATCTAGTTCAGAGGAATTGTTTATGGTTGGTAGTTATACGCCTATACAATCAGAGGAAATTATCGCCGGCGTACATAACATACGCAAACGGTCTGGCGACCTTGATCTCACGCAGCGCGCGCGCGTGTAACTTTATTAGCAGAGGCGCGCATGCGAACTGCATTGTGTATAGTAATTTATAGTTACTGTGTCGGTCTGTACAGATGACATATAGTGAGACACAAGGCCGCGGTACTTGACAGAATTTTATTTACGTACTATTGAGATTTTGTAATAGCTTTCACTTGTGGATTGTTACATAAACTGTAGTGTTTACAGCTAGTGGTTGGCCAGCACAAAACCCATACATTTTTGACATTTGCAATGAAAAATATTACTTATTATGTACACAATAAGGAAAAGTTAATTAAAGGAATGAACAGATAAGGAGTTCTGTTATAGGTAGTATAGCTGGATGCTGAAACTCTGGGGATGTAATATAATAAGAAAATTAGAACCTTTACTTGACCTATATTAAAAACGCTGGCTCTGCACTTATAAGTATACGATTGTCTTTTTGTTTCATTTTAGCTAAGCATATTTTTTTACGTTGTATCCAACTAGGAAATAGACTTAGACATAGACATACGTCGAAAACATGGGTACATCCATAATTACTTATATTTATCGTAGGCTTTACTATTATGCACGAGAATAGAATAGAATAGAATTGTTTATTTCATGAACATAGGTTACATAAGATTACCGCTATGTCCTACCAGTAAAATGGTGTATGAATATTATTGTCTAAGAGAATCTATGATGATGCTCGAGGCCAGCAGTCCCATCCACAGTAGATATCAATGTGTCTATTTAATCTACTTTAATGTTTAGGTATTTCTACTAAAGCAAACCTTTGTAGCTCTTAGATAAGAAAATTCATTTTATAGGTAGGTACCTAAATATATTAAAGAACTAATTTGTAACAAAAAATTTTTGGGTAATAAATTAAAAGTAAAAAAACCTTTTTAAACAAAGCTTTTATTTAAATGCCCCATTATGAAGAAAATAACATTTCAATTCAATCAAATGCGTAATTTTATTACATTACACAATTTATAGATACGGTATAAAAGCTTGTTGCAGGATTTATCTACAGGACATGACGAAACATCTAATCTACATAGAATTAGAGTACTTATCAAGACAAATTAAATGAGCCTAAACACGATAGGATTGCATCGTCTGGTAACAGAGTTCCCATGGCCTCCTTCCGGCTCCAACATCAGATCAGCTCCATGTCAATAAAAATATTCTAGGATCAAAGTACTTGTCAAGACAAATCAAATGAGCCCAATCACGATAGGATTGCGTTGTTTGGTAACAGAGTTCCCATGGCGCCACCTTCCGGCTCCACCATCAGATCAGCACCATGTCATAAAAATATTCTAGGACAAAGTATTTTTCAAGATGAATCGAATGATTCCAAACATGATGGAGTAGCGATATTTTCTGTATTCTCATGGCCACCTTTCATCAGATCAGCTCCAAGTTAAAAAAATATTGCATTGTCATACAACTTATACACGTATGCCAAATTTCAGCTCAATCGGATGATGGAAAGTGGGTCAAATTCAGCGGATAGATTTGACGCGAACATACATACTGACATACTTACATACCTACATACATACAATGCAAGTTAAATAAAATCTTTTAAAAATATGGTCTACTACTAAATGACCTTTTCAAGACGTGACAAATAAATAATCAACATAATTATAAGTCTCAAACTTATTCAACATCTAAAAATAGCAAAGGCATTCCGCATTCGAGGCATCTGTATCGAGTATAGTGCGGGGCGGATACAGACGGACGCACGATGACATCACATTGAGCTGCAGCGCGCCGCCAACTCTTGCGCAATCACATGCCCTTGATCTTGACTGCGTCGCGGCGTGCACGCGCGCACACCTACTCATTATGTACTTCACGCGCCTATATTTATCTGCTGCGCGGAGGTGGTTGCGCTGCGAAACAGTAGTCATTCTGTTCCGGTTCTTAGATTCTCCTAAATTTTAAGCCTCCATTGAGTGTGAAAAGATGTGGACGATAGCTTCTTTTGGATGATGTGGTTGGCAACGGCGGCGGCTATTCGCTTAACTAAACTTACTAAGCTAACTCTGTACTATACAGGGTGGAAATTTTAAACACGACCTGGAGTGAAATAACAGAGATTTCAAATCAAATTTCACTCAAAGGAAACATTTCTTTATTTTTGAAAAAAAACAACCCTGCATCAAGTATTTTAAAAAATCGCTTGCTGCAACAAGGAATCGAACCGGCTAGAATTTGAAAAAACATCACGTTATGAACGTCTAACCTACGATAATATCCGATGGATCCTTGAGTAAAAGTGCCTTATCTTGTCTTACATGGTTTTCTTTTAATCTAAATAACCATGTTCGTTAGAGAGATTTCATCCATATGATTGACCCGGTCGATTGGGCGCCATGAAAGTACAGAATTTTGTTTTTTCGAATTTTAGCCGGTTCGATTCTTGGTTGTGGCAAGCGTATTTTTTTCAATCTTTGAATGCAGTTTCGTTTATTTAAAAAAATAATGGAAAATTTTCTTTGGGTGTTTGCTATAGCTCCATCATCTAGAGTACATACCTACTTTCCCTGCAGGTCACGTTTAAAATTTCCATCCTGTATAATAATAACATTAGTAGAAAGAGTAGCTTTGTAAGGACGCGCTTTAAATTTTTCTAACTTAGTAGGTAAGAACTTCACCAACCAGCACTGAGCCAGCGTGGTGGAGTGTGGCTCAATCTTACTCGTATCCGGGTAAAGGCATGTGCCCCTTGGTGGGGACATTAATGGGCTACATTTAGTATTATATCAATTGATCTTCGAAGTAAGTCATAATGTAACTTTCAAGTGTCCTCCTAGAGGACACTACGTTGCCACGCCCTTGCCAGGGTCCATATTTGGTACTTTGTAAAATTTATACCATCTTTAACCGACTTCCCAAAGGAGGAGGTTTACAATTCGTCCGGATATTTGTTTTTGTTTTTTTTTTTTTTTTTTATGTATGTTCCCCGATAGCGCCTAGACGGATGGACCGATTTGGAAAATTATTTTTTTGTTTGAAAGGGTTTACCTTCCCATTGGTCCCATTGACACCAGGTCAGGATCTGATGATGGGATCCTGGAGAAATCGAGGGAACTCTTCAAATATTATAGGCAGACCTATAGTGATTTTTGTGTTTTTCATAATAACTCGTGCAAATGCACATGGTAAGCATAATATTGTGATGCGGAACTGCTCATGAAGACCACATATTGCCACCAGATCTGCTCAATACTAGGTACAAATACAATGCGTGGCTGGCGGGCAGGCAACGCATAGCCTAAGCCGGTGGACCTAGAGCCATGAAACTTTGTACAGAGGTTCCTTAGTAGCGTGGGGTGGCACTGTGATGGGATTTAACAAAATTAATTCCCCAACGGGGGGGGGGGGGGGGGGGGGGTTACAGTTTGTATTAAACTCAATCTAATGAAATAGGGTTTGTGGAAGTCGGTTTTTTCTAAAGTTTACTTTTTGTTTCAATTATTGTAAACCTATGGAGTGCAATAAATGATTGAGTATTGAGTATTGAGTAAATTTTCCAGTAGGTAAGGACGACCTGGCTGGCCTCAAAATAAATAATAAACGATAAATATTTACACCGACTTTGTTCCCTACAGGAGGCGATTATTGATAGTTATAAACATGCCTCGTTAGTTCTGTAAATATGATACATAATCAACAGATGTTGTAAGTATGAATGATGGACATGAACTTGTATAACCAGTATGGCGAAACCCAATGGGTGTAATAGTTCTTTATACATTTACGATTTAAGTTCAGAGTAGGTATAAGGCTCAGTTCGGCTTCGGTCTTATTATTAAATTATTATTCATGCAATCAATAGACTATTAATAATCGCATCTAGATTATTAATTGACGTAACATTTTTAATTACATTAAGTGCGTTGATACTTTAACTTTAATAGGCATTCGAATAGGCTTGATATGATACAAAAAGATTATTCTTCACGTTACACGTGCCAAATGATAACGCTTGGGGACACACTTTACTTTGGCTCCTTATAAACGCAGAAAAGCTAAACGCTTGCTATGTTCCACGGATAGGAACTGTGGATAGGAATCACTTTGTTGACCTAGACCTAGAATCATAAAATTTTGTACAAAGCAAGGTTTTATATATACTCGTAGCACAAAAAGAAAAAATATAATCTTTCTGAAAAAATATAATTATTTAATTTGCTTTACTTTCATTTATTTTATGTAGGAAAATTATTACACCAGTTACGAGATCTACAAGTGTGATCGGAACCCTTGGTGCGTCAGTCCTACTCGCATTTAACCGTTTATTATCTAAGTATATGGTTCCTGTACCTACTTCTAAAATTCTAACACATGTATGTACACGCGTCTTATTTTTAAGTCAGTTAAGATGTATTAGGTAACATAATCAGCAATTGATGCCTTTATTAGGCCTACCAATCTGAACTGAAAAATAATGATGCTAAGATAATGAAATTCGATATGATTGGTATTAGTAATGAGTTATTTGACTGATTTATTGTCATCGATCAAAGCTAATATTTGGCTTGGAATACCCACTTGGAATTAGATTTTTGTTTTTTTTTTTCGAAATCGTTGTCTTCGGACTTAAGTATCTACATATTTCGCAAGACAAAATCTACATGAAATGAAATGGTCACACCATTAAAATCATTGATGTCAGTTTTCTTCTCGTCTTTTCTAGCGACGGGAGCTAGCTCAGACATGGGAAGTGAGCACTATTGCCTAAGGTGGAACAATCATCAGAGCAACCTTTTGGGCGTATTCAGCCAGTTGCTTCACGACGAAAGTCTGGTTGACGTCACACTAGCTTGTTCCGAGGGCGCGTCGATTAGAGCACACAAGGTGAGTTTATAGTTTATCTTTTGTTAGACTTTTCAGAACCTATGCTAGATGACTTCAACATTTTTACTTCATACTTAGTTAGTTATCGCCTGCTATTCGGGAGGCAACAAAACAAACTAATTAAAATTGTGTGTTTAAAATGGAATCTGTGGCCACCACGTAAGAGTTGTAGGATTTGTGCTTGTCAGTTTAGTGCCTTAGTTTAGTGGTTTTGACACCTCCCGAATTGCCCCAACCATAAAATCACTCTCTGAATCAGCCCAGTTAAGAATTATACGCTCATCAAAATATTATGCACGTGGTGGTGTCACCGTACCTATCTTGCATCCACACTATAAATCCATGTACTGGTAGTTAAACAAACTTCAATCAAATGTCTGTTAAATTAAAATACAGTTATGAAAAATACTAACGCTGTGGTTTTGCCTGCATCCTATATTACTAAATATTAAGATCATCAGTAGACAATCCTTCAAAAATACTTCTCGCTATTCCAGGTTGTTTTGTCCGCCTGTTCAACCTACTTCCGTTCACTGTTCGTGGACCACCCGTCGCGTCATCCCATCGTGATCCTGAAAGACGTCGGCCTAGAGGAGTTGAGAACCATAGTTGACTTCATGTACAAGGGCGAAGTCAACGTCCAGTACTGCCAACTACCCGCTCTTCTCAAAACCGCTGAGAGTCTTCAGGTTTGTAGACTGCAATGACTTTGCTGTTAGTATGTAAGTATTTAATAGAATTTTTTCAAGGAGGACATAATTTATGTTGATTAAGAGTATCATTTTTTTTATTGGAGTAGCTAGCAGAGAAGGCAAAAATGATGTTGTGTTCTAAGTTTGACTTTGACTTGATCGCCAAGTTTCAATCATAATCAGCCTCAGCGTTTGACCTTTGTACCGGCCGCTCTATCTTAATGTGAGGTATAATAATTATGAATTTTCAGGTGAAAGGACTAGCTGAGATGACTACGCTAAGCGCCGCTGGCATCGATACACGACACGTCCCGGAACCAATGGAAGAGTGCCAATCGCAAGATAAAAGGGAATGTCCCGAGCCGCAGGAAAGATTGGATGGTCGAGATACTCGAGAAAAAGATGTCAGAGATGATAAACATGAAAGACAAGACACAAGAGAGCACCGCGACAAAGATACCAAGGACCACCTTGAAATGAGAGAAAGCCGTCATTCCAGAGAGTCTCGAGACTCGAGAGAAATACGCGAACATAGAGATAGAGAACCCAGGGATCTGCGTGATTCAAGGACAGAATCTCGAGACACACATGATCTCAGAGAGCCCAGAGACTTTCGAGAAATTCGGGATCACCGAGAATTACGGGAGCCAAGAGAAATTCGGGAAACTCATGCAATGAGAGAATCTCGAGAAATAAGAGAAACTCGAGACCATCGTGATTTTAGAGAATCCAGGGATTTTATTGACCCAAGGGAAGTGCCTGAAGCATCTCCTCCCAGAATATCACCATTGCTCTCTGTAAGGAGGTTTAGAACTGAAACTTCAGTTGAAACGCCAACGCTTTCACACCCGCCCATTCCTAAAGATGAACCACCTGACGACCTTATACGACCGTCTTCACCTGAAGATGATGTAGTTTCAATACGGTCAAATGGCGCACAAAGTGATATCGTAGGTAAGCCATACAAATGTTACTTTAATTTTCCATTGCGATAGGCATTATTTTTACGTATGGCAACACTATATTCCATTGCGTTTTGATTCTGGAATAAATCCCCACACTAGATAGATCCTTTATTATTATTTTTATATTTCTATCACATCCTGCTGCTGCGTTGCTTTTATTTTAAAAACAGATGCCATTGATTGTTTTTTTATAAAATAAATTTTTATTTTTTATTTTGGAGTCTAGTTTAATAAAATTAAACGGTGATTATGTGCATTAACGAAACTATAATTTGACATTTGCGTGACATTTCTTTGTTTTGATTGTGCCTTGCCTTGCTTGCCTTGCCTGGCTGGCTAAAAGCTAAAACATTGTTTTTTTATCGATTTACTATTGTGTTCTGTGCTCTATAAATTAGAAATCAAAGCAAACACTAACAGTGAACATCTGGTCCTAATATTAAACTAATCTTATCCTCTATCAGAATTATGGCTACCAAAAAGAACCACATTTCAGTTGCATACTGTGTCTTCTTCATATATCTTGAACAAGTTATTCTCCAGGCCCATTACGTAGCAAATGGTAAATCTGATAGGTTCCCTTCATGTCTAGATGTAACTGTACCTAATATATAGTTTCATCTTTCATCCCTTTTCTAATTTTCATACTACTTTGTGTAGGTAGGTAGGTACATAGGTACCTAGATTGATGATGAATTCCATTATCTAATTTCCATAGGTACCAAGAACCTACTAAGTGGATGCATTTACTAGATATGTAGATTAGATAGATATAAGTACATTGAAGATCAATCATGTTTCACAGATCATTTTCGTAAAAGCATGTGTGTCAATATTTCTCTGTCTCTATTTTCCAGGCATTAACATGACCATAAACAGTCACAGTGGCGTAGTCCTGGGATCACGATATTCTCCGGAACAGAGGCTAAGTGTGCTCAATGCCATATCACACCCTGGGCTGCCTCATCCTTCGCACACCTCTCAAATATCAAGCCCAAGGAATGAGCCGATCGCGGGACCTTCAGGATTGCCTCCAGTCCAAAAAGTACCTTTGGTAAGAGGATGTAATTTAACTAAATGCAGTATCAGACTGTAATGTTATGTGATATTCTTCATACATGAATAAAAGACAAGTAGATTAGATCTATAGAAAAAGCTCAAAATCATCTTAGATCGATGAGTGTCAGTCTAAATGATCCACAGCTAAGACTGCTAAATGTTTGACTAACTGTTGAACTGTCCATCCAAATCAGTGAATTTCAACCTACCTACATCTCAATAAAGTTTAAAACTAATAAAAAAAAAAACAGAACAAAAGAACTGGGTCTTTTGTAGACGTTGAAGAAGCTAGTAGACTAGAGTTATGGCCTGTCTAAATTTGGTCAAGGACAGTGGACAGTGGACCGTGGACAGTTCCGTGGTATAAACCGATTGGACAGTGGTGAGTTAACTTAGCTTTCATATAATATTGCCACTATCCACTGAACACTTTCCACTGTCCTTGACCAATGTAAACCGCCCATTAGACTAAAAAGAAAGTTGTAAAGGATGTCTCTTGATCTTGAAATTATCAATGAGATACATTTCAGATAAAAGTTATAGTCAAAGGCAAACAGTCTCAAATAGCTCAATCATAGAACAGTTCAAGAATTTTGGTGTGTAAAATATCAGTTTTTTTTTTTATATAGAGCATGGATATTGTTTGGATCAGGCCATAATACTACACTAAGCCATAATGATAGCCAATCCCATGTTGAATTGTTCAATTCATATGTCGGGAGCAAAACAATACCGGCATCATGATGGAACAAAACTTAAATTATACTTTTCTCTGCTGTTTCCAGTCTCTAAAGAAAGAAGTGGATTGGGACAAGAACAATGAAGACAAGGCGAATGAGAGTTCATCGGAGTACCGGATGCAACATGAATCGGTATGTACTAAATGTTTTAAATGTCTGTGTTTGAATGTCAATTACAGCTGTGCGAATTTGCAAATAATAAAGTAAATTTAGAATAGAATTGAGTAGAAAATTCAATTATTAACTGTTACTTTACACAACACAAGTTTACGGCCATACAGATACCTTTGAATTTAAACAATATTTCAGGATATTGCAATGTACAACCATTTTGGTATTGTTACTTTTTTGGAACATTTTCTTATTTGCCTATTCGCACATTTGGTAATGGAGTAGTTGTTACTGTGTGAGTGTTTTTGTAATGTCATTTTCAGTTTTATCAAACTCAAAATAATATTGCAGATTCATTAATTTATACATTTTATGTAGCTTAGGCAGAATTGATATTTTTTTCAAGACTAAGTATTTCATTTAGTAAATTAGTATATACTGAGGTCTTTAGGAAAGATGATTGAGTTTAGTTGTGAATAATGAATTAAATGTGAATAATTTATTTTAGTCTACTCCGATATTGTTACCTCTAGTTATTTGCTATGTCAAATTTTGACTATAATTTATGAATTGAGATTTGTATTTGTTTATTTGTATCCAACAGCATATATATATATTTACTTAATCTATCGCAGAGTTAATATTTTACTTAGTATTAATGCCATGAGATGTTATGTGCTCAGTTTAGTTAGTTATAATTGAGAAATCAATGCATCTCTGGTTGATTATTTATAAATCATTCCGTATTTATTACAGTACGGGGCGTTTGATTTGGTACGTCGGGGCAGGACCCGACGTGCCCCGGGTATGATACTCGGCGTTTGACTTGGCGGGAGAGAGAGAGAGCGAGACGAGACCCGACGACGTGTCGAATCAAACGCCCCGTACTGTACTTATACTCTATTCGTGATAAGAATGCAGTAAAGTCATCACTGTCCGGCGGCCTAGCCACGCCCCGTAACCAATCAAATATTTTCCAATTATCAAGCCAAGTTCACAGTGACCAGTTGAAGGCAAACTTTCGAACGCGAAGGTTGTGTCCTGTCCTGTGAGTGTGTGTTAACAGATTTAAATTTAAATTTCACTGCATTCTTATCGCAAATAGACTGTAGTAGAAACATTGACATATAAATCATACACAACCAGTAAGCGATATTTCTTCGTATTACTTGGAAATATTCACTTTGACTGATTACTGATTATCTAAATAACAATGCATCAATAACTCCATTGAATGAAGTTTCGAATGAAAGTAAATGTCTAATTGTTGTGAGCCTTATATCATGTGTATTTATGTGCATTTGGTGTCGTAAGCTTTTGTTATTGACTGTCAATTCATTTATTTCTCTGCATGCTTGTTTGATGTGCTCCGCTGTTTTCAACATCGAGTAATGTGCCTTGCTGTCAAGAAGTTGACCTTCATTTTTTTGGCCATCGTTTTTATTCATTCATTTTCGTTTGATATTATTATTTTTGGGCAGTTTTCCTTTTAAACTTTGGCCACTTACGCTACGCTAGAGCGCGGTTCCTTCTACTGCCCGCGTCGTCACACGCGGCCCGCTAGCCCGCCTCCCGGTCTCCTGCACATTTTGGGCAAAAATGAGCGTCAACTTCTTAATTAGATAGTGAGAAATGAATAAAAGACTGCATCTCCATTTAGAAAGTAGAAGTAGAATACTGCACAGCTCCGAGAGGCAAGAGAAAAGAAGTTGATGTTCTTTTTTGTGGTTGCAGGAGTACGAGGGGGGCGGTAGGGACCGGGAGCGGGAGAGGGAACGGGAGGGGTATGCGTGCATGCACTGCGGCGCTGGCTTCCCGCACCAGAGCAAGCTGACGCGGCACATCCTGACCACACACACGCTCGACACGCTCAAGTACCGAGACGCGATCCTGGGCCGGCCCATGTTGCCCCTGCTGGGGCAATTCAGCGAGCCCACCTACCTGACCATGCCGGAGGAACCCCCCCTAGACCTGGACATCGGGCCGGGCGAAGGAAACGTCGTCTTATGCAAGTTCTGCGGCAAAAGCTTCCCGGATGTGTCGTCACTGATCGCCCACTTGCCGGTGCACACGGGAGACCGACCGTTTAAGTGCGAGTTTTGTGGGAAAGCGTTTAAATTGCGACATCATATGAAGGATCACTGTAGAGTCCATACAGGTAAGCCTGTCCTATATTTCAGTCAGATCACCAGAACATCAGATTAATGTATTTATTTTTACTTACTTGGCAAAATCAAAGCCAACTGCTGGGTAAATCAAAGATCGCAGTGTGTAAAGTACAACTTATTTATAAATACAATAGTCTTTTAATACCGATCCTATGTAAATACATTAAACAGAACCAGCTGCTAGAAGATTAACACTAACGTTGATTACTTTCTTTCAGGTGAAAGGCCATTTCGTTGCGTCCTATGTGGAAAGACATTCTCGAGGTCGACTATACTGAAAGCGCACGAAAAAACACACTATCCGAAATACGCGCGCAAGTTTCTATCACCTAGTCCAGTCGACACAGAAGAGGAGAGTCCGCATCAATGAAGACAGAATGGCACCTACAGTTAACCCATGGAGCGTTCTACCCAATAATATCAGATATTGTTGGTGATAAGTAGTCAATGGTGAACAGTGATAGATAAATGAACAAAATGGAGGACAATATGATGTAATTAGTTAAGAATGTGATTTAAACGCCGCAACTGTGATCTGAACGATATGAATAATATTTGATATTTCACTAAATACCTACCTAGATAATGTCTCACTGATATGTTGTTTCTCCGATGTAGTTAAGTGAGCGAATTATTGTTTTCTTATGTTTCGTGTTACTTTATTAGTATCTGCGGTTCGTGAAATATTTGGAGTGTTTGGTCGCGCTTTAGATTTTTTAATTAGATACATACCTAAAAAATCTCTTCATATTCGGGAGTTTGGCATAGCCAGTTTGTTAGAGAAGTGAGACTTCTGTTTGGTTCGATTTCTTTTGAAATTGTCATAGAAACTTGTTATTGTATTTTCTTTACTTTTACTAGACGACACGCACGTAGAATTATTATAAAAATCTGTACAGTGATTTAGAAGATCCTACATAAATGGCCACCATGTTTAATAATAATCTGATATGTAGGTTTCTCTAGGTTACTAAAAGCTTGCTGATCACTTTGGTTGCCAATTCAAAGCTGGTTATTAAATTTTAAATAAGTAAAAGGTTTGTAAAATATTGTATTATTTTTAGTATTGAACATAACTTTAGAGACTTGCATATTTATTACGATATAATAGATTGTGTCTCTAAGATGATTTGAAACCAAATTAAATATTGATATGAGTGCTTTAATTAGTGAAAATGCACTCACAAGTTGGTTAAGAACTATTAAAAAGTTAGGATTTGAGATTTATACTAACTTTGTCTGTTTGAGATATAAATAATGATGACGCACGCTCCCCTAAAAGTAATTCAAAAGCAATATTAAGACATATAAATGTAAATAACAATATAGTTTGGTAATATCGGATTTTTAGGAAATTTATTAGAATAAAAATGCTTCGGTAGCTCATTTTTCGGAACACGGGGAGAGTTGTGTGTGCTGTGTGATCTTGGAATCAAAGCTTTAATTAAGTACATTCTCAGTTTAATATACAGTTTATACACTCAGTTTAATTCATCTACATAATATGGTTTTATCCGTGGTCCGATTTAACCAATAGGTACATTCTATATACTATACATCCGTTGTGTGAGTGAACATTGTTGTAACTTTACTGTCACCTATTTATCTAGCCAAGTCTTCACGCTCATTGAGTCCTTGCTCACGGCGACTTTTGCAGCGATGCTGTCGCGCGTACGCATCGATACAGTTGCGATGCGGTCGCTAGCTGCATACCCTTGCCCACGTATCCACGATTCAGTCGCGATGCAAACGCGAATTAACGCGATACCGTCGCGCTTCTGTCGCGATGCAAACGCGATTCTTGACTCAAGCACTGCATCGCTGCATAAAGTCGCCATGGGCGAGGGCCCTAAATGAAGAAAACTCTTTTAATAAAAACAATTCAGCTCACCAATAAAATACAGACACACATATTTTAAGTACATACACAAACAATAATTAATTAAATCAAATATTTTTCAAAGCACAACCACGTTGTTTTATACTGACAATATTTGAAATGCTAAGATTCCTTTCAAAGTTATTGTTTCTGTAATTTTGTCAGCAATCAATTCATAAGGCAGTGTTCAACTTTACAGAGTCACATAAGTACAGGGATATTTTATAGGCCAATTTGATTTGAATTATATTAAAGTTATTTTCTAGGGTTGCTGTACATGTTTACAGAAAAAACATACTAAGTAACTTAGAACCAATTACAGAGTCTTATTGCAATTTCCATTTCTGTAAATATCTTGTAAATACTTGAGTATGAATTGAGTCAAAAATTTTCAAAGGCCATTGTACAATGTTATTTATATTAAGTCATCATAAAGTGATTATGTAAATATTTAAATCTGAAAGTATTTCTGAAGAGTTTCTGAATACAAAATTGCTTTAAGACTCGTTTCATCCGTGCACATACTGTAAATTCCATAACGAAAGTGAAATGTTAAAGCTTTGATTTGGTACTGTTTGTGTGTTGGCTCACTTTAGTTCATAAGATTTTAATAGTTAATAGTAAAATTTAGCTTTACCATGTTGTCGGTACTCCAGCGTTCATAAATTAAATTAAATATATCATAATAGAGCTAGCTGGTGCTAATAGTTGGTACATATTGGGTGAAAAAAACCGCAACATATCAAGAATATTACAATAATATTTAAAAAACCAGTGATTTTTAGTTAGCATTTTTTTTCACGATATTGTGTATTAAACGGAAAGAAAGTTGAGTACCTACGGCGAGAAGTATATATCATATTTCAAAAGGGCTGTGATAGTAAAAGTTAAGGCATTACATCAGGGAGTAAAAATAAAAAGTAAGATCTAAATAAATTAAGATGAGTTTATTAAATCTGAAGTTTTTTAATTTTGCTAGTACAGGGTTTTAATTAAATCAGATGAAGAATTTGAATTGCTGCGCTACGTTTCACATATTATATTGTTGGATTGCACTGCGAATATTATTTATATAGGAAAGTACTTATACATAAACATTATGTAAAAAACTATTTCGTTATTTTTTTTTTCGACATTACATTTTTTTTTATTTTTATTATTCAGTGGAAAGCATAATAACAGTCTATATACAATAACAATTTCGTTATTCTTAAATCTTGGCATTCTTTTCCTTATCCTTTGATAATAATCTTTAATTTGGTCGAGTTAAAATTCGCAGTGGTTACGTAAAAAGTACATGAATAAAAAACAATAATTTGATCTCATAGCTTTTAGAAAAATCTGAATTTGATTGACAGATGATCCGTGTACAGCTGTCCAACGATCAGAGGTTAGGACGCCATTAATAAAAAGAAGAAGAAGGAGAAGATCTTTTGGCGTGCGGTGACAGGTGAAACTGTCGATTTTTGACAGGATCATTGCATGAGGTTGCGAAGAACTGACGCCCCCGGCAAACGTCACACGCCATGTTCGTTGGACGAGTGTATGTGTATTTTTATCGTTATATTTTTATATTTGTACTTATTTTGTCTACTTTTAGACCAGCGACAAACATTCTCTATTTTAAATTATATTCGAAATTAAGTATCTAGCTCCTTTCTTTGTACAGTGGTTGTTAGTAATTAAGATTTAGATGAATACACATTTTGTATTTTTTGTTATGTTCTCTGAGTACCGCAACATGTGAAGCTGAAGATGAGTACGAGATTTAAAACGAAACTCAAAATTAAAGTTTTAGGAGTTGATACCTAATTGATTAGGGCCCAAAAAGTAATTATTATCATTATGTTTATTCGCCTTTAGTTTGTTTAGGATTAATCAATCAAGACAAAATCAAGCAAAAATCCGCACATTGTTTTGTATTTCAAGTACAATTTGATGGAATTCTGGATGGAATTTAAACATAGGTTCATTTATCCTCGTTCGGATCCTTTGAAAGTACTATTTCTCAATTTAATATCACCATCCATGAATAATGAAAACCTATGAATAACATGATTGAGAACCTTAAGAGCTCACTCATTTAGGTTTTGAATAGTTCTAGATTCCGTTGGATTATTTTTACATATATCTAAAGAATTCACATTCCACACTTTAGTATGTTTGCATATTTTCAATTTTGTGACGTCGTCGGTCATATCTTCTTTCAAACTATGTATGTGATGGCCACTAGGGAGGGTAATAATCATTATTTAGATAAGCAAGTGAAAACCTTTGTTATTGTAAAATACTTTGGAAAATAGCTCACAGTGAACTCTGGTTTTAGTAAAACCGCAAAAATAAATAGAAAAACCGAGAAAACAAAATCAAAATTGGTCTAATAGATCATTCACATGTAAAGGCAAGTAGTTGATAGATTGGTAGATGCGCTACTTCCCGGAAAAATAGTTCAAAATACTTCTAAAAGCAATAATAAAATAAAATAGACAAGAATGTTTCGATTTGAAGAGCTGCACTCACTTTATTTTTTTGGAGTCGAACGTTACCAAACTTTATAGAAATATTAAACCTTGATTAATGTTCCTCTTCTTATTTTAAGAAAGATAAGAATATTTACAATTTACATAAATAATTATAGCAATAAATAAATGGTTATTGATGTAACGAATTATCAAGTTTGTACGTGTTTTTATCGAAATAGTTTTTTATAATAGAACAGAATGCAGTTGAGAATACGCTATTTTGTTTCCTAAACTTTCAGAGGTACTATTTATTAATTAATGATATTGATAGAATATATTTCTATGTATTGACGTGTACATACATATTTAGACAGTGCGATAAAGTATTGTTAGTGAATTTTAATATACACGAACAATAGTTGAAATACGACCCCCATAAGTGCAGTTATTCAAATTTTAACATTTGCAATTTGTTGCCAACACAAACCCTGCAGAGTTCTCACACGCCGCTAGTATAAATAAATATATATATATATATATTACAAATTTATGTAGACGAGAGTTATCTTAAGTAACGAGCATGGTACTTTTAAGATAACACTAGCACGGAATAAAATAATGTGTTGAAATATTATAGATACTACGTAGGTTCATTTTTATATCATAAATGGTGACCACAGTTTTATATTTAGAGTGCCTCTTGCCTATACAAGACTTATATAAGGCTGCAAATCACTGAATATATATGTAGCGAATGAACTATAGAAAAAAAGAAGTAATTTTATGGTGAAAATTGTAAATTGCGTTATGATATGTGAGATGAATATTACTTGAGCTGAATTTGTTTGGTAATGGTTATTTCACGTTTTCACGCCCTCCGTAGTTAGCGCATTCCAGTCTACACATTTGTCATATCGTCACATATGTCACGTCCAGTGCATATTGTTATCCCTGACCAATGTAACAATAGATTAATTATTTATTTACATAGTTTAAGACATTATTTTCAGCCACAACATGAAACCGGTAGTTATACTTATGTCTGCGCTCACTGTAACGATTGCTTACCGTTTTTAGTGGCATACCTATAGATATGTTTGTGTAATACTATAATTGCAATGTTTCTAAGTTCCTGTAGGCTATTAGTTATTTGTATCGGTACAATTTGTTTTAGTGTGTTTATTATTAAATTATATCCAGCACAAGTTCAAATAATGTAAGTCTACTTATGTATTCATAGAGCTTATCATTGTTTCTTTGAGAAATCGAATGATGGTTTTTCCTAAGCTGTTTTATTTAACAATCATTGTTGAATTTTAGGATAGATAGTCTGTTTTGCCTTTTAACATTATTAATAGTATATATTTAACATTGAGCGGTACAGTTTTGTTGAATCAGTTAATATAAAACTATCTACAAGTATAGGTACATACTTATGTATATCAGAAAGATCGAGGATCAATATCCATGTAACGTTTCGTCAATTGTGCAACATTTCGAAAGAAGATCTTCGATGTTCACTGTAACTTTTGAAACAAATACAAGCATATCATAGCTGTAAAAATACAATTTTGACAAATAAAAGCTCTACAATCATTACAGAACTGTTATTTAATTTCAACTCTCCTTTACCTCCATCCAACATAGAGGTTGCAAGAGGTATGTATACACAATCTGTCAACTAGAACTGCAGCCACCATCATCATTATACTATATAATATTCCGGGCACGTTTCCAGATGTGCATGGACATTTGCGGTGCTCCCAGCGTGGCGAGTCCGATCCCGCCGCGCAGCCCCAGCGCGCTGCCGCTGTGGTCGCCTCTACTGGCGCTGCACGCGTGTCGCCTGCGCCGCTACCTCAGCGACGACTGCATGTCCTACGAAGCACGCCACCTCGCCCCTCCTTCTGAACGGCGCCGCTGTGGCGTCTGCCTCGCCGCCTTCCCCAACTCCTGGCTGCTCGAGCGCCACGCGGCCCTCCAGCACGCTTCACAGACCCCGGGCGAGGACAAACCCTTCGTCTGCGAACAGTGCGGCCAGAGCTATCGCTACCGCTCCGCCTATGTCAAGCATCGCGAGCAAAACCACCGCGCCCGCCTCCCAGCCGACAAACTCTTCACCTGCGACGTCTGCGGCATGCAGTTTCGATACCTCAAGTCCTTTAAGAAGCACCGCCTCAACCACACCCTGGAGCGGCTTCACACCAAGAACATTGAGCCGCCCGACGGCGCCGACCAAGTCTCCAGCACCAACGAGGCCTTGATAGGCCAGTGTGGCGAGATGGATCTCTCCATGAAAAAGAGGAGAACTGATTCCCCCCGAACGCCCCCCATAGAGGTGCTCAATGATGCAGATCAAGACAGCACGGTCGATTCCAACGGACCCACCGACTCGATAGTTACAGTCGACGATTCTACAGACTGCAAGAACTCGAGCATTGAAGGAGAGACTCGAAACGAAGAGGTGGGATCCGAGGAGAGGAGAAGGATCCCCGTGTCCTTTGCGAGTATCAGCTCGATGGCTGATAGCTCGGAAAATGAATCTCGAACGGACAGCGGCAAGAATGACAGTTCAAGTTCCCATTCTGGCATTTTGGGGTTTCTGCAGAACGACGAGAGGCAACGCGAGCGCGAGCGTCGCTTCGCTTGTCCCTTCTGCGGGAAGTGCGTGAGGTCTAAGGAGAATCTGAAGCTGCACGTCCGCAAGCATACTGGCGAGCGTCCGTTCGTGTGTTTGTTCTGCGGCCGCGCGTTCGGCGGCAAGAGCGATCTGACGCGGCACCTCCGGATCCACACCGGTGAACGGCCGTACCACTGCGAGGCGTGTGGCAAATGCTTCGCTCGCGCTGACTACCTCTCCAAGCACCTCACCACCCACGTTCACAACGCTCGCTGATCGACACAGCCGTCCTGATTGTTATCTTCGCATGCCTCTACAGTGAACGATCCAGTCATAATGAAACCTAAAGCGGAATATTTTTAAAGGTTTTTTGTAATCTTTACACCATGATATTATGCAGGTTTAATTAGATATCTACAGGACTGTTTTCTTTTTTGGAGTGGTTTATGTATAGGTTGTTAAATAATTTTCGATATTTAATATACAAATAGCGAATAAATAGACGGACGGGGTGTCCGTGCTCTAAGCAATATGTAACAGATAACAGATAGACTAATTTCATATACTTCTCGAGTAACATCTACAACTCTATAAATATTTTGTGAGGTTTGTATACAGTATTTTTCTGTGACGGGTTATAATATGTCATCCAAACACTTGAATGTGAAACCAATGCGATTAGTTTTGTACGTATGCCGTTGTTGACGACGCCACTTGGTCGCATCAAAGTAATGCAAAATCAGAGTAACGCTCGTCTCGAATGGGCCTGTTTATTTTATTGATTCGCATCTCCGACTTTATTTCCGACCAATCAAACGAAGGAAACGCAATATAAGACGGGTGATAAAACATTAGGTTACTATTTATTATATATGTAACGTCGTCACGTCACAGATTTTATTAGTATGGAAACAATAGTTCATTTGCCATATTTTTGTACACCCAAATATTATAAGAGGACTCATTCCATAGGAAATGAACTAAGAAATTGTGAAGGTAGGTAAGTAGATGAATGCAAAAAGCTGTGATTCCGTACGATTTAAGACCAGTCAAGTCTAAGGACATCGAAAAAATGTGTTTTAAATTAAAATAAATGTTATTAATTAGATATAATTAATTGTAGTTTTAAGTATATCTCTCTGTGCCAAATTAATGTACCTCATACGCATAGCATATTAAATTTAGATAATCTAATAAGCATTGCTTTCAACCAATTTGTTTTGAAGGTAACTTTGATGGAATCAAGCCCAATGAGCTCAATTGGTGCATCACCAATGAAACAGTTAATAAATTGCTCTCCTACTTAAAATAGGGAAGATCGAAAGAACATTCGTTTAAAAGAGTCTTTAGTCGATTAGGGACTTGCTTCTACACATCTCATTCCGGCCTGTAATCTTTGCGTCCTGCATATTGCAAATCAGTATTAAAATTTACTGCCCATCCGTATATCGTTGCTATCCAATACTGAAATATTTAAATAAATAGCCATTTCATAATTTTAAGAAGAAAATCATAACTGCCGCCATGTGATATCTAATTATAGACTCGAAAATTATGCTACAAACAAACATACTATTACTAAGATAAAAATTGTCGGTATTGTCTTAAAGTTTTCTCATCTTTTACAACATTAAACTAAATGATGTTTTACAGTTTTAATTCTAATAACGCAATGTATTTTTGATATCGATTTCAATTGTTGTTTATTATACTACTAGAGTAGATCAATATAATATTACTATAAATGCAATATATTCTTACAACGACATTGACGTACCTACTTTAGTTGACATCTTATTGCGATGTAAAATAGTAGTTATTTTAACGTAGCGCAGTGAGTATGGACATAAGTACAATTGGATTTTAATTTCGTAACAAACGTATATAATATTTACATAGGTAATAATATATCTTTCGTTCAAATGATTATTTCATTAATGAGATATTCAGAAATCTACCACTTACATAGGTAATGTTTCATATGATACACTTTTTTCTTAAGATCAATCTGCAGCTACATTTTTACGCTGGGCAGTAGGTTTTGGTACTGTAATTATATTTTCTATCTCCAATTCCGATTTTCATATTATGAACCTATGTTATTTTTTGTGACAGCAGGATTAAATAAATAACCGGCCAAGTGCGAGTCGGACTCGCGCACGAAGGGTTCCGTACCATTATATATAAAAAACCGCAAAAAAAATCACGTTAGTTGTATCGGAGCCCCCCTTAATATTAAATTTATTTTGTTTTTTAGTATTTGTTGTTATAGCGGCAACAGAAATACATCATCTGTGAACATTTCAACTGTCTAGCTACCACGGTTCATGAGATACAGCCTGGTGACAGACAGACAGACGGACAGCAAAGTCTCAGTAATAGGGTCCCAACCCTAAAAACAACAAACAATTATTAGGTATGTGTAAGTTGATGTGTAAAAATAATATTTTCTATATTGTAGTTAACGACAACGAAATAACTTTTGCAGAAATACATTAATTTGTAAGGTTTGAAAATTATAATTAAATTTTCAATGCTCATGGATATTTACAACAATAAAAAAAACTCATTATTATGTAGAGACAAGGGCGTAACTGAATACTTGTATAATAACTTCATTGATGTTTAATTGTGACAGCCAGAGGGATATAAATTTACTGTTTAGGTAGTCAAAACTTTTAGCATAAATGGGAAGCAATACTCTAAACAATTATTTTATTAGCTTACGAAACAGTATCGACTCAAAATGTTCAAGTATTAATACTGTTGGGTACATCAACATTCACTACATAATGAAAACTCAAATCGTTACTGAAACAAAAAACAATACGCTGTGGGTAGTGTTAGGTAGTGTTGAAATACTGATACTGTGTCATTCAAATTATATCACGAATCTGACCTTAACCAAATGACTGCAAATGCAAACGGCGTCCGTCGATAGACTAAATTATTAAAAACAATTTTTATTATTATTAGAAAACATTATTTTTCTTGTTTTTGTTTGAGGCTGCAATGGGCACTCAAAAATTAATTATTTTTAATATTTATTTTCATATTTCGAACTGACAAAATCTTGCAAAATATATAATTTACCGAATTTATTTTTTCATAATTTACCCTGTCGATTGACACTGGTTTCATTACTGGCCGCAAAAATCAAGATTTTTACATTTTACGACGAAATATTTGGTATGTTTGGTAATGCTCTTTTTAGTGAAGTTTTCATTAAAATAATGATAATGAATAAAGAAACTATTTATCTATGAAAGTAACAAATTATCCGTACTTCCCCAAAGCCCAAATTTGTTGTCGACCTGCGTGAAAAGAATATATAAACTCGATTTCGTTTGAATTACTCAATCATGTAAACAAGCCAATTTAACACGATTACTCCGTAACTACTTACATTTGAATATCAACCTTGATCATATTCACATTCCAAGGAACCGTACATTGTTCTTATAATCATTTTGACATCTTCTATGATAGTTATTTTAATAAAAAATACTCGGACGACGAAAATCTCAAAAGTTTGTAAAACTGTTATAGTATTTCTTTACTCATCAAAGTCTTATTTGTCTTTGGAAAGTTAGTGTTCTTCATTGTTTTGGATCGATCCGATTCAATCGGTCAATCGGTTTTATTTTGATTTGCTTATACAACTAAAGTTCGATTCGCCGTGCAACCATAGACCTTGCAGCACAACTTAAAAAATTAACTTTAGCACCACACTGTATAAAAGTTAATCCTGATTTTATAGAGAAAAATCGATCGAAAATCAACCAATGCTCAATCACTCACTTTGACACCAATAAGGTACAACACAATGATCATAGACAACCTGTCAAATAATTATATTGGATAACGTGATTCAGTACTTCAATGAAATCGAGTTTAGTAGTTAAAGATTTGGTTAATCATAGTAGTTTTTTTGTAAGTATCTCAACCGTATCAAAAAAGGTTAAACAGTTGTACAACACTACCATCGAAATAGAACAATGAATCCATTAATGTGTATAATGTAGATATTTTTCATATTATTCTAAATTTGATGTTGACTGTTTTTATATTTATAGTAGTCACTTGATGTTGTGGTGTCATTTAGTGTCTTAATAGTCATTAAGGTTTCATGCCATTCAGAGTTACATTGTAATTTTATAACGATAAAAACCAAATTTATATTATAAATCTTGCTCTAAATACCTCCCAGTTAACAATTATTTTTAAATATTTTCTAACTGATTATAGAGATAAACAATGGTCAATTTCTCAGATGAAAAAATAACATGCTACAAAAAATAACCATATTATTGATTTGGTAACTTTGAATGGTACATTATATAAAGTTCTTAGTATTTAACATTGGTGTGGTTCTTATATCCGTTCATGTAATATAAATTACATTTTAAATATTAATTATTAAAAGATTATAAAATATATTGAGCATAGTAATGGATTGTAAATAAATATGAGTGCTAACCAGGTCAAATGTGATAAATTAGTGACTAAGACATACAATGATTTCTTCCTTTTGTGTCTCTACTATTCCTTCTTTATGGAAGAGTATTGAAATCAATTTTATTGTAGCTTTATCAATGACATCTTAAAGTAACTGTTTATTATACGTTGTATATTCCATGCAAGCAAAGGTTCACTGAGCCTAAATCATGATTATATGATAAAATCTTTGAGGCGGCCGGGTAGCGTATAATTTTGAGGAAGTTTTTTTTTGAACTAGCTCGTACATAACGTTCAGTTCGGCGCACAATATGATAATTAGTCGATAATAATAACAAATCAATTCATATATTTATCCGTCCATTAAATATAATTTGTATTTGATTATAACTAACTAATGAAATGCAGTTTTATCGACTGAATGACCTGGCTCTCAAAGATTTATATTGATCTTATACGCTTGCCTCTCATTTTTTTTTATCTGGAACGGTGATATGATTTCATGGATATTTTAAATATTTAGTTACCAATGCCAGTGCTGAAACTACTATAAATTCTCCAAATAAGGACCATTGAAAACAAATTGATCTTTTTAGTTTTCGTTTGAATTCGTACGCTGCGAAACATTCGAAGCGTTGAAGTGCATTATCAAACAATGAATATGCAACTTTCATCCCAATGTCCGCAGATAGTATTGATTATTATTATTTTGGTCTGGTTTTCATTTATAGGTTTTATCTCAACTCCAGCAATATTTTTTTCGTTGAGTAATTGAAATAATTGTGATATTATTTTAAGATTGAATTGAAACCAACAACTTGTGAAGAGATAACTAATCGATTAAACGAAAATAATAAAACGAAAACGAATGGAGACTGATTTTCGGATAGAATGTGTAGGCTTGTTTAAATCCAGTCATTAAAGTTATCTTAAATACATAAGGGTTCTTTTCGATGTCAAAAATGCCAAAACAGATTAAATCCGTAACCGGATCCGTAAGAATATATATTTAATTTGTAAACTAACTTAAAACAAATCTTTTAATATATCTTGTGCGTTATTTTTCAGAAGTTGTAATGATTTTTATACACTTTATATATACAACATTGTTTAGTGGTAAGTGTAGATATTGTAGAGGGGTCTATTAACTGAGTGGTGCTAACAATGTGTAATGATATGTGATAGAATTGCTCTACAGAGATTTTTTTATTTATTGAAGCTTCCATAGATATATAATTAATCACATCAAGTTCACGCTCATTGAGCAATCAACCAGGAGAAATATATAATAGGGACTAAGTTACATTTACCTTCCCAGCAGGCAACATAATTATAATACGTGTTCAATTTGAGTATTATGTATACTTCAATCATTTGCAATATACTGAGGTGTCAAATTGATCATCGTTATTGTATTATATAAGTACAATTGCTGAGAAATACTACTAATACTGTAAATTACAACACATTCAATAAACTATCTTTAAATTTTCAGACCAGATATTTTGAAGGTAGAGCGTTTTCAAATGTGGAAAGATATACATAAAAACTAGACATTGTTAGATAGACAATTTTTACAAGGTTCAGAAGAACATTTTGAGCTCACTTTGCTGGGTTTGTCTGATGTTTTTTATGGCCTTACTAGTGAAGTGACACAGTTGGCTACACACTGAAGGCAATGCATATATTTAAGTAATAATAAAGTTTGTCGTAAAATATTTATTTATATACAGTTTTCTAAATGTTTTAACAAAATCAGGATTAATTACTTGACACTCTATATACTTAGTATATTTCTGTATAATCTTTTGATTGTAGATTGAAAGAAACAAATTAAAGCTACATTTAACAGATTATAATAAATTTGGTTTGACCTCTTATTTTATAACAAACGTTGATTAATTTAAGGAGGAAGGTAGTATTTTCTTTTTTTAATATATTCTTTGGTCACATTAAATGGCCTTCTTAAAATAAACGATGTGTTTTGTGTACAATTTTCTTTTGTAAGAATATTTTTTCAAGTAAACACACATATTAATGCAGTCCAGTTTTCGCGGAACAATATATTGAGATTATTGTAACATCTTTCATTCTTGCAATAAGTCTTTGAGTCCATACTTGGTTTAGAAATTTTTGTCCATTGTCCAGACTTAGGTATAGTTTCATATTTTGGATGTGTATTATACAATCTAAATTTAATGCTATTGTGTATAATTCATTTAAATATTGGTGTGCAAAATTATAGTAAATGTCTTGAAAGTCTATAAATAAGAATAAAAAATTACAAAAACACTTTACAAAATTTCTAAATGTGCAATAAAATATGTGTGTTGTAGTGTATTCATTAGGCGTAAAAAATTTAAACTGCAAAGACATTGTCACTGCGTTTTTCCATTGGTGTTATTTTTTATTTTTTCAGCGAAACGCGTAGACGACATTTTCTATGATCTCTTATTCAGTGACTATGTTTTTGTAGCGTACATGATATTTGGCACTTTAAAAAGGCACACTTTCCTATTATAATAAAGTTTGAAATCGTGTTGATGAAATGGATTTGTTGGTAATTAATTTCGTAACGAAATATATTTGTTTCATTAAAATGTTCTTGTTTTTCTACTTAAATGGAATTGAATATACAGGTTGGAAATTTTTAACACGAGCTCCAGGGAGAGTACTTAATAATGGAGATAGTAGATTTCACTCAAAGGAAACATTCCTTTACTTTTGAAAAGAAATAAAACTGTATTCAGCTGATCTGTATGGAAGAGTGAATAATAAATTTGCTCTGATCAAGTCAGTCCCATAGTAAAAGTTGTTTAGAATGATGTCCCTAAAAACCTTTCAGCTTGTACACCCCTTTCTGTTACACCCTGTATAGGCATTAGGCATACGGGAATCTCATAGAATATGGGGAAATAAAAATTTGATGTGTGCAACACTGGGGAAATTCTAAAAGTCCATTCATTTCGTTTGTGCTACTCTTTTCTATAGCCGTGCCTTAGTGAAAGGTGGGCGACACAGCCTGGTTGAACGCAATTTTATGACGCATTTCAGCGCCATAATCGATTACAGCGTCTACGATGCCATCGTTTTGTATCGCCAAAACTGACTCGGAACGGTTTCGTAGACGCTGTAATCGATTTTGTCGTGACTCGGAACAGGGGGATGGTTAGTGATCTAGGGTTAATTCAAAAGCTTTAATATGACGGCAGTCCGCTACAAGTACATTTGGATACAAGATTATATAAAATGGGTCCCCGACAAGAGAAGTTTTTTGATACACCCTGCATTAAAATAATAATATCAATACCTATTTCAATATGATCGTAAAATCTTTATTAATCTGTGTCGTATTTTTTAACCGACTTCCCAAAGGAGGAGGTTTACAATTCGTCCGGATGTTGTTTTTTTTATGTCTGTTCCCCGATTGCGCCGAAACGGATGGACCGATTTGGTTTTTTTTTTTTGAAAGGGTTTACCTTCCCATTGGTCCCATTGACACCAGATCAGGATCTGATGATGGGATCCTGGAGAAATCGAGGGAACTCTTCAAATATTATAGGCAGACCTATAAATAGTGAGTTTTGTGTTTTTATTAATAACTCGTGCCGGTAAGTATAATATTGTGATGCGGAACTGTTGATGAAGACCACATTATGGCCACCACAACTGCCTAATACTAGGTACAAATACAATGCGTGGCTGAAGGGCAGGCAACGCATAGCCTAAACCGGTGGACCTAGAGCCATGAAAGTTTGTACAGGGGTTCCTTAGTACCGTGGGGTAGCACTGATATGAGATTTGACAAAATTAATTCCCCAAGGGGGGGGGATAAGGGGTTACAGTTTGTATTAAACTCAATCTAATCAAATAGGGTTTGTGGAAGTCGGTTTTTTCTAAAGTTTACTTTTTGTTTCAATTATTCGGTACTGATTTTTGAACATGAATCATATGTGGTCTGGTAGAGAAACTAATAATAAAGCCTACGAAAATATTTGTCCCACATCGTAAGAAGAGGGCACACTGTGATAGCGCAGCCGATAAGATCTAGGTCTCGCAATCCATGGGGCCCTAGTTCAATTACTCGTGAGTGCTTTTTTTTTTCTTTTTGTTTTATTTTATTGTTTTGAGTGCGTAAGTTATGTTGTATTTACTATGATATGGCATCCTTCGAGTGCGAGTCAGACCTGCACTTGACCGATTTTTCTATTTTGCTATTAAGAGGCACCCCATTCGTACTTATTTCTCGTCTCACTCCCGACTCGACTCGACCCGACTCGACTCGACTCGAACGTGACGACTGTTCTTGTGAGCCTCAGGAATACAAAGTAGAAGCAGTATTCGGTAATAAATCTCTTTTATATAACGTTTATTTTTGAAAAAAAAAAACACTTAACTTTGTCGGCAGGTTAGTTTGGCTCTTAACTATAACAGTGCTTTATTTTTAATACTAAACCCATCCCTCGTATCTTTTTTATGGATATTTAATATAATAATGTTTCATCATACCTTTAAACTTTCTCTTTGACATTGTAGGATCAATATTAAATGAAAGTGAAATGAAATGAAATGAAATTTGTTTATTGACAGATAACATGGTTTACACAGATTCTACTTAACTAAAATAAGGAGATACTTAATTAGGAACATTTATCGTAAAATAGGAGGGATCAGTGACAACCGAACTAGTGAAAACACTGTATCTCGGTTGTCAAATGGTGCTCAATAAATTACATGATGGGATGAGCAACTTACTTCTCAAGTAGATTGTGTTTGGTGCTAGGTACTGGGGCGAAAAACAAAAATTATGGATATAGAAGTGTGCCTCTCAGCACAGTTGTGCCTCTGTCACCCCGAATGGGAAAATGCGTGACGCTATGTTAATGTGTAAGTAGGTACTTATATTATAATATCTGAGCGTTTTTGTATTTTTTTGTCAAAAAAAAAACTAAAATTTTACGTTATGTAAGTAGATGAGCGTTTTTGTATTTTTTGCCGATTTGTTTAGTCTTATTTTCTGAAAATTTTAAAATTACGTCTATAGTTGTTTGCCCGCCCCTCTTCTGAGACAAAAGGCGTGAGCATAATAATTATAGTATATGTAATAGTAATGTAACTTTTTTACGTTGTAAATCTATTGAATCATTTTTCATGTATTGTATTATGGATACCAGAACAAAATGTCTTATTGAAATAGCGATACCATGTAAGTACCTGTATATTTTTCGATTGTACTGTGTTCTCAAACATATACAAAGACCCACATTTTTCTTCTGTTTTTTTATAGGTTTTAAACTTTATCTCGATGTGGGTAGTTTGAAAATCACGGGCCGTGGCCTTTGGATAGACGGTTGTACATCAGAATATGGACGCTGAACTTGAATAACACAGTGCGATATAGTCTGAAGTCTGAGTCAGTCTGGCTCACACCAGTGATGTTATATTGACTCCGTGTTGGGATAATTTGAAATCTCTTTACATTATGCTCAATTTATGAAGCAGGATAATACATAGGTAAAGTTTGTTACAATACAGGCTGGAACAAGCGAATGGGCACTGGAGGGAATGTAAGTTTGCCTTTGATCTCTTCTCCTGGTAGGTAGGTCTCCATAGAATCAAAACCTCTCCTAATATTTATCAAACAAACCTATAGGGTACTTCCAT
The DNA here is from genome assembly GCA_963457715.1 of Argyresthia albistria. Classification (NCBI taxonomy): domain Eukaryota; kingdom Metazoa; phylum Arthropoda; class Insecta; order Lepidoptera; family Argyresthiidae; genus Argyresthia; species Argyresthia albistria. The sequence goes on from OY735263.1 coordinate 911,307, forward strand.
TTGACCTATTGGCATGAAGCTGGGTCTTTCAGCACAAATAAAGTAAAATAATCCGCAAATCGTATTTTTTGTAATATTTTCGGACTCGCGAATCCTTAAAAGAAAAAAAAGGAACCCTATTGTATCACTCTGTTGTCCGTCCATCCGTCTGTCTGTCCGTGTTTCACCACCTAAAGAACGATTATCAAGAACGCGCGGACGTATCAAGCTGAAATTTATATCAATTGTTAAGGTCTGTGGTCGCATAAAGCTGTAAATAAATCAACCTTCTAGGTCAACGCAATCGAACGATACGACTGTTTATACTGTAAAATTGTTGGATTTTCATAGTAATCGCAATGGAGCCAAAACCTATAGGGTACTTCTCGTAGGCCTACAATCATGAAATTTGGCACAAAGCAAGGTCTTATACTTATAGCACAAGTAAAGGGAAAAAGTCTGAAAACTGCAAAAATCTGTCTTTCTGCAAAAATATTCAATTTGGTTTACATGGATGACATCATACTTTAGTTTTTTAGGTGGAAACCTAATTTAATTACACATTTTACGCTCTCCAAGTGTGATAGATTTCCTCCATGGTGATAGGTACCCTTGGTGCGCGAGTCCTACTCGCACATGACCGTATATTTTTAAGAAACATAAACTAGGCGAGTCCCTACCAAGCCGCAAGACGGCCGAGGAAAACCAGCAGATTAGCAAGTTTACAGGCCAAGGCCGCTCAAGCCTGCGTGCTCCAAGAACTTGAATAACGATTATTACAGTCGGGAAGTAAGGGCCGAATCTGACCGAAATCTTGTAATAGGTAGATACGTATGTCTAGAAAACTAAACTAGGCTGTGTGATATGATAACGATAAGGTAGTCGATAGCTGTTGGGACCTACCTAATGATCCCATTTCTGATTTTAAAACCAATTGGTGGAATTTTGCACAGTGTCCCACTGCTGGGCAAAGGCCTTTGCCCAGCAGTGGGACAGTATGCAGGCTAAATAAAAAAAAAGAATTTTAATAAGAATCTCACCCTGGTGGGTACTTATTTCCACATATTATCTTACCTGTGGCTATATTCCACAAAAAACATTTATCATGTAAAAATAACACAAAAACTGCACTAAATAAACAGTAAGTAAGCATGTAAGTATATTATTGTATATTTCTATAACATCACATAAAACGTCTTCAAAATTCATTACGTTTGAACCGCAGCAATAAGAAGCTCCAAAACCAAAATCGGATCTTATAGATTTAATCAGACAACCCGAAATCACATTTCAAGTCAAAAGTTTGAGCGGGCCGTTTCACCAAACCCCTTATTTATTCATTGCAAGTAATTACAAAACTTTTGGCCTGACGACCGAATCAACGAAAATTAACTTTACACAAAGTGAAGTCGCGGCTACGAGCTCGCAATTTTTGCTCGTATTTTTGAGGGTTTCGCTGTCAATTGTGCAGATTGTTGTTACTCGTACGTCCGTCCAAAGTCCAAAAGATCGTGGTCTTCTGTGGACGCTGGAAGTATGAGTACCAATGTAGATCGGGATGACAAACGCCGCCGCCGCCGCGCCGCCGCCGCCGCCCCAATTTATGCTCTAACACATACTTCTTCAGAATACGGTTGTCCTATATTTCCACTTCTTTAGCCACTCCCTGAACTTCGGAGAGGAAACAACAGTGTTTCAGGCAGAATCACTGAGCCTTCTCCATGGGGTCAGGCATATACAACACCATGCAGAGGGCAATGAAATTACCTTTAAAACGGACTGTGCCGCCATACTGAGTGCACTAAAGAAACGTTAACAAAATCAAAAATCATACTAGAATGTCATGAAGCACTAAACAACTTAGGGAGCAATAACAAAGTCATAGTCCAGTGGGTTAAAGGTCACCAAGGAGACCAAGGAAACTGCGAGGCAGACAAGCTAGCCAAAATAGGGGCTAGGGACGGCAATTGGCCCCCCACCCTTCTCGCCTCTATCAGCCGAAGCATTAAGGAAGCGACTTAAATTAGCCACACTAATGCAACAGAATAAATTGTGGAACGGCAGAGAAGACTGTAAAAACAGAAAACTATTCATAAACAAGTACAACCATAGGTTTACTATAACTATCTAATTAGGCTGCCACGCAGCAAAATAAAAATACTAACAGGCCTTATAACAGGCCATTGTACACTAAACAAACACTTGACAGTTACAGGTGCAACCGACAGCCCCCTATGCAGGGATTGCATGGAAGTGGAGGAGACAGTCGAGCACATGCTGCTGGCATGTCCATCCACAATTGAAACCAGGATGGCTATTCTGGGAGAACCTACAACGACCCATGAGCTCCTTGAACATCCAGGCCTCCTGCTCCAGCTTGTGCTGGAGTTGGGGTGGCTGAACTGAACGAGCGGGAGAAGGGGAAATGCACAAAGGCCCCGCACATGTGGGCCACGTGCAGGCGCTTTGACCCCCTTAAAGAAGATACAATATACAGGGTGTTGATTTGTAAAGTTACGCCGAGCTCAGAGGTTGTTATTTACACGACAATGAAGCTAAAAAAAATTATTAAAAAATATATATTTTTTGTTCAGTATTAATTTTTATGAATTTTTTATTTTAAAAATATTTAAAAAACCTGTAAATGTGGTCCGAAAAGAGTCGCACGGAGTGGGGTGGGGCTCAGGGGACAAGGGGTAGTCTGTTAGCACTTGTGCGCGATGGCTGGCGGGCGTATCCACACTTTTAGGTAATTTCAGGAAAATTTTCAGATGGTAATTTATGAATGAAAATTATGCGAGGGAAAATTAAAACTTATTTTTTTGTAATCAGCGACACGTAAACTATCAACCCTGAGTCGGGCGTAACTTTACAAATCAACACCCTGTATATTTCCACTTATTATGTTAGAGGAGAAGGGGCTGTCAATAATAAATGTAGAAGCAAGTGTGTTGATATTTCCAATGGTTTTTGACTTCCGAGCGAATAACTTGAATAACCGGCCAAGTGCGAGTCGGACTCGCGCACGAAGGGTTCCGTACCATTATGTATAAAAAACCGCAAAAATATCACGTTAGTTTTATGGGAGCCCCCCTTAATATTAAATTATTAAATTATTATAGCAGCATCATCATCTCTGAAAATTTCAACTGTCTAGCTACCACGGTTCATGAGATACAGCCTGGTGACAGACAGACATACGATTGCTGGACAGAAGTATTCTCAGTAAAATTTAACAACCCAAATTGGGCCTTTCTGTGTCCTGTGCTAGATCTTAAACACTAAAATAAACGGTCAAGTGTAAGTAGGACTCGCGCACCAGGGGTTCTGATCACATTTGGAGATTTGTTACCTCGTAACTGGTGTAATTAGGTTTCTACATAAAAAATAAAAAACTACAGGTCAACGGGATTTTGAGTCCATTGCGGTTACTATGAAAATCCATCAATTTTACAGCATAAACGGTCAAACACTGTTTGATTGCGTTGATTGAAGGTTGTTTTTTTTACAGCTCCAGGGTAGCTATACCAACCTGAGTGAGCAATTAATATTTTCAGCTTGATAACTCCACGCGTTCCCGAAAAAAAGCTCTTGACAGATGGACAGACAGACAGACAGACAGACAGACAGACAGACAGACAGACAGACAGAGAGACAGACAGACAGACAGACAGACAGAACGCAGTGATCCTCTAAGGGTTCCTTTTCTTTTCCTTTTAAGGATCGGAACCCTAAATATAAAATAAAACCTGTCACACCCGATCCGGAAAGGCCGGATAGTCTTTCTTCGTATACCGGCCGTGCGGAGCGTAGAGCAGCTAGCTTATTTTCCATGAAAATTGGAAAATAATTTCCGAGAGCTGGCAACCCCAAGCGGCCCCGCTGTCTCAGTGTTCCCCCAGCCGCCACAGAGGTGACATCCTGGGCTACGCTCCCTCACAAACCAATACCACCACAAAACACTCGCGTGTGTGCGTTCCTGTGTATGTGAAAAACTTAAGTGTCGTGTACACCCAGCCGTACTCTGACAAGGTCAACATTCAGCAACTTGACACCTGTTGTGTTTGTTTGTATGTACGTACCTTTATAATATTGCTTTTTAGAGGAGATCATCTAGGAACGTAGCTTGGTGTGCGGGATTTATTTTTATTTGCATGACCTGATTTATTTTGTGTGCAGTTTACAATTTCTGGTCGTAGCTACCGCCACAACGTTAATTTTAATATTTAGGCAATGGCGTCTCCATAATGATCCTCCAGTAAATATTTAAGTGGGAGTTCTGAGTTTCGATAATTTTATTCGAGTTTTGCATTGCTTAATTTTTTCAAGCAATTACTTATTAGAAAGAGATTTCCACAACAATCATGTAATTAAATCTACAGAAAGGTCGTAACCAGGAGGTTCACTGAATTACCTTATAAACACCTTAATACACCGCTCTCCTTCGTTCTGTGCAGCCAAATCTTCCCCAGAAATGTTATATGTATTGTAATTGTATTGTTTATGCTACACTATATATTTTACCAAGTAGTACCAACTTCTTGACCTTCGCCTGGACGAATAAAAATAATTGGTTCGCGTTTTTGACGATTTTTGTGCTGACTTTGTGATATTTACATTATGTGCATACCTACGTATTGTTGTAGCAAATCATACCTGCGCTGCATTTGATACGGCACTGGTGTTCATTCGATTATTTTGAATTCGATTATTGGGACTTAACCTCATGTGACCTTATCTTATTTATTATGCAACATTTATAATTTAGTAGTTGATTTTGTTCAAAAGTTTTTATTTCAGTGTAATAAAAATAATTTTAATTTTCTATAATAAATCTGTTCTATCTGATTTCACCCTAAGATCATAATTATTTTCTACTTCATCTGACTCATCATGACGAGCAAAGAACATCGAACCTTTCTGGGATACTAACCTAAAATTTAAATTCCCTAAAATGTCGTATTTTTTATGTAACACCTATAAAACATTATGTACGTCTCGATGGACATTTAAAGGTGTACACGAATAAGCGTAGGGTACTTGCAAGATACCATACAAAAATGTTCGAACCCCTTTAAATCTCCAATACCAAATAGTCTGCAGATTCGCTTGTGTATGTGTTTTATTGGCGTTGATTCACTGAGTAGGTAGTCATCTAGTTTCCTTTTCGCTCCGGTCGTAAATGGCACAATAGGTCAATTAATTGAGCCAGATAACAACAGAGACGTAATGACATAACATCAGCCGTGATGTAGTTGTATATACAGGAAATCATAATATTACGAGCACCTGTTATATTATGGGAACGTTACCCAAACTAAATGACCATTTTATTGAGAGGGGGGGGGAGTTCTTCAAAATACAACGCTAGTACAAAATACCAGTCTTGGATCATACAATACAGTGGTCACGCAGGGAGGGGAGGAGTTTCAAATATAGCAAAAAATGGGTCACGTATTGCCTTAATGATTGGTCGACATGGGAGCCACATAAGGGTAATATCACGTGTTGAGCAGGCAACTTCTCAATCAAGGCACTACTGTGCTTCTACTCTATATTTTTTGATCCATAAGCTTTTATATTTTTCTGATCTTTGGCAGGGTTTTCAGAACAATTGTGAATTAAACCCAATTAAATCCCTATTCCCTCATTTTTGGCGACTCCCTTTATGGAACAAGTCAATGCACAGTCAGTCAGTTAATGCGCATGCACTTCCATAGTCACTACCTGTTCGCTTGAGGACAGGATAAGCAAAGGTCTTTCGGCAGCTTGATGGGTCGTCAATATTTACTTGGATTGGCATAAAGCTATATGACAGAAATATACTTGTACCTATCGAGCGTAGAAACAATCTGCCGATGATAATGCAATGTTGTCGAATCACTGCCATATTTTCAAACCAGTGATAAGAGATACAATGTTGTGCTGCAATTGGTATATCCTGCACGTTCCACGCCACAAAGTGCTAAAACGGAAGCGTCGGATCCATTCGAATAATTCAATTAAATCCCATGCAGAGGGCAGTCGAGTTTCACGGCTGCTGATGCAACCAAACAAACGTAGAGTTGTCCGGTGAAATTGTGTAACATCGATAAAGATATTGTGATCTTGGGTAGACAACATTTTAGCGTAGGTTGGTAGGGTGACTAGGGTGTGATGTGAATGCTACCACCACCCGCCCGATGGTCGGATGAGGTTGGCCCAGGACCGCAAAAATGGCGTAATGAAGAGGTTTTACTCAACAGTGGGTGCTGTAAGCTGGATAGATAGATAGGTAGAGTGTGTGAATGCTGTAATTAAAAGACAAATTAAGTTGCCTTTACCTGTCACAGGAGAATCGCGAGATCTTCAGTAACACTCCTGGGGCTGCAGTTTCGACATTGATAACGATCGCTCTACGATCGATGTCGGTCGTTAAGTGACAGTCGGTATTATTTAACAATTTTTAGTAGTCTCGACCGTCAGAAATCGTAAAGTTGACAGTTAATTCGGTACGCTTGCGATTTAGTAAAATCTTAGTAGAATCTTAAAAGGGTCTACTCACGGTTTAATCAGTCTTGCAACTTGTCGCTGCAACTTGTCGCTGCAACTTGTTGCATGCAACCTGCCTACTCACGATGCAATCTCGATGCAATCGAGTGCATGCAACCTGCAACCTGCCTACTCACGATGCAATCTACCTGCAATATGTTGCAAGGCAACAAGTTGCAGCAACAAATCACGACACGAATTGCATCGTGAGTAGAGCCCCTAACATTTGGTTAGAAAGGGCAGCAATACAGGTAAAATACGTAAACCGTTTCAGTTTCTTCACAGCGATCAATGCGGAACCCTTGGTGCGGATGCTTGGCCGGGATTTTTTCAAATCGATACTATCACAGCTGGCACAAGCCATGCAGCCCTAGTTCACTGCACACTAGGCTGTCTCTGTGAGCGTCAGGCCGTCTAGAGCCGCGCTCGCTGACAGAAATGCATCAGCGTTACCGACTAAATTCGTCTCCTATACTAACAACAAACGGCTGCTCAAAAATAGAACGAGCTTTATTAGAGCCAGTAGGAACTGACTGTAAACCTCCTCATTTTGTGAAGTCGGTTAAAAAAGTTGATTAATGGACGAACTATGTATAATTCAGAAGGCTTTTAGTCTAAACTGGTGTATTTTAACTTATACTTAGAGGGTCATTCATTATCCACCTTGAAATTATCAATATCTGGAGGTGCGGCAGCGCCCCCGCCAAGTCGAGCAAACATACAGGGTGTAACAGAAAGTTGCTCTGATCAAGTCGGTCCCATAGTGAAAGTTGTTCAGAATGATGTCTCTAACAATCCTCTTTCGGCTTGTACTGTACACCCTTTCTGTTACAACCTGTATAGGCGCAACAGTACTATACTTTACTGGAAGCCATTCAGCGTATGTTTTTCTTCCTTATAAAGTATATAACTTGTCTTCCTCACTACCGAACCAATATTGTTAGGGATCGTTCAACAATTACGTGATCATTTTTGGCCGTTTTTTTTAACCCCCCCCCCCCCCCCCCCCCTATGTGATCACAGCGTATTCTTTTGTTTTTTACCCCCCCCCCCTCGCCGTGATTACGTAATCTTCGCCCGTGCTTAAAATTTTTGCTGTTTATTAGCACTGACACGTATGTCATGTTTCTATGGGTCTTAAATGACCTAAATTTGGGAAGAGGGTGTGTCATTTTGTCAAAATGCATAAGGTAAGAACTATAAAGTTAAATCAATAAAATAGATACTTTTATTAGTCTAGTCGTCGGAAACGAAGCGCAGATGACGTAATCATGGATTCTTCCCCCCCCCCCCAAATAATCCGATGTATATACAAGTACCCGACCCTCCCCCCCCCCTTCGGGTGATCACGTAATTGTTGAATGATCCCTTAACAAGACGAATTCTAAATACAGTCGCTAGAATTTCATATGTCAACGTTTGCTCGCCTATTCCACTAGCAAATGCAGGCGGTGAGGATTTACGCTCTTGTGTCAAAGCCTTCGAAACTCAACAGCGACATTTCGTCTCTAGAGTCGTCGTAATGATGTGCCCGGTGAGTCTTTGAGCTCACACAATGGCGTTGCTTGCTTCAGTTGTGGTTACGGATTCATCTGCATATTGTTGACATTGCATGTGGCTTGGAAGTAGGACTTCATGCATTAGACGTTTAAGATGTATTACGTCAAAGGCTTCAAGCTGTTTGCATGAAACACACGGCTGTAATTAGTGATCTCTTCATACATTCATCATCAAACAAGATCTAGGTACAGTGTCCGTAAGCCACACATCAAGACACACGGCAGTGTGGCAAAGCCAAGTTAAGCCGACACTCGCCATGTGTAATATTACAGGAACCATTATTATTATTAATCCATTATTCTGACATGCCTGCGATTCCGAAGGCGATACGAACTATACTAACTAAACTAATTAAAAAAGTGTGTTTGAAAATGGAATCTGTGGCCACCGCGCAAGAGCTGTCGGATTTGAAGATTGTCAGTTTAGTGCCTTTAGTTCCTCTAGTTTAGTGGTTTTGACACCTTAAGAATAGCCCACATTTAATAATTAATAATATTATGACATTTATATTTTATTAAATAAAAGATGAATGGAGACATAGTGACATATTATAGAGTACATAAGTTAAATATAAAACCTATAATGATTTTATATGTATTCTGACCCCCTTGTGACTTGTAATGAATATTATCAATAAACGATGTCTATGTCTATGTCTATCTCATTTCGAGCTACATTTGACCCCTTACTCGTTTACAGCAAGTTTACAGCATAGCTCTACCATTACATGGTGTTATATATGAATCAGTCACAAGAAAATAAGTAAGAAGAAAACATCCTTTTTCGTAAAACTAAATCTACTTTCTGTATTTATGTTTACTTTTACAATCTCCGATTGATTCGGTCGGTTCGGGTCACACGATAAATAATGGGGGACAATAATTTTCCGTGACACCCACAAACGACTGGGAAGGGTTGGATACGAAAGTGGTTGCGTGATTTTCACCGAGTGATTGACTACGATATTTTGTTAGTATATATTTTTTTCGTTCATGTTTGTCGTTTCAGAATCGAACTCTGTCGTTACGAGCGCAGATGTCTATCGGATGCTCTATCATCTGATACAGGGTAGTATTATTATTAACGGACTTAAAAAAGGAGGGGGTTGGTTTGCGTCTATGAAATCCACCTACCTATACCAAAGGAAATAATTTATTTCATTACATTTTTTCATATCTAGTATTATGGAAAAAATTACATGCCACATAACACATAATATTGTAAATTGGAAATTGTATTAAATTACTTTCTTCGCTGTAAAATTGTTGGATTTTCATAATAATCGCAATGGATTCAACACCTATAGGGTACTTCCTGTTAACCTAAATTTGGCACAAAGCAAAGCAAGGTCAATATCACAAGTAATAGGAAAATTGTGATAACTGTATATTTCTATCTTTCTTCAAAAATATGTCATTTTGTTTACATGGATGACATCATACTTTTTACGTACAGAAACATTAATTACACCAGTTATACTATCTACAACCCTTGTTGCGGGAGTCCTACTCTCACTTGACCGTTTATTTTATCAGGAACGCGGAATATAAAGCTAAAATGTATATCAGTTGCTCAGTTTGTAGTCCCTTTTACAGTGTGACAAATGTCCCATGGGTACAATCGTTAAAGGTTATAATTATCATGACAAATTGTAAAGCATAGTTGACTAATCGTGGTTAAGTAATGTCCCCACGCACGAAACTAGCAAATTAGACGTTTATAGTGTGAGTGGTAGATTTATTGTGACTATACCTATGCAGAGGAACCTAAAAGTTTATGTAGAGTTTGTAGGGTAGACTACGTGAACCAAGTATAGCCGTATAAAAGCGCTCCAGCTACAAATAAGCAGCAAATAGATAAATCAAAACAGGGATGGCATAAAAACAAAAACTGTCCGAGTGCAGTCGGACTCGCACACGAAGGCTTCCGCACCACCGTCGTCGTCTGTGCCAACGGCAATATCTTCAATCTCGAAGTCAGTCGTCTCTTGCTATTAAAAAATGTCAGGCGCTATTGTATTGAAATTGACTTAATACCTACTATTTAATTGGAAAAACTCTTTTTTCGTGTATTTTAGTATTTTTTGTTGTTGCGGCAATATAAATACACATTCTGTAAAACATTTCAACTCTCCAGCTATTACGGATCGTGCTGTAGGACCTGACGACGGACAGTCGGACGGACAGACGGACAGCGGAGCCTTAGTAAGGTCCCGTTTGGCACCCTTCGGGTACGGTACCCTAAAGACGATGAACATAGATTTGAATGGTACTTTATTGATCTTCTACTAAAACGCTTTCTGGTAAAGTCAATCCCAGCCTAGACGTAGCCTAGTCTAGACCAGTGAACCTAGTGTTAGAGCTTTGAGCAGGAGTCCCTGAAGGGTTTTCATACGATTGCTCGAGCAGAGCCGTGGGGATGGGCAATGCCTGGCAGGCACATACAATAATGCACAAAGTTAAAAACTTAAAAAAGAAACGAATTCGAGACCTTATTACTCAATTGTCTCTGCTCGCGTTGCGAATGCCGATGTCGTCTAAAACACGAACACGATCTTACAACATCTGTGTTCTGGCTGTTAAGTCCACACATATTACACAACATACTTTGACGAATATCGGTCCCTTCAGTCAGCCCCCAGTCACGGAAAGGAAACAATACTTGGTTTTGTTTACCGTTATTACGGTTTTTTTTTTTTTTTTTTTTTTTTTTCACACACACCATTCCTCCCGTGCACACGTACTTTTACTTCGCTCCTCCAAAAATATTCGTTTCACCTGTTATTTACTTCCGTGTTGATATCATACCAACTGTATCTCAACCATGGAATCCCTCGCAATATAATAAACCACCTGGTTAACGTCGAGGATTGTGTTGGAGTGCTTAATTTGGTGATTTATAGTGCAAAAGTGTTGCTCAATTTGTTGCTGTGGGTAAGTGAACATTATACCCGAGCACTTAGCGTTTCAAGTACCGCCTATCGTATCATATTACGCGGTTAGCACCCCGAGATTTACCCAATATTCGCACCATTATCATCAATACCCCGTGGATCAGTGGAATAACGCCTCGGGACTGCGCAGCAGCAACACAGAGAGCACGAGTTCGTATCTTGGAGCGTCTGCCTACTTTTTTACTTTTTGTTTTTTACATCAACATTCTACGGCTAATCTGATTGACCACCACCGCCGGTAGAGGGCACTGTCATCAATCAGTTGAGAATTAATACTTCTGCCCTGCCACCACTAGAGGGCGCTACCGACGCGAAATGGCAAACAACTGCAAGTCTTGCAAATCGGAAATTATTGCCGCTGAAAACATAAAATGTTCTGCTTGCCAACTCCACCTTCACTACAAATGTGCAGGTCTTTCAGAAGCGGACTTCAGAAAAATACTTCCGATGAACAGAAATAAATGGAAATGCGCAGAGTGCAAGTCGGCTAAAGTAAATGCGACGGCAAACCGAGGGGCCTCCCCTGCACTGATGAACCTGGAATCTCCTAGCCACGCATCGATACTCAACGTGGACTCTGCGGCACTTACAACCTACCTGGACAACAAGTTTGAGTCTCTGCGTAATGACTGGAAGTCGGACATCACCGCTGCTCTCGCTAACATGCATGTCCAAATTAAGGCCGCTGTTTCTTCCGAGGTTAAGGCAGCCATTAAATCGCTGAAAGAAGATTTCAGCGCTACCACGGACTTTTTAGCAGCTGAACAAAGTGACTGTAAAACTGAGATTACAGTCACTAAAAAGAAGCTTGTAGAGCTCGAAAACAACTACACGCAACTGCAACTCGAAATGCGAAAACTGGAACAGCGTTTAATGTCAGCCGAAAAACATTCTCGTAGCCTTAACTTGGAGTTACACGCGGTCCCCGAGAAAAATAATGAGAATGTTGTAAAGATATTTAGGGATCTATGCGACGTTATCAACGCGCCTATCACTGACCCCGAAATTCGAGCGTGCCGAAGAATTGCAAAGCTTGACAGTTCCTCGCCCAGGCCACGTACTATACTGGTGACCCTACCTTCTGAGCGTCACCGTGACACCATCATCTCTGCCATGAAACGGTACCGGAAGAATAACCCATCAGCACCAATCGGCTCAAGTCTCCTCGGCGTACCCGGCGACGACCGGCCGGTGTTCGTCGCAGAGCATCTGTCACCCGAGATGAAGGATCTTCATGCAACCGCACGGAAATTCGGCAAAACGCATAAATATCAATTTGTGTGGGTTAAATATGGCAAGATATACGTTAGGAAAGACATAGATTCGCCACATAAGTATATTAATAAAGGACAAGAACGTTCTCAGTAAGCTAGCCAACTGTTAATATCTCCATAGCCCATCTATTGCCATGTTACCGATTTGTTTTATTTATATAAATTCCTACGTATATTTTATCAAAACGTAAATGGATTACGCACCAAATTAAAAAGTTTGTATCTGAATATATTAAGTGAAAACTACGACATTATAGGCTTAACTGAAACTAACTTACATAGCGGGATTTATACGAATGAAGTGATAGATGACAGGTACGTGGTTTATCGAAGAGACCGTGAATCTTCCAACTCTATGAAAAAATCAGGTGGCGGAGTCTTACTGGCTATTAAAAAGTGTTACCAAGTAGTTCGCCGATTTGACCTTGAGAGCCCTCTTGAAGATCTCTGGGTCACAATACGTGATAACTCCATGGCTTCAACACTCATGATATGTCTAGTTTACTTACCCGATTATCTTAAGATAGCCGACTTTCGTGATTGGTTTGATAGAACCTCAAACAACATACTGAATCACTGTGATCCGACAAACAAAACAATACTAATGGGTGACTTCAACCTACCTGATCTTCAGTGGTCAGTTGATCCATGCTCTACATTCAGAATGTTTAACACCGGCCCACTGGACTCAAAATCAGAGTTGCTCTTTGACATGTTGGCTTTGGGTAATCTTAATCAATGCAACAATATCAGAAACTCAAATAATAGGACCCTTGATCTCTTTATAACAGACCACACAGACTTAACTTTGGCTGACTGTGACGCTATGTCAAGGCTAGACAGACATCACCCGGCAATTGTTGTAGAGTTATTAACCGCAATCAGCCGAATACCAACCAAGGTTAAAAAGGTTTTTAATTTCAGGAAGTGCGATAACGTGAAGTGCAATCAGGCCCTAAACTCAGTTGACTGGCATGAACTGTTGAGTAGTAAGAACGTAGATGCCGACTTAGAATCGTTCTACAATACACTAAATGAAATCATAAAACTCAACACACCACTCAAGAGAGTCGGCAACACAAGGTACCCTCTGTGGTTCTCGGAGCCATTGAAATTATGTCTTGACGAAAAAATCAAGGTGCACAAGCGCTACAAAAAATATGGTAATCCTCGAGACTACGATGAGTTTAAGCTTTTACGAACCCGGTCTAAGCTGATGATTCAAGTGTGTTACGATAACTTCGTTAATAATGTAGAAGACTCCCTCAAAGACTCGACAAAACTCTTTTTCTCGTTTGTTAAGTCCAAAAAATCCTCTAGTAACTCCATTCCTGAGACAATGACTTTTGGCAACAAGAAGGCGACGGGAGGCCAGAGGGTGTGCGACTTATTTTCCGAGTTCTTTGCCTCAGTATTTGAGACAGACCAAGCTCTCGGCTCTTGCGATGCGATGACTCCCGATATTAACTGTCCCGACACATTATCAAATATTACAGTTCCAGAGGAGCTGGTGTTTAAGAAGTTGTTCAGCATAAATGTGAACAAGGGGGCGGGCCCTGATGGGATCCCACCTTGTTTTCTCAAGTCCTGTGCCGCTACTTTAGCAACACCCCTTACAATTATCTTCAATAAGTCACTAAGGACCGGTACTTTTCCCACCACCTGGAAACTAGCATATATCGTGCCCATTCACAAGGCGGGTGACAACAGTAGCTGCAATAACTACAGACCCATCAGCATACTCTCGGCTTTAACCAAGGTTTTTGAGTCTATTATATTTGAAGTCCTATATTCACATGTTCAGCCTTTCATAGCGCCGCAGCAGCATGGTTTTGTCAGAAATAGATCTACTGTATCGAACCTACTTGAGTACACACACTATATAAGCAAATCCTTTAACGATCGATGTCAAGTAGATTCCATATACACAGATTTCAAAAAAGCCTTTGACAAAGTTAACCATCGCATACTCTGCAAGAAGCTGGCATCCTATGGCATACATGGGGATTTTCTTAGATGGGTAACATCGTACATGCAGAATCGTAGCCAGATAGTTGCATTGAAGGGTTACACATCCCAACCGGTGGGGATATCCTCCGGTATACCGCAGGGATCACTAACAGGACCTTGTTCTTTATAATCTTTATCAACGATCTTGCTGCGAAGCTTAATAATCCTTGCCTATTATACGCAGATGACCTTAAAATATTTTCCACAATTCGAAATACGAACGACTGCGTCAATCTCCAGGCTGACATAAACACTCTCTCTGACTGGTGCAAAGAAAATCATATGGCACTGGGGATAGACAAATGCTTCAGTATATCTTTCACACTTAATAAGAATAAAATTCACTATGACTACAATATAGATTCTGTAGCACTACAAAGGAAATCCATCGCTCGAGATCTTGGCATAATTTTTGACGAGAAACTAAGTTTCAATCACCACTATGCAGCACTCATCCCTAAATGCAACCAACTCCTAGGTTTTATTTCCCGTGTCACTAAGACTTTCAAGAACCCAAAGAGTTTAATACTCCTTTATAACACCCTGGTCCGCAGCAGGCTTGAATATGCCTCTATTATATGGTCTCCACTTTATAAAGTCCATATTGACTTAATAGAGTCCGTACAGAAGCGATTTCTGCGTATGCTGTGTGCACGCTTTGGTCATCGTCGTACGCTCAGCTCATATGAGACGAGATGTAAGCACTACCGCATAAATACACTTGCAAACCGTAGGAAATTCCAAGACCTCGTCTGTCTTCATAAAATAGTCAGAGGCACCATAGAAACATCACTATTATCAAACATTGAAATCCACGTCCCTAACCGATCTGTGAGAATCCCCCGCACTTTTTCTATCCCCCCTTGCAGAATTAACGTCAGCACCAACAACCCACTGGTGAGGATATGTCGTTCTTACAACGCAGTAGCTGCTAATCATGATCCCAACGGGCCTGACATCTATCACGATTCACTGCCATGCTTTAAATATAAAATTTTAAAATTGTTTAATTAGTTTCAGTTTCTCTTGCTATACATGCACATGTATTCAATATGTGCATAATTAATATTAAATAACCTTTAATAATCCATTAAATAACTATAGATTTGTATTATTATGTGCTCCTTGTAAAGTGTGTCAGTAATGCTGTATACACATGCTTTTGGCGTTGCAGACGGAAATGTTTGTTCTAATCTTAATGTTGTAATGTTTGTCTGTACTGCTGTTTTGTGTATTAATAAATAAATAAATAAATAAAATAAGTAAGACATTATACTTTTCAGATATTTTCATGTAGTGACAGAACTACTAGACCGATTTCTGATTTTCAAAAAATGTGACCAAGCTTATGAGTAACCCTTTCAAACAAAAATATATATTGGAAATCGGTTCATAAATAGTACCAATTTCGAGGTAACACACATAAAATAATAATGATAAAAAAATACCACCGAATGAGAACTCCCTCCTTTTTTGAAGTCGGTTAATAACGGACAGACATTCCCTTGTAACCAGTGGAAATATAAACAGTGAAGCCACAATGCTTTTGTGTCATTGTCATTGTCAGTCAACCTGTATGATCTTAATATCTTGAATTTCAGAAATATTATACAAGTTGAGGTAGGTACCTGCAGATGAAGTACAAGTTTTAAGTATAAAATAAGCAGAGGGTTACTTTCTTTTAGTAACCTTCAGCACTCACTGCAGATGAATAACAAAGAACAGGCTTCAAACTCCGGTCTAACTTAGTAGGTACCTAATTAAGCCGTTTCCATGTTCTTGAGCTTTTACTTCATTAGGTTAGTCTGTGTAATCCCAGCTTTTGTGATATAAAATACTTGTAATATTATTCTATAAATTAATCACGTTTTATTGAATTAAATGAATGAAGATGTGTCGTCCATACGGTTGTAAAACTTACGTCTATTGAATACATACTTTTTTTTTTAAAATAAACTATGAATTGTACAAGTCAGTTATTAACAGGCCGTATTCAGTATTGTAGTATATCACTGTTATTGCATTAAAAATATGTTTGGTTTTGTAAATATCACTAAAGATCTCTAATTGAACCAGAGTAAAGTGCTCAAACTGATACGATACCGCATAAAGATACTTTAATTTTCCCCGACGATTTCGCTAAAATCGGACTTGTACAATTTTTGACATTGTTATAGATACGTTTGCACAGTATCTCTGTTTATTCACTCACATATTCCGGTCGTTTTCTCTCCGTCCCATATTTCGTATTTATTAATTTTGCCTTTGCCTTACACCTCCTGAAATATGGGTCACATCTCCCCCGAGGGTTCTGTGAGGAAGTTTTCTGAAAATAATCAGTACATTTCTCTTTCTGCAGGTGATTCGTCTTTCCGCACTTGTGCAAAACACACCATATTTATTTGTCGAGACATATTTATACGAGACACGATCTGTACCGTAGAAAATTAGCCACACCAGAGATCTTAACTTATACACAGAAGTATTTTGTGCATTTTGAATGCTATTCACTGAAATAGTTTTTGAGGGAATATTACACCACTTTTGGGCTTCCTTTCTGAGTAATTCAATACCAACTCAAGAGCAACATTCTCATGCGGCCGTGTAGCTTATCTAAAACGCGACTGTTATGACAAGTTGGAATTATGAGTACATATTGTATTCAGATCACGGATGCTAGCAGCGGAGACTCTGTCAAGAGAATTAACTCTGATTTACAGCTAGCAAGGGACCAGTGTCAGCTTAATGCGTGATGTTCTAGATACAGAACAATTTGTGATTTATGTGCATCGTGCTTTATGTCTCATTACGTTCTTTTCGTGTAGTTCCGTTATCCCCATAGCCTCAGTCTCCACATAATGGGAACAACGAAATTGTAATAAAATAATTAACTTTTAGTCCTGTTGTCCCCATATCTCCTGTGCACGTACTTTTACTGCCAAGATTGGCTGCATAAGTCATATGAGGGCACACGAACGACGCTCTTCAAACCAACCAGGTACCTCATAGTTCAAAGTTCAAAAATTTTTATTGACCATAAAATCATACATATTACTTAGTCAACGTCAATATAATATTAATATTTTTGTATACTACCGCCCGTTCGGAAGTTGTGGGCTTAGGGATGGAGCAAAGAAGGGCAAGAAACCTCCCCCGTACCTCTTTTAAAATATCAGAGCCTTAAAAATACAATGTTATGTATTTCTACTTAAGTCTAAGGAAATACACCGAGGAGAGACGTACTGACTCAGTCCATCGCCCCTCTTTGGATTTCTGTGCGCTGAGATGGTAAAGACCATGCAGTTTTGTCATCTAAATATTCTTTTACACTGTAATATGACTTCTTCAATAGGCCATTTTTGACATAGTTTTTGAACCTCCTTGGTAGTACAACCTGGTGTTATTTAATCTGAAAAGCTTCAACCAGGAGCATAAATTCAAATACGCTGTGTACACCGAAAGAGTACAAGAATCTTTACATAACTGTCGGGGTCTAGTTAGCAACGTTCACTTCACCTTGAACGGCACATTATGTCCAGCATAAATCTCATTTCACTTTTCAGTGGATAAATTGCGCAGTCACAGAACACAACTGCCTTTTGATGGTTTTACAACGTTCATTAGTGCCGGGGCCCGAATACAGGCGTGGTAAGCTGATTACCAGTGCGGTAGAATATGGGAGGTTTATAAAATGATAAAACGGAGTAAAATCACACGCGCGCTGCCACAACCACAACAACCGATTCTGATTGGGTAGCTAAGCTGATCCGAAAATATGATAAGGTTGTCTTAAAACAAGCCTTGGTATAGGTAAAATGAAAATAATTATTGGAATGAAAATGGTGATACTGATACTTTAATGAATTATAAACTGTAAATTGTCGCTATCGCACTCGCGTCAGTATAAATGGTCGTTACGGGTACATAACTAATAGTGCAATGTAATTTTTGTAAAATTACCCACTGAGGAAAGAGGAAAACCTCGACAAGACGTTGTGGTAAGGCTCCTGTCCCTTGTAATCTGAGATTGAATTTAATAAAAGGGCTTCCCCTAAATTAAAGTGTATGTTATTTCGTAATATTTTTTTCTGAACCAACGAACGGTTACCTTTACGTTTCCTTTCCGTAAAAACGGTTGCCTGAAAATACCTTGAAAAAAAGACAAAGCCTGTAAGTAGGTACTTTAAAACTGGGCAGATGGGCTTCCGGGGTGCTTTAGGGACAGTTCATAATGTTTTGCTGCATGAGTAAACAATTAAAAGAATCTATTTTGACTAGCAGGACACAAAGCCCATTTTCTATGTGAGCTGCGGCGATTGATTATTGACTTGATAAAAATATGATAGCCGTGTGTCTAAGCATGACAGCAGCAGACCCCAGCGGGGAAGGCAAGGGGCGAAGAGCCTTGTGACGTCTCGTATCATAGATAACCTCTCTCCACCCTCTCTCTCGTATAGCGCTTCACGCCATGAGCGCACAGCTCCCTTGAATTTTTGTATTTTCAGTCAATAAAACCATATTTGTGAAGAATATCATTGGCAACTATTATCCTGACATCCTGCTGCTAAAACTCAGCTCCATTTGGCCTATTCGAGCCGGATTCACCAGAAAAATAAGGAGCATATGGGAAGGACGAGCAGCTGTCAAACAAACTACATTTGTATTGTATTTGAACTAAAGTTTGTAGATTATCTTTTGATTGAAACCATACAGGAAATAGTTGAAAATACAATATAATTTTCAGTTTATTCTTCTTCCAATACATGGTGTTGGAAGGCTTTTGAGAGAAAGACGTCTGTCGGGTACTAGCTACGTAAAATGTATATGGGTTTGATATTTATAGTCTTAGCTTAGCTATCGCATAAAACTGTGACCTGCTGAGCTATTGTTGATGGTTTTATACCTTGCGAGGGTCGGCCTACTGACCTTGTTTCTATTTTCATCCGACGAGGCTTTGGAATGCAAAAATATTAGTTTAAACAATCTGCTGTTAAAAAGTAGGTACAGTTGTCTGAAGTTGAAGAAGTCTTTTCTCTTCTAGATACTAAAAATCATTATTGTTACGCAACCAGATTAACCAACCGGATATTTATTACATTAATATTCCATTTTGCGTGACAGGGGGTCAGCCTATTGTTGCAGTTTTGGAGTAATGAAGGTTTTATTACAATGTTGTTTATCACCATCGGGACTTTTGCACCCTCCGGATCATCTGGACAACTGTGCCATTTCATCTACTGTTTCAATAACAATTTTTAATATTACAACAGATTAGTAATAGGACAACTCAGTATCAATACGCCTATTTCCCAAAAGGACAAAAGTCCGATTAAAGTAAGATTAACAAAGAATGAGAGTCAAATCTAACTACCTCGGTACGTATAGTTAGCAAAGTATAAAAACTTTCAGTTTATAAGAACTTAAAAAAATATTCCAGAAAAGTAAGCCCAAAAACTTAGGCTAATGATGACAAAGACCCAGGTGTCGCTTGGTAATGACCCTGCCCCTTAGCCTCGCCTTAGTGAGCACGAGGCAAATTCGCCCCTATCTAACATCATTACTGGACTCTAAAGAACTGCTCGCGCACCTAGACCTGCCTGAAGTAAAACTATAAAACTGCTAAGAATGTAATTTGTCGAATGAAAATTCGGTGCTTGAAACTTGTGCTCGACACGATGAAGAATCAAAAAAAAAAAACAAAATATATTTATTTCAAAACAGGAAATGTACTTACAGCGAAAGTTAATACAACAGATTAGTAACAAAGGAATCAACTAAGTAAATATTTTAAGGGTGTACATGAATATGAGACATTATGATGTACATTTAGGATGAGAGACGAGCTGGTATCCTAGCTAGATTATGTAATAATCTGTATTAAGGAATTCCAGGCCCAGCCCCTTACATTAGGGTGATTAGAACGTGTTTATTATATCTTATCTTAATTTATTTTATTTTAAATATCCTTTGTTCAGTTAATTAACATTTAACATTTGTATTTAGGTAGGTACTTATGATTTTACTTTTATTATGTATTACTTTAACTACTATTATAAATCATAAGCATTTATACATATGTTATACAAGGTAAACTTGAAAGAGGGGATACGAGAATTTCTTTGCTTTTTTAAGTTCTCCAATGGTGTTCAGATTGTATCCTTCTTTAAAACCATGTCATGCTTCAGCTTACCAACACTAGCTAGGGGATGCAAGAAAAGCTGACTGGTTGAAAAAATATTTTTTTTGTACCTCAACTTATTTTAGAGGTGTTGACTCTTATATTTTTTATTTCACCTGCATTGTATATTTAAACAAAGAGTATTTTTGTGATTAGTGCATATATATATGCATTTGTTTAGTGCATTAATTGAATTTTGTTTATGAAAACTACGACTAAGTAATCATAAATATCAGAGATCCCGTAGTAGAGTCTTACCACGGAATTAAGTTGGGTGTAGCTCCAAAAAACGTAGAGATAGCCAATAAATCTCTGTTTTGTTCTGAGCGTTCAGCCAATACATAGAATGAGACGAAAAAAGTAGGTTTTTGTAATAAAAAATATTTATTATTATTTATTATAAACAGAAATCATAGGTATAACATCTAAAAATAGGTCCACGGAAACCAACGGAACAAAACGTTCAAGTGCGAGTAGAATTCACAAACCAAGGGTTCCGATCACACTTTGAGATTGTTTCCTCGTAACTTGAGGTTTCTACATAAAAAATAAAAGTATGATGTCATCCTTTTAAGGATCGGACCCCATAAAATAGTGTCTTGTGCGATAATCGATTCACCGAACCGGTTCACTCTCAGAAGCACACCGGTCGAACAATGGAGAACAATAAATAACTAAGATGTGTCGACGCGAGGGTTAAGAATTATTAGCAAGTAATGAATACAGTTCGGCAAGAAAACCTAGAAATAAAATAATGGCAACATAAATGATATATTAGTGCACTACGTACTGCATTTTTTGGTTTATAAACCATATATGTCATTTTACAAAACTTGCTGTAGTCTGCAAATGCCATCATTTAATTTGAAGCATTTCTTGTCACGCTCTGTATTATTATTTCTTCGCTGGGGTTTGAACCATATGCTTGTGGCAGGCATAGCTCGCCTGTCTGTCTTTCTCGACCCGCCATGTCTACCTGTACAAGTGTACAAACTAATGGACTCCCTTAATCCACTTACTGTAGAAACATGATGACCTATCATTCAACTTATGCTCTTTGAATTCTTGTTTAAAATAACATCATGAGTAGCTTTATTCCGTATTTTATTACTACGGAATCATTTAATTTTGATGCCGTTTCATCAGTCATTTCTACTATGCAGACAACATTTCAAGCACCTAATCATTACATACATTATAAATCATTCATTACATTTAAATACAGGCACATACATTTTTGAAATCATGCATATTTCAATTGATTACCATCTCGTAAGGGAGTAAAAGGGTTCTTTTCCTCCTAAAAAATGTATTACTCGAACGTAAGCAGACACTATGTACCCCAGTCGGCAGAGACTTTTATCTCGAGAAAATTCCGAATTCAACGAAACTTCAGTATGTTACTTGTGACTATTTATTAGTGCTACACCCAATTTTCCGAACAAATAAAGCTTGTGCTAACTTGACGAGGGGCGAAAACCCGAAATTTTTTGGGTCTTTTTCCAGTTTTTCACGTATAATTTGAAAAAAAAAGTAATAATGTAGTATTAATGTTTAACCTTTAGCTGCCGACCTGGTCTAAACGTAGCACTTACGCCGACGTGACGACTGAGAGACGTCAAAATTTAAGTAATGAAATAAAAAGTGTATGTGCATGCTACATTTTTCTTTTTTATACATTAAAAAGATTGTTATTTGAGGTAACTAAACTACACGATTTCATAAAAATACACGTAATTTTTCAGGTAAAATCAACATTTATTCGAGAGATCACAATTATTTGGCACTAAATTTTAAGGACTTACTTCAACATGGGGATACGTGACCTCAACACGGGGATACATGGCCTCAACATCATCCTCATCGGATTGTTCGGATTCCGTGTTGTGATTGATTTCTAAAATAAAATCAGGTTCGCCTACATCGTCATCAAAATCGCTACAGTTGTCATCACTCTCGTTCATGAGATTTTCAAATATCTCTTTATCTTTTAAACGCCTATTCTGTTTTCGCAGTTTCGGAGGCTTCTCGGAATCTAAACCGTCATCGTTTGCAGGGTTTTCCCGCTCACTAGACGTAATGTTTCTTCTTTTAGGCATTCTGCAATTAAAAGTATAGTTTTAAAACCGATGTGACGTCAATCAGACACTATAAGCTAACACACATGAACACCGAGGTGACGATCAAGAGACGTACGAAATTTGGTACATCAACACCGTACTTACGTCTGTGAGACGTCGATTGCTTCGATACAGAGATGTGTGCACTCGCCGCGGGTGCGGCGTCGACAGATGGCTTGCGACGCGGAGGGAGGAAGGTAGCGGGAAGGGCGGCGCCGAAGGTGGCGTGATTTTAGAAATGTTTTAAAATTAAAAGTTATTACGTCTGTGAGACGTATAGGTCGGTAGTTAAAGGTTAACCTAACGGTGGCAGTCCAGTCAATAGAAGATTTACCTCGATCATAAAGCAGAATATTATACTATACATGTCGAGTAAACAAAATTCCATCTAACAGCTTTTCTTTTACGTGTGGTAAGAAAAAAAGAAAATCGTCTTTATTCCGAAGAAAGTCGTAAGTAATCCGAACTTCATCGGAGTTGCTCAAAGTCACTCGGCGCCTTTCACACGGCAATCACATTTACTTATCGATCGGACTAAGCTCCGTTAGAGAGAAGTATTGTGTGTTTTATTACTTGAAGACCATTAAAATGTCCCATAATTTGCTCGCGATAGCTTTTGAAATTTCCTTTTCTTTTGCGAATGTGGTGGAGTATGGCTCAATCTTACTCGGATCCGGGAAAACGGCCTGTGCCTCTCGGTGGTGACATTAATGGGCTACATTTACTTTTTAATTTACCCTTTTTAAAGTTCGGGTCGTTATTCTTTTCAACAATGCGTTTAAGCCCGGTTTACACTTCTATACGTACATAGCTTGCGTCATCGAAGTATACTAATTGAAGTGTAAACCTTTGTATGGTCTTTGACAAGAGGCGTCAGGTCACGTGGCAAGACCGAATGGAACTTCAAACTGGCCTTCAGTGGGTAACTTAATATCTTAGAAAATAATCTACTCGGCTGATTAGTTTACAGAATTACATGTCCACTCACTTCTCAGAACCACTTCACATTTCTTTACCCGATTCAAGATGAATGTTGACTTTTCACGTTGGCTAACTTGAGCTACGGTCGGATCGGACCCATTTCTACAATTTAACCTTTTGACTTTCATGAGGAAATAAATTGAAAACGAACCGAGGGTTCCGTGCAAATCTCATCTTTATGTGAGCTTGACCTTGCTTGCTTTACTTACTTGTTTTGAGTTTCTTGAAAAAATAATACAGCTTATCGTTTGATAGTGATAACCTAGAAGTTGTTTTTTTTTACAGCACTAAGTGACTACAAACCTGAACTATGAACAATTGATATCAATTTCAGCTTGACGTAGATATCTCCACTACAGACAGAAGGACAGATGGACGGACGGACAGACAGACAGACGGGTTATAATCCTATAAGAGTTCCTTTTAAGGATCAGAACGCCTAAAATCAGTTCTTATTGACAAACCTCACCTAGTCTTTCTTGTAATGAAACGCAGTGCTTTAGTCTGAAAAAGTAAAAAATATCCAGACCGGTTTAAATATTTCCTATCAATTTTTTCCCTCATGAGCATGAGAGTCAAAAGGTTAAATCGTACAAGTGACAGCTCTGGCTCGGACGTAAAGTGGCGCTGTGGAGACACAGACACATAAGCTATAACTACGTGTATACGTATGTAATATGTAAGAACACCCAACAGTCCGTCTAGACCGCGATTCTGCAAGCGAATCGGCTATATCGAGGGCTCAAAATGTTGTTTTTGTCTATTCGACAGCACCGAGAGGTGCCGCGCCCGCTGTTACAAACAAACCGATATTTCACGTTCTCGCTATAGCTATTGAGATGCGATTAGCTTGCAGAATCCGGTCCCTGTATGCGCCCCCCATAATCTTTTTCTGCCAATGTCAGAATTCACTTCTGAAATAACTTCACCAACAAAGCTCATTATATAATGAAATCCTTGCTACAGATAGCTCCACTGTTTGTCTCAACCTGTAATGTCTTGAATGTACGGCCTCCACGACACAGGTTTCGCCTAGTGTGGAGACCATAAGTAACCTTATGTAAAACGCTTATAGTAAATAAAGGATTTTGTATTTGTGTTTGTAAAGCACAATATTCCTAGAATTGAAATCACGATCACAATCGCAATACTTTTGAAAGGTATAAAGATCGATTTTGTAGAGACCGTATAAGGCCTTAGAATATTCCACCAAGACACCCACTGTCGCGTAAGGACAAAAAAGTCCTTGGAACAATATTGTCATTAAAATTATAAAAAAAAAATTGACATCAAAATTATTTTGACAGTGGGTACCAAGACGTCAATGAATGTCTAATTTTTGACGTTGGTACCCACTGTCAAACTAATTTTAATGTCAATATTTTTCTCTTTTCGGCCAGGAGAATGACAATGGCTTGACTTAGGGGGTTAAGAGACTCTAGTGAGTCCTTGTCACATTCAAGATGGTATTTATTAAAGTTAGGACTACACACTTATAAATTTGCAGAATTACTGTACAAGTTGCTAACAAAACATCCTTAGCGTTTAACATTGTCTACAGGCACTGTACGCAGGCACAGTTGCCTGTAGACAATGTTAAACGCAAAGATAGTGACATTTTATATATATGTACGCTAGATCTAAGGTATTTATATTTGGGTCATAAGTAACCTGTAATAAAGATTTCAATTTGAATTTCAATAGCGAAACGAAACGATAACTTTATAATTGTATGCGATTTGACATTTGGCATCGCTAAGTTGGCGTCACCTAGCGAATCCAAAATGTCAAATCACATACATAAAAAGCTATCGTTTCTTTTCGCTAGCGTTAGCGTTTAACTTTGTCTAGGGGGGCAGGACAGAGCTATTACCTAGCTAAGTTTCTGAATTATTAATTCGTACGTCACAAATAAGTATATGACGAAACACAGTTGCCGAGATGTCGATAAAACATGCAACAAACTTCACGTCATTTCCCATCTGTCCACTTTTAGCCAGTAGTACCTAGCTCAATACTTCATTTTGCGTAGCATGGGGCTAGCCCATCGCCTGGGAATTGGACGTCAGCCTCACAAACCTCGCAAAAACCTAACAAAACACCTAAATGCATTTCCCACAAGTGCCTACGACAGCTGAAACCACTGGCCATCTCGAGCGTTACAGAGTTGACAATGAACTTGGAGGTTGGGGGTGTGTCCTGCTGCAGACTGCAACTCAAGGCCGCCCAGCCCGGCTCTGTATCACAACATCGATTTATCGAGCGGCCCGCCCGCCCCCCGCGCCCGCCCGCCCTGCCGCCGCCGCCCGCCCGCCTTTGCGATCGCTCAGGCGTCTTGACTTAGGGTTGGCGTCGTTTCTGCGTTCTCAGGGCTACCACTCGCATATATAGTGGTTTTATTGTTTTTATGGTATATTTTATGAGACTTAATAAGACTCGCTTTCGATGTCGTCCGTTTGTATGTCCGTCAGCGTCTCATGATCTTTCATAGGTAGATATTTGAGATTTTTGTTTATTTATTGACCGAGCGAGCGAAGCGAGCGAAGCGTCTCCGTTTCAGGTTTGGGCAAAAATGCTTTCGTATGTCCGGTTGTTCTCCTCTACAGGTCGCATTTATGAACCGATTCTCGTGAAATTTTGTGAGCAGGTTGGAAAAATAAATAGAATTTTTTACTCGAGCCAGTTTTATGATTTTTTTCAAAATGGCGGAGATATGGGGTTTTAAAATGTAAAAAAATCGCTACAACCCAAACGGCTCGATGGATATTAACAAATGAGGTGTCGTTGGATTCGTAAAGACCATGAAAGTGAAACAAATGAGCGAACGAAGCGAGCGAAGCGTCTCCGTTTCAGGTTTGGGCAAAAATGCTTTTGTATGTCCGGTTGTTCTCCTCTACAGGTCGCATTTATGAACCGATTCTCGTGAAATTTTGTGAGCAGGTTGAAAAAATAAATGGAATTTTTTACTCGAGCCAGTTTTTTGATTTTTTTCAAAATGGCGGAGATATGGGGTTTTAAAATGTAAAAAAATCGCTACAACCCAAACGGCTCGATGGATATTAACAAATGAGGTGTCGTTGGATTTTTAAAGACTATGAGAGTGAAACAGATTATATAATTTTAGTAAAAAGTCAATAGGTTGCAAAAAAGATCGCGAAATGTAGTTTACAAAGTTATTGGTGCGGCTACTTTCATACTGCATGTACGTAACCAGGTACATTCATAAGTTTGTATGTGTTATTGAAAGAAAATTATTTGGGTTATTTTTTTTATGTGTGTTAGCAGTTCAGCTTTCCCACCGACATACTCGCGAGGTCTACAGCTCACAGAGCCACTAGTTTGTTTGTTTATTTGGTAACTGAGTCCACAGCATGATATACATTATTATAACTTTAGAGATTATGTTTATATCTATATCCGCTACGGCAATAAACAATATATGTTCACTTTTAACTAGGATACGCATGACTATGTGTGCGAGTCTATCACACTCCTGGCCGGTTTTTATGGTGTGTGTTACGTACACACAACGTGTTTGTTTTAGTAAATTAATACGAATGTTTCATTAAAGAGAGAACAATGATTTGTAACTGGTCTTTTAGGAATAAAAAAAATTGCTTAAGTACCTATTCTTTGTCAAAAACGTGTCCGCCTCGGTGGCTGTCGTCCACTTACACTGTTCCTCTTCACTTTTTAGGGAGGTTTTCTTATACAGCCCTTATACAGCCCTTTTCATTCGGAGTGTTTTCCGCCTAAAGTGGCTCTATAGAGGCCGCGCGATGCGAATTTGAGAAGGTCGAGAGATGTTTTAAGATGCCTGGATAACAAGTTTATGTTGAATTTATTCAATCCACACAATTAGTATGAATACACCTTACATTCTGGATCATATAATTGTTCGGAGTTTATTCTAATACAGGGTGACATTTAATTAGCTGACCATATTTTGGGGAATGATAGTACCCATCATTATGAAGAACTTTCCCCATGGAACAAATGGTCGCAAACGAAAAATATTTTTGGGTTTCCAAATATAATAATCAGCTGATCGGGGCAATGTACTGGGGGACGAAAAAAATTTTTCATTTGTGACTACCGATACCTTTGCATTACTAAAAAAAACCTTTTTAAAAACAAAAATGTATGGAATCTGACTTTTTTTTAGGTTTAACTACGTTTAATATTTTTTGTGATAACAGGGTACCTATATATCTTGGGGAAAGTTGTTCATAATGATGGGTAATCATTCCCCAAAATATGGTCAGGTAATTAAATGTCACCCTGTATGTATTATTTACTGCTTAAAGCATTATTTACCTATTTCATCCCATTTACCCATCGCCAACGATTTATTACAAACATAATAGAATCTTTTATACACTTCCCCCTCTAAAAAGCTTTTTGTAACTATGCAAATTCCGGTTGGCGCCTGCGTGGTTCAAAACACATAGCACCGTTCATAGTAGTACGTCTCATGCTTCATTAGACACGGTAGCTTCGTCAACAACAGCAATCTAAATCCACAAACAATCCAATGTATTTGTGTCGTATCATATACGATAGAGCTACTGTATCTGTAAACGAAGTGCATGTCGTACAAATAGTGACATGGATAAATTTACCTTTCTATTCACGAGACATTTGTTGAAAACTAAAAACACGGGAAAACGGTTTTCATCATTCCTTGTGTTTGTATCCCTGCTATAAAATGAGGAGATTGGGAAAAAATGTGTCATTAACTTATTTGGATTTTTTCGTTTTTTTTTGCTATCCGACTCAAAACCCTGAATTCTATCATTGTTATGCAATGATCAACTTCAAAAGGCGACTAATTTCGTAGAAAAATCAACCTCAAAAGCTGCTTCCGGTACAAAAAATGTCATTTTTATATATCAAAATAGATCAATGTGAATATGTATTTTCTCAATTTACTTAGAAAAAGGAAAAGTGTAAATGACACCTTTTGTTCCAAACCTCCTCAATATGCCTTATAGTTTACTATGTCGTCTTGATAGCCCCAGCACAAGTGCAATGATCTGTACAAATTACTTTACGACGTGACAAATTGGGCCCTATCAGAAGAAAAAGTTGCTCATTTGCATAAGTAAAATCGACTTGACTAAAGATCAGGTCCACGCATAATATTAGGCTGTAAATTGTAGGTAAACACGATTTTATGATTTGTGGTAGTTGATATTCATTTGAGTGTAACAATCTATGTGAGTAAAGAATATGACTTCAGTGAACGTTAATTTATTAAAGATAGTTTGAGGTAAAAAATGACAAACAAAACTACACTCGCTATATTTTTGACGCTAAGGCTGGATTTTACCAACAAAATGTAATACGAGAATAAACTTTCCCGGGGATAACTTGTATGACAATGACAGTTCAAAATGAGGGTGATCTGATCTGGGTGTCACTAGTGTCACCCAGATCAGATCACCCTCATAGACACGGTAGCTTCGTCAACAATAGCAATCCTCAGAACAATTAGCAATCTAAATCCACAAACAATCAAATGTATTTGTGTCGTATCATATACGATAGAGCTACTGTATCTGTAAACGAAGTGCATGTCGTACAAAATAGTGACATGGATTTTACCTTTCTATTCACGAGACATTTGTTGGAAACTAAAAACTCTTTACATGAAAAAGTAGAAGATGTTCTCGAGTAAAAGTTACTCTTTCATTGGTAAAATCCAGCCTAGTGTATGTTGACAAAATATACCACTGACTCTACACTTTACTCAATCGAGAACATAGAGAAACGAATATAAGTGTTCTCAAACAAACTGCACTGTTTACACTATCCTAATATTCTGTGTATGCTAAGTATAATTTAGTTTACTGTATTTAGCAAACGTTTTGCAGTACACGTTCGCCTCTCAGGAGAGGTATACATTAAAGTTTATCTTAAGCTAATCTAAGCTTACTTATATCCGGTTAAAGGTCTGTGCCCCTCGGTGGGGACATTAATGGGCTTTTACCTGATCAATAAGATATCTGTAAACCTTTAGTAAGATATTGGTTTCATTGTGATGATGACGGACAGACAGACATGCAGACGGACAACGAAGTGATTTAAGGGTATCTTTTTAGTGACCGATTAATTATTATTTATGTCATTTGTTAGATGAGTGAAACTAGATAGATAGAATAGAGACCTGAGTATTATTATTTGCACCAAAAACAAACTATACTGGCATTTTTAAAAAAGGTTTTCTTCAAAACAAGATAAGTATTATTTATAAATATTTTATGTTTTATCAAACTTTAGATGGGAATAACTCAACTCAAAGAGAGTGCAATTCTTAGCGACCATTTCTGATACAAACTGGCTCAGTACCTATCTATCAGGCTGTAGATTTATGAAGGTCAGATAGCTCCGGTGCCAGACCCCTAAATTAAGACAAACTATTAATAATTCTACTTTCGGGAACTAGGCCGAAAACTAACTGCTATACATATACATAGTTTAGTAGCTAAAGAGCACAGTAAGCACGAGTAAAGAGATTTCAGTGGATTCGTATCTTTTGTATATATTTATTGCACATATCAGAAAAAAACACAAACAATACAGAAAAGGCATGAACAAATGCAAGCTTATCTCTAAAAAGAGATTTCTTCCAGCAAGCCCAGGATGAACAGGATACATTTTTAATCTCAAAACGGGTAGGCCTATGTGCTAAAGTAAAAAAAATATATACTAAACTACTGAATATACTAAATACCTTTTTTATTTTTATTTACTAGCATCTAATTACGAACAGAGTTTCCTATTCTTGATCACCACTTAAACCACTGAGTTTTGTGTGTGGTGTTATCTACTCCTTATACAGTTTTTATGTTTATGTATGTTAAATAAGTAATGAGGTAGGTATAATTCAAATTCAAATAATTATGGCTAATATTCTAGTTACTTTAGTACCTACGTAGGTACCTACATGAATACATATTAATCATTGTATATATCTTGACATAATAATTCGTTCGTTATAATTTAAATACAACTACGTCCCTGAATTTTAGATAGAATAACATACGAGTAACATAGCATAGCACGCCTTTTCCCATACGGGGTGGCAGAGGCACAATTGTTCCCATTTTTGACGTGATAACGTCTTATAAATCGATTAACGCCAGCTGCACGCACATTAAAACTGTCACGTTCCGCTTGTCACGTTTCGCCTAAGCGTTCGGCTTGTGACGCATCGCATGTGACGCACATTCGTTATCACGTAAAATTATCGTCCGTAAACCGACTTTACAGACAAATTTTTTTTTTGCTAATTTTTCATTTCACCAATTAAATGTTTCTTATATGATGCACATATCTTCTTGTGCAATGCCTAAAATTCGCCCTTAGGTTCGTTCGTTAGTTTGTAATTATTTTAATTGACGATGAAATTTAAGTTAAAATGAAGTGTGTCAAACAATTTCAGCCATGGCGTAAAACAATGCAGTGAAACAGTTTGTACATATTCGCAATAAATCCGTCCCGCGCTGTCCTATTTGGTAAAGTTTCCCGTAAGCCAACAAACCGGGGATACCACAGTCCTAGTTAGGCATGGCCACTCTCTGCATACAGAATAGCCCTGACTTAATTTACTAGGCAGAGAATCCTCGTGGTACCTACTTACTGATCCTCTGGTCCTAAGCATCGAGACTCGCTTTATGCTCTGTGAGCATGAAATTATTATTTCGTTGTAAAAATTCGCTATGGGCTTGTGACTTCAGAATTCTTTGAGTGTTGTCGTTAGCTAACTAACGGAATGGGGTTGGTTTTATTTTTTAAACAACTAAAATGGCAGATATTTTTTAATTGGTTTCCTAAATTGTAAACGCATATATATTTACAAACCTGAATAATCACTACCGTTACAATCACTTACCATCTTATTAATAAAACACTCTACTCTGTTTTTAATACTTCCTTACTCTGAGACAGTTACTCTCAGGTTGAAGTCAGTGTAATATTATTTTACTCCGGGAGTAGAGTCACATAAGTGCTACTCAGTCATTCATTACTTATACATCGTTTATTAATATTGAAATTCGTTGATACTAGCTTAAGCTGATTACCAGAAAAATCTAAAGTTATCGTAAAACAATCCTTATAGTAAAGTTACTACTGTTATAATCTGTATTTATTAATAAGTTTGAGATGTCGATAGAGATATTAGAGTTTAATCGGTGAATAGCGATATAATATAAAGAGCTGGCACCTACCTCGCTCAGCGAATTAGCCTGGCGATACAGCGAGGTAATGGTGCCAGCATGTTGGGCACCCTGCCACTCGACCGGCGGCGGTGACCTTAAGGATATTTTTTATTTAATTTAATTGTTTTTAGTAGTAAGTTAATTTTATATAAATAAAGTATCTTATGGCAATCAAAAAAAAATAAAGAAGTTTTTTTTACAAGATTTATTGTAGATTTATAAATTTTTGTTATCAAATAACTCCGTTACTGAAGTCTGCTTTATTGATGATAGTATCAAAACGTTTTTTCCTGGGGCATTGATGTGCTTTATCAATTTCTGCCGTGTATACTATAGACTAAGATCTAAAAACGTTCGAAGTCATCTCAGCTCCAGGCAACTATTTGACAAGTCCCAGATGTTCGATTTTAGTATCCGATGAAATAATGATCAACCTTTTTCGAATCCTCGACATTAACAAGAAACGGCCGTGAGCTCCGATAGTCGTCATTGAAGCGGTCACTAGAGGACTATTCTGGAAGTCGGATTGAAAATTGAGAGCATTTTTAGGGTTCTGTATCCGAAAGGTGCCAAACAAAACTTTCTAAGCTTCAATTGTGATAATTATTGAATAACTTTTGTACCTATATTTTTTACAGTTATTTCAGGATAGCAATAGTTGAATCTATTTCATACAAAATAAGTAAGTATGTTAGCAAAATAACTTCACTTTACCTTTTTAAACGACATGAACATTTTAACATAATATTTATGAATTTAGATATATATTTTCCGTCTGTACTCAGAAAAATAAATCTAGCCAAAACTAGAAACTACATATAAAACCCTGTCTTTATGATACCTACCTAATGTAACCGCACAGTAACCTATTTAAAACCTTCAACTCAACTGTCTGCCACTTCAGCTATGAATTATTAAAACCATGCACCAATCAACCTGAAAGGCTAAAGGAAAAAGTCTTATCGTAACAATCATCACGGCAATAATGGTGAATGTCATCACATCAATGACCGAGTTCAATTCCATCATTTCCTCGGGAAAGGTCGGGGGTTCGATAAAACCCTACTGAAAGCGCGATTCACAAAGGTTTTATATCGCCCGATAAAGGAATTATTATCTCCCCTATAGGTAGATAAAGGCCACATCCGATGTTTTCTTGTGATTGATTTTCCATTATTAGTCTGTGGGAAAGTTTTAAATTGATGGCATTTAATTTTTTTACTATTGTAAAAGTACTACTTTAAACTAATTAGCTGCAGAAAAAATATATTATATCTACCTTAATATTGTGTCAAAATATCTAATTTTCAGCATACCCTGGATTGTGAGATTGGAAACCTGTACTTAGTTACGAATAATTAATTAGCAGATAATGGTGATTAATTAGCAGGTGTTTCACTCTCAGAAGCACAGCGGTCGAACAACCGAACATAACAATGGAGAACAATAAAACATGTGTCGACGAAGGGGTTAAAATTGACTGTAGCATTCAAAGTAGGTGGACGTAAAAAATGCCGATGAAAATCTTGTTACATAAGTATATTAAATTACATTCAGTTGGTACATAAAATTATGCTGTGGTTAGACTAGGCATTATAGGTATGAATGGTTCTCTATATTGTTGTTACATATTCCCTTGACCGCTTTAAATATCTTACATTATACCTCTAGCTCAGAAGTTGACGTGATTATAGGAGTAGGAATTTCTATCGGTCAAATATTTCACTGCGATAGTGCTATTTGTTGCTGTTGCATTTCTGTACCCCTGTAATGTTTGCTTGTCATGCTATGGAATTGATGGTGCACTTATAGTTTTATAAACTCAATCTGGTTTTACAGCTTAACCCTTAAAACTCAAAGTAGTTATAGATATTACATAAAAATTTCCAGAGATAGATTTACCCATGGTATTCTTGAGTTATCTCGCTAATTTATTTCTCGTTGTTTGTTCCAGGTACAAAAACGACAGTGTAGCGTCAAAGTGAGACTAGAAATGTGTTTCAACAAGTGTCTCATCAAACTAGCGGATTACCATCGATTACTCTCAGATCGGGATTAAAGAGGGCTAAGGAACTACAGGACACGAGATGATCTACAATAGCAAAATAGTGTTCACACAACTCTTATTGTGTGTCTTTGTGTGCGGGGTGAGGGGCCGGTCGTGGGCGAACCACCATGACACCACCACTTCGACCACACAGACAACGCCGCCGCCGACGACGACACAACCCCCTAAAAACTTTCACAACGACCCGCTTATTGTCGAAACAAAGAGCGGCCTCGTGAAAGGCTACGCCAAAACAGTCATGGGCCG
The DNA here is from genome assembly GCA_963457715.1 of Argyresthia albistria. NCBI lineage: Eukaryota > Metazoa > Arthropoda > Insecta > Lepidoptera > Argyresthiidae > Argyresthia > Argyresthia albistria. The sequence goes on from OY735263.1 coordinate 945,432, forward strand.
AGAAGTACACATATTTACAGGCATCCCGTTCGCTAAACCTGCTCTTGGACCACTGAGATTTAGAAAACCAGTCCCCATGGACCCCTGGCATGGCGTGCTAGAAGCAACGGCTATGTCGAACAGTTGCTTCCAAGAGAGGTATGAGTACTTCCCCGGATTTGAGGGCGAAGAAATGTGGAATCCCAACACCAATATATCAGAGGACTGCCTTTATCTGAACATATGGGTGCCGCAGCACTTACGCGTTCGTCACCATCAAGACAAACCATTAGCCGAGCGACCAAAGGTGCCGATATTAGTGTGGATCTACGGCGGAGGTTATATGAGCGGAACGGCCACACTTGATCTCTATAAAGCCGACATAATGGCGTCTTCTAGTGATGTGATCGTGGCTTCCATGCAATACAGGGTTGGAGCATTCGGATTTTTGTACCTTAACAAGTACTTTTCGCCAGGCAGTGAAGAAGCTCCTGGTAATATGGGACTCTGGGATCAGCAGTTAGCTATACAGTGGATCAAGGATAACGCTCGAGCATTTGGTGGCGATCCGGAGTTAATTACTCTCTTTGGCGAATCAGCGGGAGGCGGTAGCGTTAGTCTCCATATGCTATCTCCAGAGATGAAGGGTTTATTCAAAAGGGGTATATTACAGTCTGGGACGTTGAATGCACCCTGGAGTTGGATGACGGGAGAGAGGGCACAAGATATTGGGAAGATATTAATTGATGATTGCAATTGTAATAGTAGTCTTTTAGAAACCGATCCAAGCCTAGTGATGGACTGTATGAGAGGCGTGGACGCCAAGACAATATCAGTGCAACAGTGGAATTCATATACCGGCATATTAGGGTTCCCCTCGGCTCCTACTGTAGATGGCATATTCCTACCCAAAGATCCGGATACCATGATGAAGGAAGGTGGATTCCATAATACTGAAGTTCTTCTTGGAAGCAATCAGGACGAAGGTAAATCTGAATACAATTATTTATTTTACCCCCATAGTCATAAAAACTGAATCAGTTCCTATGGTTTTATCGCTCCTATTACGTCGTAGGTCCTTAACCTAAAGTTAGTTTTCTAAAGTTCGTTTGTCGTAATGGGCTCAAGGCTACTGATAATTACCGGGTAATTTTCGAATCCGGCTATCGAATCTTTAGTCTCGATTTATTTGTTGTGATAATGATACTCGTAGAGTTCGATAACATTGTAAACGCTACGTAAAATTTTAGTTAAAACAAAGCAGTTTCAGCTTCCTCGCACTGCTAATGACACCCAACTTCTAAATTGTCAACCTTACAATGTTCTCGTATATCGCTTTGTTCATCCGTAGCAAAACCTACATCGTTACAGTCTTCGGCTAAGTGAGTTACAGCGCACGTGTCTCTAATCAAGTTGCCATTACGTACTCGTAGGTACTATCGACTAGCCTCAAGCTATTACAGTGTTTGCTTCCACAGAGGTTGAAAGTACGAACGGTGAGGTAGGTGTAGGTGCTGTTGACAGTACCTCAGAGTTCGAGGTCGTTGCTAGCTCACACACGCCGGCCGGCACGCCGGGGTAGCTAGCTGGGGTGGCACGCACCGGGCATGCGCATAATACTATGTAGACACAACAATACCATGCCGTGGATTCTACAGTCGTACTACCAGGTACTACAGACTCGCCCACGTAGGAGTTTACCTCCTCTTCACCCGCTATCGCCATTTGCCACCCTGTTGCCACGCACCCCACCTCTTAGGAGATACCGCGCGGCACATTATTACGCTCTGTATAAGTGGCTTATCGGATTTATTATTGTTTGAATTTTGCTCAGATGTCGTCGCGGTCGTTGTCGTGTCGCGAAATTTTTCGTAAATGGAATGGATAAAGGACTTACTTTCAGTAATATCATAACTAGTGGCTCTGTGAGCTGTAGATCTCACGAGCGACACCGGAAATAGAGTATTTTTTCATTATTTTCTATCCACTCACCGCTTACATCATACCTACTTGAATTTCATCGGATGAACAGATGGAATTATTAAAAAACAAAATAATCCGACTGCATTTTCTTTCAATTACATATACAAACGTATGAATGTACCTGGTTACGTACATGGAGTATGAAAGTAGCCGCACCAATAACTTTGTAAACTACATTTTGCGATCTAAAATACAACCCACCGACTTTTTACTAAAATTATATATAATCTGTGTCACTCTCACGGTTTTAAGAATCTAACAACACCTCATTTGTTAATATTCGTCGATCCGTTTGGGTTGTAGCGATTTGTTTTACATTTTGAAACCCCATATCACCGCCATTGTGAAAAAATCCAAAAACTGAATCTACAAAAAAAAAAATCCAACGTGCTCACAAAATTTCACGAGAATCGGTTGAAAAATGTGACCTGTAGAGAACAACCGGACAGACAGATATACGAAAGCATTTTTCCCATAATCTTGAAACGGAGACGCTTCGCCCGCTCGGTCAATAAGATGACAAAATTAAAATATGTTTTTGATAAATGCGAAGGGTTGATTGAGAATGTTGACAGTAGCTTGTTATGTATGTACGAATTAAATGTTCTATTATTAAATAATTATTTTCTAAAGATGATCGAACAGGGTTGTTAGAAAACGACGCGGTGCTATTGGGTACTTCAACTCATCTTGGCTCAATTTATAAGTAGGTATGTTTCAGCTGACAAAAGAATTGAGTCATCTAATGTAATATCTAACATACGAGTAGAAATATATTCTAAGCTAAGCGGTAATTAGCATGTATCATTGTAAACGATTTTCAATTTCAAGCTAAGAAAGGGCTATTCCACAAGCTGTCATTACTTTGTATTTAACTAGAGCGTGTTCGAATGCATTATTGCAACGAGAACCACTACCTAGCAACTTAGCAGTTAATTATGAACTGTCTAGTCTAGAACAACTATTGTCCACTATTCCAGCTTCTTCTAAAAGTAAACACAATATGCTGACATATTATTGTTTTTCTGTTTTACAAGGTATTCTCATCCTGACCACGGTTACATTTTTATAGATTAGTCTTATAGGCTTATAAAAGAGAAATTAAATATTTTATATGCTTTTAGTATCTCTGGTAAATAAGACATAAGACATAGACATAAGACATAAGACCTTTATTCGTAATAGGTTAGTATTACATGTCATGTTGATTGTAATATTAGGTACTAAGTACTAAGTAAAATAATTAATTCATAGGTAATATTTCAATGTCATTAAAAATATAAAAATTAACAGATATGCAGTTCAAAATATGTCAAGTATATGGCTACAACCTGTAGAGGGGGCTGCACTAAGTAATGAGGTAGACAATAGTAAGTCCACTTTTTGAGAAAATCATTTCTGTACCTTAGAGTCTACCTTTAATGGACTTAATATTGTCTACCTCTTAAAGTGCACTTACTACTTCTAAGGTATAACTAGGACAAACTTGTCTCTATTTAATATGAAATTCGTTACTTTTCAGGAACTTACTTTCTTCTCTACGATTTCCTTGACTACTTCGAGAAGGATGGACCCAGCTTTTTGCAGAGAGAAAAGTTCCTCGAGATCGTAGACACAATTTTCAAGGGATTCTCGAAAATAAAAAGGGAAGCCATCGTTTTTCAGGTTTGTATGTCCACTTTTTTACATTGGGTGGTTTTAGTCCACTTAGTTCACACCTTCCTTTCCTATGTTCCTTTTAGTATATTTTATATTATTATTTCAAGCTGTTACCCGCATTTTAAGTTTCGTGACAAAATAAAGCTTGCTTTCTCCAAGATCACATGTAGCCTATAATATTTTCGATGTTTGGATATATTGCACATTTAGTAAACAATTATCATTCCAAGTTACTAATTCCGTGAACCACTCCCTAGTACTTTGTGTCCAAGATATATCTACTCATCAATTGCGCTAATAATAAAGCTGCGATGTAAATGTCTGAACACTTGACGAATTCCCACACATAGTCAATGAAATCCACTTTGCTTAATTGATGTCAATCATCATTTACAATCTATAATTTTGTATGATACCGTTGTCAATCTGATTGGCGCAATAATTTTACGTGGAAATTGTACATACTTAATTTGTGAGATAATCTCCAAATGATAAAGCAGAACAGTTGTTTTCAAATGAATGATTGCTTAGGACACCATTCAGAACAGCTTTCACAATTAAAATGATCTAGACTCTAGATCGTTTGGCAAAAAACACATAGTTTGTTTTGAAAAGTGTGGGTTTTTTATTTTCTATTGAAAATCGACGAATCTGCTAATGAATGGACCTGGATAACCCCTCTCACCCTAAAGACCAATGCTTGCACGTGGATTCCGGCTCCACATTTCTTGACGACCACGGTTTGCGCACGGAACCGGCTCCCGTTTCTCATCAGAACCTGAACACGTGAAATAAAAATCGTTAATATCTTGAAAACCCGTTTTTTTTATCGAAATGATATTGAATAAATAAATAAGGATACAATAAATCATATCTACATACTTTCAAAAGTGGGAACTTGGGGCCTAAGTTACCATGGGCGATGGGCGTTCAGTCTCTGTCAATGAGGGATATTGCTTAAAATCATCGATAATTAAAAGAATATACTTACATATTTATGAATCGGAAATATTTCTTTTTAATAAAAATATATCAAGATATATGTATGTACAATATGATTGAAATTTAATTAATAATATCCCTTTGTGCGGATAGCAGTGATGGATGACGATGACAACTCTTCTATTAGTTCAACTGAATAAACAATTTCGATTCTCTCCGATTGTTTTGATAATATCCCTAGTGTTTAAAAAAGTTGCTGTGACATACGGACGGACAGACAGACATACTTGACGAAACTATAAGGATTCCTTGTTTCTCTACGGAACCCTTAAAACTGATTTTATGAAGTTTTAGCTTAACTGTCAAGTGACTTCTAAGCTGGTATAGACTATAGCCTATCCAACTTTCAGAAGTTATCAAGCTGCCCTATTAAGGTCTCTGAAACAGCTTTACGACTACTTCCACCGAGTAGCAGTAGTAGCCGGTTCCAACAGCATAACGTGTCAACCAAAACACTCCTTAGAGTTGCCGTTGATGTGAACTTCCTATTCCTTCATTGCCGTCAATACAAAACGAATGATATCCGCTAGCCGACCGGTGGTCACGCGATTTGATGCTTTGTTCTAACTGTGTCAGCGTTGCCCTTAAAAAGTAGATTTCAGGCTGGAATAAACAGTTGTTAAATGTTATATTAATTATCATTTGCTGTGTTGACGTTACATAGCCCAAATAACAAAAACCACCGTAAAAAACTGTAAGTATCGCAAAAGTTAGCCGTATTTAGATTGAGAAAGTTTGCAGTGCCACCACAATTTGGGTTACAGAAATGGTCAAACCAGGGTTGTTAGAAAATTGCTTTCCGATTACAATGTTTGCTCAAATCAAATAACCCGGACGGCACATGGCAAGGAGCCAAGCCAAATTCTAGTTAAATTATTAATGCAAATGCACGGTCAAGGTTTTCCACTTGTACAAAATTTTGAGTGTAAGAAGACCAGAGGCTGTAGAGAGTTGAAAATAATAAAAAAGGGTCCTAAGAAGGACAATTATTTACTAATTTAGCGACTCTGGCAGGCGCGTGGTACAAGGTCACTGTTGTAAACTAAATACTTAGACACTTAAATTGTTGAAGCTTGAACAAGATCCTAGATTCTACAATATTTTTTGGAGGAACCTATAGTCACATAAGGCTAATACTAGGGATGAAAAAATCTGCCAAGTGCGAGCTGGACTCGCGTTGAGAGGGTTTCGTACAACAATAATAGGACTATCACCAACAAGATATCCTAAAATTCAGTTTTACATACACGCCAGATTTAGGGGGTTAGGGGGTTAAACTTGTAGATTTTCGAGTTTTTATGGGATATGGGTGCAAACATGTACTTGCATACCAAATTTCAGATTTTTAGGACTTCGGAAAATACCCTAGAGGTTTTGATGACATGCGATTCGGTCATATTATTCAGCACAACTATTTCAAAATTAGTCTTAAAAATATTATAAAAATACATTTAAGATTCTAGCACCATGCGCTTTCATTTGATTTGCCACACGGCATATTTTGATTTTATTTTATATGATTTTTCTTATTTGGCCTCTCAAAAGTGGCCCCCATATTGCATATTTAAATATTTACATTGCACCTCTGTCTTTGGGTCACAGATACCACACATATTTATACCAATTTTAAACTTCATCGGTCCAATATGTTCTGAGTAAATTGCCTGTGACGGACGGACGGACGGACGGATAGACGCACGAGTGATCCTATAAGGGTTTCTTCTTCTGAGATACGAAACCCTAAAAACAAAGAAAATTACGTAGCGAAACCTCAAACTTAGCGAAACAATAGAAATCACAAATAAGCAGTGATTTTGGAAGGGAAACAGGCTGAACCATTAGCATATTAGTTATTCTGTGCCAATAGTATCCAGTGCATTTAAGTCACAATAGAAGCCCGATCAGATCGTCATCTTTGTAGGGTTTCGTATCTCAGAAGGAGAAACCCTTAAAGGATCGTGCGTCTGTCTGTCCATCCGTCCGTCCGTCTGTCACAGTCAATATCTGTGACCCAAAGACAGGTGTAAATATTGAAATATGGTAATTGGGGGCTACTTTTGGGGGGTCAAATGAGAAAAATAAAATTAAAATAATTCAAAATATGTCGTGCGACATATCAAATGAAAGCGCATGGTGTAAGAAACTTATAGTAGATTGTACAACAGGGGCATAAAACGCACACCTGAGACGTAAGGCGAGGGTGGATGTCATGTCGAGGGTAAAATGGGTTTTATGTACGAGTTATACACTCTGCGAGTTTTCACTTCGATTGTGAGGAAATTAAACAGAAATATTGCAAAAAAGTAAATATTATGAAATAATTGCAAATTGAAATTACCGAGAAAAAATAAGGACTTCCCGCAATTAAACTTATTTTTTTGGTCGTGCCTCCGCAGTGGCACTTAGCATAGGTGTATGTGTATGTGGCTGTTTACCTGACGACCTTTGTCAGAGTCTGAGATTTAGACGAAGATTTTACTTTATGCTCTAGAACATAAAATTTGATTTTATACCCGACATAAAGACGAACTTTATCGAGCATGAGAAGTGAAAAAGTTATTTTTATTGTCACTGAACCGATTACTTATTTCCTTGCACTCACTTAATATTATGTGTTGCAAATATTTATTTCGAGCACAAAATTTTATTTCGAGCATAAAGCTGCGACCCAAAAAGCTAGAAAGCATAATTATTATAATTGATACACGATAACTCCATTAAACTTAACGCATGCAAATGGTTTTCGTTCGGCTGCCTAATACTATCACGAGATATACCAAGAGGGGGTGTAATTTAGCCTGAATATGACGATATGAGAGCGTAGGAAGAGAAGCAGTTAATTAATTATTCTAGGTCTCGAATTCTCTGCCAACTTAGTAAATGAAATTAATTGAAATGAAATGAAATCGTTTATTTTAGGCTTACCTACGCCCAAACAGAATTACAATATTACAAATTAATATTTGCATAAATTTTAAAGTAAAATAGTAAAGCCCGTGTTGGTTCCGTGGCGGTGTGATAATTTGTATCCTCTGTGTATTTCAGTATACTGATTGGGAGGAGATAACCGATGGGTATCTGAACCAGAAGATGATAGCTGACATCGTTGCGGACTACTTCTTCGTGTGCCCCACCAACTACTTTGCGGAGGTGCTGGCCGACTCCGGAGTTGATGTGTACTACTATTACTTCACTCACGTAAGTAAATGTAAAATACCTACTGTGTATGCAACTATATGGTCTATTTACCCTTATTTGTGCAAAAACTCGTTCAAGATAACTAAACTTATAAAAATCAGAATTAATTTCGGCCATTCAATAATAATTCTATCACACCTCGGCAGTTCATTCACTTAATTCCCTTCACTAGAAGTGACAGTTTTTTTTTGTTTGTCAAGTAAGTTCGATAAATTGGACAAGTTAGGATAAATAGACCATTTTATAGTTACTGATGACCCGTGCCGAATGTCCCTACTCTCATACCCAATGTCGAGGTACAGCCTGCATCAGATATAAGTACAAGAGTCAGATCTGTGAGAAGACAAGTAATACATCGACACGACACGAAAGTCTCAAATAATAAACGGTCAAGTACGAGTAGGACTCGTGCACCAAGGGTTCCGATCACACGTGGAGAGCGTTATGGCCTACGCACACAGGGACGGCATGGCCAGGGATTTTAAATTTTTACCAATGGACATTCAAACGTATCGATATAGAAATAAGACTCAAATTGATATGGTTTAAAATAAGGGATGTCACGGCATTATGTTAAACCATAGCAATGTATGTCTTATTTCTATATCGATACGTTTGAATGTCGATAGGTAAAAACTTGCCATGCCGTCCCGGTCTGCGTAGTCCTTTACACGTGTAATTAGTTTCCACATAAAATCTAAAGTATGATGTCATCCATGTACATAAACCAAATTGAATATTTTTGTAGAAAGACAGAAGTTTTCAGTTTTCAGATTTAAGGTTTAAGGTTGCTATAAGAACTTGCTTTGTGCCAAATTTCATGATTGTAGGCCTACGGGAAGTACCCTATAGGTTTTGGGTCCATTGCGATTACTATAAAAATCCAACAATTTTACAGCATAAACAGTCGTATCGTTCGATTGCGTTGACCTAGAATGTTGTTTTTTTTACAGCTTTATGCGACCACAGACCTTAACAATTGATATAAATTTCAGCTTGATACATTCAGTTTAAAAGGTGGTGACACACGGACAGACAGCAGACGGACAGACGGACGGACGGACACCAAAGTGATCCTATAAGGGTTCTTTTTTTTCCTTTGAAGGATCGGAACCCTAAAATGATGTCAATGTCCATACTGATGCTGAGGATGTACTATAATTTTGACAAATTGGCTGTGTAGATATTTTTAGTTATTTAGGATGTGTTATCTAGTTGAGTAGCTTGCTTATATCTTGTACCAATGTCGTAGATCTGGGTATGCGGTTCGTAAAGTTAAGGTTAGGGACGACGATAGATGGCATAAGGCGGTGTCGTTTGAGGTCTGGCTGTGGTTTGAGGCTTGGGCAAGGCCATGAGGCTGGCGCAGGACCGCAAAGATGAGTTCAGGAGACTAAATAGATGCTCACTGATGTTCCTATGTTTATACTTGTGTCCTATTTTTCAGGGATTACTTATGTGTTGCCAGATTGTATTTTAGCATCAGGTGTAGATATTAATCCACGATAGAGTTTTATTTTAAGGCCGGGTCTTTCAAGAGACGATGAATCAGTCAGATTACTTTATTTGATACTTCATGTACTTACGTGTGAAATGCCAAAAGCCTCAGATAAACAAACATAAACGCTATCTGAGGACTGAGAGATCAGCACAGCCGAATGAATTAATTTAAAGTACGAATAACCTTTATCTTTAAAGAAATGAGCGAGGAAACTTAAAAAAAATTGAATTTTCTTCAAACGACAGGACTTTTCTTTATTCTTTCGGAACATTATGCTTTTTGGTTTTCGCAACAAGGAATTTATTTTTATTACAGTTTAACATTACCAAAGTAACGTTAATCTTGAATTCGCGCTCGAAAGTAAATCTTGTTCGAATTTATTTTCTATTGGTCCTATTTTATGCATTTTTGAAATACTCGAAAGCAGTGTTACCCATTATATTCAAAACCTATAACCAAACTTCGTTTCACGCAAAAAAATAAAAAGCCGGCGGCCAGCAATAACTCATTAATTTTGAAAAAAGTTTACAAGAACTGATCAGCCAAATGGACATTTATATTCTACTTGTAGAAATAGAAAAAGAGTGGGTAAGTAAGTCCACTAATTGTTGCAGAAATCACGGAAAAGAATTTTTAAAAATGGCGTTTTTATAAATTCGTGCATATTATAAGTTGCGCTTTCGAATGCGAATTGAAAAACGACGGTTTCAAGAATGCTACTCGGTCTTTAATATCACAAAAATAAGATCGCTATACCTACTGCAGCAACGTCTAAACAGCGTTGAAGCTTTAAATAATTAATTGGTACCCGACCCCGACTAAATTTAGCGTGGAAATGGGTTAATTAGTGGCAAAGCAATTCCCTGCATAAAATGTTTCATAATTCCTCGTTATGGTTTTATTTATGTAACCAGCCTTTCAGGTTCACAAGTTCCACTGAAAACTTGTTTAAGTGGATGGCTAAATTAGTTAAGCAGCAGATTGTGTCCTGGATGTAAGTACAAGCACAGATACTATAATATTATACAAATACAGATAGACCACCTAGAACAAAATATGACACCGGCGTTAACTGAGATGCTACGGAAGCTTCTTTAGTTTGAGGCCATTATCGCTTGGTGCAGCACCATCGAAAAATTGCAAATACCACGAGATGGCGCTAAGATATTTAGGATTTATTCTAAGATTAGCGCCACCTTCAAGTATGTTAACTGAAACCATGGCGTTTAAAGTACAAATCTTACTCCTCACGCCATCTCCATCTACCTATGTTTTACAAATAAAGAACTATTATATTCTATTCTATTTTTTACGAAGGGTAACTAATTCTAATTCCTATGGGATGAGCACCCTGTGGTATTAGGTATGTTTTATGAATCAGTCTATTCATAACACAATTTACAAAGGTGCTCCTAAACGGGCCAGGTTTTGCTGCAATATGTGGCCGGCAGCTATTGGTGTCCCTCTTTTACTCACATGTTAGAGAAAGACACCAATAGTTGCCGGCGACATATTGCAGTGAAAACATGGCCTGTTCAGAAGCCCTTTTAAGTAACACAAGTAAAAGGTTTATGTTTACCATTACATAAATTGTGCAACAGGCCCTAATAATACTTCTCTCAGGTCACGATGATATTTTAAAGACGTCTGTTATTGTCTGCCCCCACGTCATTCGCCCCCATATTACAAAGTGTTATTTGACTAATCACAACACTGTGTAGGAAGTAAGAACAAAGTTATAAAGGTTACATTATATCATGAAACGATAAAATCTCTTAAGGGAAACACTGCGGTAGCTTAGGTGAAGACTAAAGGGGGTGAACGCAGCGAAGCCTTCGAATAGTCTACGTGTTCGTTTGACATGTATAACACAAAAAACATCACGTAGTGCTGAATAAAAATGTTTTTAAAAAGACATGTTTTCATTAATACCCGCCACATCATGATGCGCCCAGTAATTGCTTGGGCATATCATGAAATGGCGGGGCACATGACGGCCCATCATTGTGCCCGATACTACGATCGGCCGCCGCCGGGCGCCGACAGATGGATTTCATTAGTCTCTTGCTTGGATTTTTTTAGCATTCTCCTTTAAAGTTACTTGTTTGATGAAAACGATCACAGATATCACACTTAATAGGGATTATCCTCAAATAGCCCAGTTATCAGAGGTTTTTGCCCTACAAAAGGCGGAGTAGAAGCAATTTTGATATGATTGCTCAAGTATAGAATATTAAAATTTTATCGTCTTTATTCTTCTTACAGTCATTTTTGTCATAAAGTCAACCGTTGAGGCATTATTTAACAAAAAAAAACAAATTTTGGCCTCTTCAATTCAAAATAGCGACTAACGCTACCTCCTCGAGCTCAAAAACTTGCATTTTTCATGGCTAGGCTATACAAATCAAATCATAAGCAATACAAATCAAAATTGCTTCCACTTCACATTTTGTAGGGCAGAGCTTCTAATTTCCCCCCAATGATTGCACTAAAACTTCTAAATTAATGCACGAATCACGATTTGCTGAATTCAGAGCTGGGATCTTTGCTTTCAATTAAAACTATTCTGCCTGAATGGAAATGAACGGACACTCAATAGAAATTAATTATATCGGTCAAATCGTATTTACAGTAAATTTGTGGCCTGTTCCAAGAAGTAATGTTAAGCTCCATGTGACAGATTCATCTGGCATTTCAGTTTTTAGCTTCAATTTGACTATGATTTATTCGTAGACAAGAAAATATGATGAAAATACCCATAGAATGAGAAAAAAATAACTGTGATGTGAAGTTATTTTTCTAACTCACAAGAAAATAGTGTTTTGATATCAGTGATGGGAACTTGAGCCTAGATAAAACCTTGTTTGGAAAAATATTTACCGTTCGCAAAATCGACACAGTTTGTAACGGATTGATGTACTGGGAATAGTGTCACTTATTCTCAATGTTGGTTGATTTATCTGTCGCTTACAACGATTACCTACTCTATCGGGGACCCTGGCTCTCATAGATTCGGCCTGTTGCAGAAGTCTCGTTAAGCTGTAAATGAAGTTTCATCTGTCATTTCATCTCCTTACAACTTTTCTGATTTATCTGTTTAAAACTCAGAGTAAAGTTCAAAAGGGCTTTTTTAGACTGTTTGAAACAGAGACTATATATCCAATTAACTGCGCCTGTGGGGGAATGCGGCTCACCAAACGTTTGTTGTATTCAACAAACGTTCGCATACGCAACCTATTACGATATCGGGCCGCCAGACAGTTTCGCAGCGGCTGACCAATCACAGCACTCTTACCTCGTCCCCCGCCGCCCGTAAATTGGAGAGTTGTGTTTCAAAGGAAAATGTAATTGTGTCTATGCGCTCTCCACTGTATAAGTGCTCCCTGGTTTGAAAGAGGGCCAGGTCCTTAACCTTAGGACACTAATTGGGTTTTGCTTATATCGCATGCGTCAATAGCCCTTATTCAACTTAAGTTGGAGTAAAATGGTTTCCTTGTAAATAGACTCCGAATGGCCAAATGTTTGAGTAAAGATTTCGATTTGGAAGGCAAGACGAGGGTCAGTAGGGTTGTATGAGTTAGCAAGATTGGCATTTTTCCTTTTCAATGAAATATCAAAAAAGTAATCGTGTTCATTTCCTATGTGCATTGTAGTAAATAGCGAAGCAGAGATAGACCAAATATAGATTCGAAAACTGTTTAGTTTCTATTGTAAATTGTTGACTTCTTTTATTAGTGGCATGGCTGTAATTAAGCAAAAATAATAAACATGCCACCTAAAATATCACAAAAAATATAATTAACCTACCTCTTATACGTAGAATAAACGTAGTATTTTTATTTAAATATATCCTCAAGGTACTAACTAAAGCAGGGAGCACTTATCCAGTGGAGAGCTCATAGATACATTTTCCTTTGAAACACAACTCACCAATTTACGGGCGGCGGGGGACGAGGGAAGAGAGCTGTGATTGGTCAGCCGCTGCGAAACTGTCTGGCGGCCCGTCATCGTACATACGAGTAGGTTGCGTATGCGAACGTTTGTTCAATACAACAAATGTTTGGCGAGCCGCATTCCCCCGCAGGCGCAGTCAATTGGATATATAGTCTCTGAACTAAAGCTACTACCTAAAAATCAGGGAATTTGACCTCAATCGCAAAAGGAATGAGACAAATGGATGGCAATAAATCAGTGTGTTTGTAAGAATCTAACCAATTCGTTGGGCAAATAATGTCTTGAAATAGACCTATTATAGCTTTTTTGTTACTTTTTACCCCAGTCGGCAGAGAATTTTACCTCGAGAAAATTCCGAATTCAACGAAACTTATGTACTTACGTAGGCACCTATGTTATTTATGACTATTCAGTAGTGCTACACCCAATACTTCCGAACAAATAAAGCTGAGGCGGGCCTAAAACCGATTTTTGTTAGGACTTTCTCCAGTTTTTCAAGTTTTTTTATTTTTATTTTTGTCTTTATTTGGTTCACTAACAATTTGTACACTGATTACTTACATGAATAAGACTTAGGACCAAACAGAACTTAATGCACAAATCAATTACAAGTGAACACCACATTCGTAATGCGTGTCTGTGTTACTGCAAGTAGGAACTAACAACTACGATGTTTAAATTAAACTAGCAAACTATGGTTAAATTTTGGGTTACTAAGGACAAAATATGAAAGTATCAGGTAAAAAGAAGAAAAAAAACAGAAACATGTTATTGTGTGAGAGAGCTTGGCGAGAATACTGGCGAGAATATAATTTGAAAACATTGAATAATAATTGTATGAAATAATGTATGAATAAATCAAAGATGACAAAATTTCGCTTCGATAACAAAAATTAATACTAAAATGGGTCCAGTACTTTGACTTTTATCGTTATCCTTAATTTGACCCACTTTCCGTTATCTGATTGAGCTGGAATATTACATACGTATGTAAGTTGGATGACAATGCATTTTTTTATTTATTTGATAATGGAGACGGAAGGTGGCCATGGGAACTCTGTCAAAATACTTCGCAACATCATCGTGTTTGGGCTAGTTCGTTTCGTCTTGACGAATTATTTGGTCCTAGAATATTTTTATGACATGGAGCTGATCTGATACTGGAGCCGGAAGGTGACCAGGGGAACTACTACAAACCCTATCGAATTTGGGCTCATTTGATTCGTCTTGATAAGCACTTTGGTCCCGCCCGGATGATGTCTAGGGTCTGTCAATGAAGTTGGAAGGTGACCATTGGAAATCGATTACCAACCGACGCAACCCTATCAAGTTTGGACTCATTTGATTGGTCTTGACAAGTACTCTAGGTCTAGATTAGATTTTTTTATCATATCATGATAGTGCTTAAAAGCGAAAAATAAATTAAAAACAAAAAAATATGTTTAAACAAAGGTTACAACAAAATTTAAATGCCCTAAAAAGGAGAAAATAAAAGTTTAATTGATTCAAATGCCTTAATTTATTACATACACAATTTACACGATATAAAAGCTTGTTGCAGGCCTTATGCCTGTCTATCTAATTAATTCTAAAGTAAAGTAAATGTAGCACATTAATCCCGACCGAGGGGCACAGGGCCTTACCCGGATACGAGTAAGATTGAGCCATACTCCGCCATGCTTGCTCTGTGCCATAATTTAATCTAGTAACAAGCTTCTTCTTCTTCTTTTTATTAATGGCGTCCTAACTTCTTTTGAGGTTAATTTTGCCAGTGTCAAGTGGTCAGGTTCTCATTTGAGAACCTGGAAATTATAATGTCTTGAGATGATTATGATGATGATGATTTGTCGCTCGTTAGCACTACCCAGGGAGGACGTGAAGGGCTGTGGGATCCAAGTAATTCCTTCGGCCGTGAGCGACTGTCTCCCCGTAACAAGCTTTTAAATCGTATAAATGGTGTACGTGTAATAAATTAACGCATTTGATTCAATTGAAATTAAGCTTTCTCCTTTTTAGGGCAATTAAAAAAAAGCTTAGTTTAAAAATATTTTTTTGCTTTTAATTTATTAAATAATCGGTCAAGTGCGAGTTGGACTCTCACATGAAGGGTTCCGCACCATCGTACAAGAAAAAGTACAAAGAATACAATTTTCTTGTATGAGGACACCCTTCACCCATTTTATTATTTCGTCTTGTTCATTATTTGTATGTAGCTATGAGAGGTGACATATATAGGTACCTAATATAAATTCTGTAAAGAAACTCTGAGAAAGTGTCCGCTGACGAACAGACGGACAGACGGACGGACAGTTAGAGGGGGCTTAGTAGGGTCCGGAACCCTTCGGGTTCGAAACCATAAACAGGAAATGAGTACCTACCGAAAAAGTCCCCCTGTAGCCTCTCCAAAACGAACTGTAGTCTTTGATCGCTATCAGCCCAGCCTTTTGATGTCCGAAACAGGCAGGATGAACAAAATCAGGGGTCAGAGAGCGGCTGGAGTCGGAAGAGGCAAAGGTCACAGATTGTTCTATATCGAGGCTCGGCAGACGAAACAGTCAATACAAAATAGGTACGTAGGGCCTTACTACAAAAAATAAACTCCCTTTTACACACCTGTTTAAAAACAAAATTGTGTGGAATTTGCATGGAATTTGACGTTTGTTTTTAGATAAAACTACGTTTAATACTTTTTGTTTTAACAGGGTAAGGTTAGGTTAGCTTGAGGAGGGCAAGCGTAAGCATGGCGGACAACTCCTCAGGTACAACGATGTGCTGAAGCGGCACATGAAGAAGTGCGGAATCGAGAGTTCTCAGTGGGAGAAACAAGCCTTAAAAAGACCGAAGACCTTATTACAGGCTTTGGTTCATACCAAAGTCCATGACTTTGATATTCTCCAGCGACGCCAAACGCGACCAATTAAAAGCCCGACCACCTGCGCGAACTATTTACAACTATGTTCATGGGGTGCTCACTGACATGCCCGCAGCGTGCGAGGGTCTTCACAAGGAAGATTACGATAACGCGAGCCCACGAGCGACGTCTATGGACGACAAATTGAACCGGTCACCGTGACCGAAATCGGTCGGATCACATCATCATCATCAGGTTAGGTTAGTTTGTGACGTCGCTGTTTCAGGTTTCCATGATACCGTTGGGCGTATCATTGTGCCTGAAGCAATGTATGTAGAGCTCGTCTAAGCTGAAATGACGCGCCCCACTCCTTGGTTTTGTATGACAAGTAAATACGAAACCAAGGAGTGGGGCGCGTCATTTCAGCTTAGACGAGCTCTACCGTATATTCATGATCATGTTGTTCAACCGACTTCAAATAAGGAGGAGGTTCTCAATTCGACCCGTATGTTTTTTTTTTTTTCTATGTTTGTTACGCGATTACTCCGCCAATTATGAACCGATTTGAACAAATCTTTTTTCGGCGTATAGGTAATACCTCAAGGGTGGTCCCATTGACACCAGGTCAGGATCTGATGATGGGATCCTGGAGAATTTGAGGGAACTCTTCAAATATTATAGGCAGACCTATAGTGATTTTTGTGTTTTTCATAATAACTCGTGCAAATGCACATGGTAAGCATAATATTGTGATGCGGAACTGCTGATGAAGACCACATATGGCCACCAGATCTGCTCAATACTAGGTACAAACAAATACAATGCGTGGCTGACGGGCAGGCAACGCATAGCCTAAACCGGTGGACCTAGAGCCATGAAACTTTGTACAGAGGTTCCTTAGTAGCGTGGGGTAGCACTGAGATGGGATTTGACA
Organism: Argyresthia albistria; assembly: GCA_963457715.1. Lineage (NCBI taxonomy): Eukaryota > Metazoa > Arthropoda > Insecta > Lepidoptera > Argyresthiidae > Argyresthia > Argyresthia albistria. The sequence goes on from OY735263.1 coordinate 962,493, forward strand.
AAATTAATTCCCAAGGGTGGGGGGATAAGGGGTTACAGTTTGTATTAAACTCAATCTAATCAAATAGGGTTTGTGGAAGTCGGTTTTTTCTAAAGTTTACTTTTTGTTTCAATTATTTTGTTTCTACAATGTACGGAACGACAATCTATCGCTAATATCTCTACATAAAAGAGTCGTTGCACATAAATGAACGGTAACTCTGATAACACCTCTACAATTAATTTTATAAAGTAGATAAATAAATGTAGCTGTAGGCGTAGTAGCGCATAGCATATCCAGGGCGTAAAATGCCGTAATTGGCTTAGCGGCAGCGCCTATTTGGTTCGGAGACTGACTGCCAAATACGGCATTTTACGAGACGTCTCGCGGCAAACTACACTGCAATCATTGTAGTTTGCCGTGAAACCCCTTGTAAGGTTTATTCGCCAAAACTTTCCATCATGATTGTGTAAAAGTACGGTCAGGGAGTCGCGTACGCCAGTGGCTAATAGCATTGCGCAAAAAAGTACTGTTTTGGCTTGTCGACGGGGTGGTGTGCCGGGACGCGCCGCGCGCGCTACAAATAAAAAATCTCGCGCTGTCGCTATTGACGTCCGCGGCCGATCGTAGAATCGGGCACATCATGATGTGCCGTCATTTGCCCCGCCGCCATTTCATGATATGCCCAAGCAATTACTGGGCACATCATGATGTGGCGGGTTTTAACGAAAACATGTCTTTTTAAAATATTGTTATTCAGCACTACGTGATGTTTATTGTGTTATACATGTCCAACGAACACGAAGATTATTCGGGGGCTTCGTTGCGCTCCCCCGTTTAGTCTTCGCCTAAGCTCCCGCAGTGTTTGCCTTAAGAGATTTTACCGTTTTATGATATTTCACGTTTGGGCACATCATGATGTGCCCAATTCTACGATCGGCCGCCGACATAGACACTGACAAGCCATACCCGTACGCGACTCGCCACCCAGATTAAGAATTCAATCAACAATGTATGGTGTCATGTTGAGCACTTGGATCTAAGTTTGGCCCTTTATGTGCGGTTGCCCATGAATACGCGATGATCTTGCGGAACTCAAGTAGGTACGCATAAATAGTTAAAACGGATATGAAGGTAATAGTTGACTGGAGTCATATATTATGTAACTTCTTGCAAGTGACGTCAAAATCGAAATCTATACCGCAGCGTGGCCCGTACACGGCGATTTTTCCCGCGCGTTTTTTTTTCCGCAATTCTGTATGTAACACATCACATGCAATACAGACACGTATGAGTGGCCGCACTGGCGATTTTTGTCCGCAGATTTCTGCATACAATTTAGCGATTTTTTCAGCGAATTTTTGATACGCGCGGAAAAAAACGCTGTGCGCGGGCCCTAAATGGTGATTTTCTAAGTGGTTTTATTTGTTACCCTCAACTTCGTCGGTCGTAAATAGGTCAATTTAAAATCCGATGGAATCTATGAATTACCCAAATCCTTGTTCCAACTTCACCATTAACATACTTTCCTACTGTTTAATGTTTTACCCGAAAATAGTAGATTGTTTACCAAGGGAGTAAAGAACTATTTTTAGGGCGAGAGTGTTTTTTGAATCCTGAGCCACCGAGGGATTCTAGAGTTGAGTCCCGAGTGTAACGAGGGACTCAAAAGTAGAATCCTGAGGGAGCAAGGGATTCAAAGTACATCACTCGAGCCAAAAATAGTTTTTACTCCTGAGGTGGACACTCTACTTTTCATCACCCTCTATGAGAAAAGTAGTAAGTAATCAATAAAATAACATACATGTACCTATACAGGGTGTAACAGAAAGGGGTGTACAAGCGGAAAGAGGGACATGATTCTGAACAACTTTCACTATGGGATCGACTTGATCAGAGCAACTTTATTTTTAACTCAGTACATTTCGGGCCTAGCGCTCAGCTGATCTGTATGGTGGAGTGAAAAATAAAGTTGCTCTGATCAAGTCGGTCCAATTGTGAAAGTTGTTCAAAATGATGTCCCTAACAACCTTCTTTGGGCTTGTACACCCCTTTCTGTTAGACCCTATATTTATTTACAAAATTGTCGTGATATATTGTGTGTAATGGTTTGTTGGAAGAAATCTCTTGTTATCTGTTATAAGTTTTCTGTATGTCATTCTTGTGTTAGGACAATAAAGAAATTACGAATTACGAATATGTCCTCCACATAGTTAAAGCTTGTTTAGTATTGGCTAAATCTTGAAAATAAAGCATTTTCAGATAACCACTAGTTTTTACATACCTATATTCCTCGTGATTTTATTGGTAACAGATCTTGTATTTGTCATTCGCGTTAGTTGTTATTATCTGGAGTTAGACAGTCACTTTCACTCATATTCTTTACTCATATCCGCAAACGAAATTGAAATAATTACAGCATTCAGATTTGGCGCGCTTTGTTTACAAATTTTCCACAACTTTTTAAATTATTTGGTCCGTGTTTCGATATCAATTCTGTAAGGTCGTTTCTCTGTTGTCACCAATCGGTGTCAATCGATTCGGTCGATCGGATTATCTAATCTGTGTCGAGTACGCATTTTAGTACAAACTTTTTTTTATTTAGAATCGATCTCTCTTTTAATTGGGTCTGTCAGCCTGAGTGGTAGTGAAACTGATTAGTGACAGCATTTTTTTTCCTTTGTACTGGCAACAAATTTAAAAAGTTACTTTTAGTCCCTAGGGACTAAATGACCTACTTTAGTCCCTGTTTGCCGGGACTAAAGTAGATCTTTTTGAATAGATGTGATGAAAAGGAAATTCTTGTCGTTTCGTATACAACCTAGTACCTACCTATACAAAGTGTAAATGAATTAACGCAAAATGAGAAACTACTTTGTTAGGGACATCATTCTAAGATATCGATTTGATCAGAGCAACTTTATTTTTCACTTCTCCATACAAATCAGCTGGCCCACTCAGGCCAAAATGTACTGGGAAGTGAAAAATAAAGTTGCTCTGATCAAATCTTTTTTATAATGAAAGTTGCTCAGAATGATGTCCATAGCAAAGTAGTTTCTCATTTCATTTTAATTCATTTACCTTATATATTTCATTAGAGAATACGCTTGTGGCCTGTCAAGTCAAAATAGATACTTTTTATGAACTGTCAAAACGGAACTTTTGTTCCTGAGTTCCTATGAAATAACAGCAGAATGACGTCATGTAAAAGTGCCATCAATTTTTTTACACAAATTTTACTTTATAAAATATATCTGCTGGAAACATACAATTCAGAGAATGTCAAGCCATTTTGTACATAATGCTTCAACTTAAGACTTGTTCCTAGATTTATTGGATTACCTTGGCCACAAGCCTGTTCCAGTGACTCCAAACACGAAGGGGCTAGTAGCGCCCGTTGACAAGTACCTTTGTCTACTTTCCGGCCTCAATATCAGAGCTCTGATCTTGGTCATAATCATGATGTTGCCACACAACACCCTCAGGCATGAAAATAACAATCTTTAATTTGTTGGGCCGACAGATGATGCTACGCTAATTTCGAGATAACTTTGAATTTCCTTATAACTACCATAATCTAAAGAACGCTGTAGGTACCTTGCTTTCTAGAAAGAAAAGAAGAAAGAAAGAAATGGCGTTTATTACACAACAGACCATAGGTGTGAGTGCCGCGGTGTGTTCTTTCCCTCTGCTGTGCAAAAGGCCCTAACTCAGCATTGTGCTGAGGGCGGGGGCCCTCAGCGCTGGTTTTCAGTTAGTGCCAGTTCTATTGGGTCTGTAACGGTCAGGGTAACCTAACTCTAACTAAACCGTTAGTTAAAGCTTTAGACCATTTTTTTTAGGAGAATGAGAAAAGTTTTTAGGGTTCCGTACCCGAAGGGTGCCAAACGGGACCCTATTACTGAGACTTGCTGTCGCTGTCCATCCGTCCGTCTGTCTGTCTGTCTGTCTGTCACCACGCTGTATCTCATGAACCGTGGTAGCTAGACTTTAGAAATTTCCACAGATGATGTATTTCTGTTGCCGCTATAACAAAAAATACAAAAATAAATAAATAAGGGAGCGCCCATACAACTAACGTGTTTTTTTTGCGGTTTTTTATAGATAACAGCACGGAACTCTTCGTGCGCGAGTCCGACTCGCACTTGGCCGGTTATTAAATAATTAATTACTATGATATGAACCATATTTTATATCTGTGAGTGTCTGCTTAGCATATGTAAGTTTGTTGGTACATTTTTACTCACAGAATCGTGCACTAATGCTTGACCTTTACAGGGGCTTGAATACATTTATGTTTGTGAAAACTCTGTTAGCGAGCCCGGTGGCGCAGACACTTCCTTTCAGATAAAGAAATGAGATGTTTTTCAAGTGTAGGTACCTAATTAAATAGTTTTTTTTTTAATAAAGATTAAACAATCATGACAGATTCAGTTATTTAACCCAAGAGCTATAAATATCAAGCACTTGTCCTATTTGTCCTATAAACGTATTGCCAGAGACAAAGTTAGGTCCATGTATAACTTGTTACCCTTTTATTTAAGACTTAATTCTGCGTGGCAAAGTACAGCCCACTGCTACAGATAATTTTCGTACCTACATAACAATATGTACGTATTTACACTTATCAAGTTGTCATTAGACATAGACATAACATACGTTTATTCACTGAAGAAAACATGGGTACATCGACAGGCAATTTCAAAGGCAGGAAATCGACATTAAATTAGGTCTGTGTTAAAAACCAAATAATGCAATGCCTGCGATTTGGGAGGCGACACCAAATATACTAACTAAACTTTAGATATGGAATCTGTAGCCACCGCGCAAGAGCTGTCGGATTTGAGGTTGTAAGTTTAGTGCGTCCTCTAGTTTAGTAGTTTTGACACCTCCCAAATAGCCCTCAATGTGTCCTTTCAAGAATCTGTCAAAGAGGCAAAATATCTGAGAATCGTATAGGAACGAGCCAGACTCATACACAACATAACACAAAGGTTCTACACCGTTGAAAGAGGACGGACGTGACGATGCATTAATTATTAAAAGGTCTGCTTTCCACACAGCTGCTGCCGAAGGTATCACTGTGAAATAAATTGCAAATTTGACCAAACTTACTTTCATTTGAAACAATGTGTTTATTGCTCGCAGAAGCACAAACTAGTGCTCGACTTTGACAGTGACTACCAAGAAATTTAATGTCTATTGCAAGGGGATGAGAACTTAATTTCCCCTAATTTTAACCGGCCCAGTCGCTTCTGGACAATAAAGTCCTTTGACTTTGACAGTGGGTACCAAGACGTCAATTAATATCTATTGCAAGGGGATGAGAACTTAATTTCCCCTAATTTTAACCGGCCCAGTCGCTTCTGGACAAAAAAGTCCTTTGACTTTGGCAGTAGGTACCAAGACGTCAATTAATGTCTATTGCAAGGGGATGAGAACTTAATTTCCCCTAATTTTAACCGGCCCAGTCGCTTCTGGACAAAAAAGTCCTTTGACTTTGGCAGTGGGTACCAAGACGTCAATTAATGTCTATTGCAAGGGGATGAGAACTTAATTTCCCCTAATTTTAACCGGCCCAGTCGCTTCTGGACAAAAAAGTCCTTTGACTTTGGCAGTGGGTACCAAGACGTCAATTAATGTCTATTGCAAGGGGGATGAGAACTTAATTTCCCCTAATTTTAATGTATTTTCGGCCAGGAGAATGACCATCTCTTGACTGAAAGGGTTCACTAGAAATAGATGTGGCATGTTTAACTTTCACCATTTTGAAATAGGTTTTTAAATCATTTATACACGGTTATTTTTATATCACACTGTTCAAATTTGGGATGATAGTACCCATCATTATGCCTCAAGAAACATTTCAAATGAAAAAAAAAATTCGTCCCTACTTTGACTTGAAAATACTTTGACCCTATCAGCTGTTTTCAAGTTACTTGCGACCATATATGTTTCTTTTCTTTTTCTTGGGGAAAGTTGTTCATAATGATGGGTTCTATTAATCCCCAAAATTTGAAAGGTGATATAAAAATAACCGTGCAAAAATTTTAATAGATTTATTAAATTAAGTGTAACATAGGAACAATCTTAATTGTTATAACATTTATAGTATCACTTTCACTCAATGAAGGGAAAATAAACAAATGTAATAAAAATGTTTGAAGTAACTATAGTAAATCCCCGATTAGACGTATCGCTTTGATTAAAGTAGACCCATGGCCAGGCCATGACCCATTTAGACTTAGGGCTAACATAATGTAAAATGACCTCTTCCGCTACAGTTGACACCTTCTATACAGCAGCGTGTCGATTTATAAAGTTACCCCCGACTACGTTACGACCGACTGTGTAATGTCAATGATAAAAAAGGTCAAGTGTGGATCGGACTCGCACACGAAGGCTTCCGCACCATCGTTGTCTTTGCCTAAAACGGCAATACCTTCAATCTCGTCGTCAGTCATCTGTTGCTATTAAATAATGTCAGGCGCTTCTGTATTAAAATTTACTTAATACGTGTATTTCAGTATTTGTTGTTGTTGCGGCAATAGTAATACACATTCTGTAAAACATTTCAACTCTCTAGCTATTACGGTTCGTGCTGTAGGACCCGATGACGGACAGATGGACGGACAGACGGACAGCGGAGCCTAGTAATACGGTCCCGTTTGGGTACGGAACCCTAAAAAACATGTCTTGGAAGTTTTCATGTTCGTGATGTCACTGTTTCTGGTTCCCCCACGACACGTTATCCTAGTGGCGGGCCAGAAGCAATGTATGTGTTTATGTATTTTTTTACATTTTATCTAATGTTCCAGCGTACCAGCACAAGCCTCTGGGGGGAGTGGATGGGCGTGATGCACGGTGATGAGATGGAGTATGTCTTCGGACACCCGCTCAACATGTCCCTACAGTATCACACGCGGGAGCGTGACTTGGCTGCGCACATCATGCAGTCATTCACCAGATTCGCTCTGACCGGGTACGTATTATATTAAGTACCTATATACAGGATGACTGTGAAACCCCTAGCTATTTTTTAGGGGGTTCATAATTCATAATTTCTTTATTGCACACATTGTATTGTATAAAGTAAGTAAAGTAATTAATTGCAATGACAAAACGTAAATAAAAACAGTGTACAAAGGCGAGCTTATCTCTAAAAAGAGATCTCTTCCAGCAAACCAAGTTCCAATGAGAGAGTTTGATATATCAGCAAGGGTAGACCTTTGTGTGCAACAATATACCTACGAGTAAAAGCTAGTGTAGTATGTCTATGGCTGGTTGCCATGGCAACAAATAAATGAGTCTCAATCTAGAAATTGATCTTTTACTACAGCTAGAATATACTTACATCCAAATACAACCTAAAATTAACTACCAAAATATTAAAGATACTTGGGGGTTGTTAGGGACATCATTCTGAGTAACTTTAATTTTCACTTCCCAGTATATTTTGGCCTGAGTGGGTCAGCTTATTTAAGTACTTTTAAGGAGAAATGAAAAATAAAGTTGCTCTGATCAGATCGGTTTCATAGTTAAAGGTGCTCAGAATGATATCCGTAACAATTCCTTGAAATATAGCTAGGGGTTTCACCTACCAGGGCAAGGGAATTACGGGTATTAATTACCCAACCCAGTAATCCTTTCACCCCCGAAATTATCCATCTGTATATGTAGTTAGCTGGATCTGTATATATGTACTGGAGGTAGACCGCTCAGGATTGGATAGAGTGGAAGAGGGGGAGAGAGGCCTTTGCCCAGCAGTGGGACATTGCAGGCTCGTAATATTAATCATCATATGTAGCTGCGACACAAGTAGTATGAACATATGCGGAGACGCAGGCGAAATAAACATTCACAAGGCATGAGAGGTGGCGTCTTTTGTAGGTCGCGTGAGTTGGGTGACGTACTTTGCAAAATCTGATTTGCGTGGCCTACTTCTCCTGCATCTTAAAAACTTAAAATACGTCATTTTATACGAAAATGGCAATATTTTACGTATACGCTTTTAATTCGCATGTTCAAGAATTGGGCCCACCTTAGACATATTCTGACATCTACCACAATCCACTTTAAAGTGGTGTTTTGACCAAAATTAGTAGCCATATTTTTAACCGACTTCCCAAAGGAGGTTTACGATTCGTCGGGATGTTTTTTTTTCTTATGTATGGGTTTACCTTCCCATTGGTAGCATGGATCACCAGGTCATGGATCATCATCTGATGATGGGATCCTGAAGAAATCGAGGGAACTCTTCAAATATTATAGGCTGAACTATAGTGATTTTTGTGTTTTAGGAATAACTCGTGCATTTACTCACGGTAAGCATAATATTATGATGCGGAACTGCTGATGAAGACCACATATGGCCACCAGAACTGCTCAATACTAGGTAAAAATACAATCTACTACGTGGCTGACAGGCAACGCATAGCCTAACCCGGTGGACCTTAGAGCCATGAAACTTTGTATAGGGGATCGCAATGTTCTTCTAAACCAGTTTCTTCCTCCACAATTCCAGGAAACCCCACAAACCCGAGGAGAAATGGCCACTTTACTCCAAGACCTCGCCCCACTACTACACATACACGGCCGACGGGCCGAGCGGGCCGGCCGGCCCGAGGGGGCCCAGGGCCTCAGCTTGTGCGTTCTGGAACGACTTCTTGAACAGACTTACTGGTGAGCTGATAAATTATGTAGAGATTCGCTTTTAGGGTACCGTGCCCGAATTTCGTATATATTTCGTATATATTTATTGCAATTATAAGACAAAAAAAACAAAAAGATACAGAGCAGGAATGTACAAAGGCAAGCTTATCTCTAAAAAGTGATCTTCTTCCAGCAAACCTAGGATGGACAGAGAATATTAAAATATAGAACAGGTAGGCTTATGTGCTCAAATAAGGGAAAAATATAAATAAATAAATCATATTACTGAATATACTAGAGGTACATAAAGATAAAGATAAGATAAAGAAGACTACAGAAGTAATGTTGAAAATATATGAATAATTTACTCAAATTACTGAAATAATAAGGAAAGATGAGGCATATGCCAGTTACAGCAATTTTTTCAAGCAGCAACATCAAATTGTTCAGAATGATGTCTCTAATAACCTCCTAAAATATGACTACAACTTTCTGTTACACCCTGTGTAACTGTTTCACTCTCAGTAGCACACCGGTCGACCAACCGAACAATGGAGAACAATAGTAATTCCTCACAATGCATTTATTATTCAGAACTGGAGCAGGCGCCGTGCGATGGCGCTGTAACTGGGCCCTACAGCAGCATGGCCGGCAAAAGTCTACCCATAGTTCTACTAACAGCACTGGCCACCACTGCTGCTCTCTAAGAGCACTGGCCACCACTGCTGCTCTATAAGAAAACATATAAAATCGTAGTATCGAACTGAAATAACATCGCTGACGAAGAGACTATTGAATGGCTGCTCAACCTGCCACATTTATGACTTGTGACGTCGACGTCAGCGAGCAAACGCTACAAACAAATCACGTCGTTGGAAAAGTCTAGTGAAACAACTGAACAATATCAAAGAAGAAGCGAGTGTGAAACTGTATCGGCTGGGAATTGTAATGTCATTCGTTAAACAGCTGTGTGAAATAGATTGAGGAATTTATCAAACGTTGTTTCCACGTTTCACTTCCTACGTTCTCGAATAGTATATTTTTAAAGATCTGTTTAGTTTGTAGTGGTACACTTATGTAAAATCAATTTCACAACTAATTTTACCGCCACGTTAATGTTGATTTGAATATATACGTAGTTAATTGTATGTATTCAATAAATTAAAAAGGAGTATTTTTCAAAAAATTCTGATTAGTTGTAGAAAAACGAAGTGTTTAATAATAATATAATTCTGAATTCTACCCTTGTGGTACCTATGACTCAGATTAATGACTTATGGAAGTCAAACTTTTCATGAAGAAACCGACTATTAGAATATTAAATGAAAACGGATATATTTTTTTTTTAATTTAGGTTTCCTAGTAAAAAAATGGCCTCTCCCGAGCGAGGAGCATTACAATTAGTTATTGTATACGATTTCACATTTTTTTTATTACACGAATGAGATTCGTCTCACATGAATCTGTACTAAAAATGCATGTATTTAGTATACAGATCTCATTCGTTGAGTCGAATCTCATTCGTGTGACGTGAAATCGACCCCCAAACGAAAAGTTTGCCTAACGTTATTAATTGATGTCATAATTTACGTATGTACCTAGTATTAATATTTCATAGAAATCCTAATTATTTTATTTTTGATGTCATGCGTAACTAGGTTCAAAAAAACATTGTAGTTAAATGGTGTATGTATGTATTAAGTACTGAGAAAACAATACTTTACTTTCGTGTTTGGTGTTAGTAGTTAGTAGTATACATATATCTGTGTAAAAAGTAAGCAAAATGGTTAAAATATATTATTATTTATTTAAATAAGGAAAATAGTAACGTGAGAAATTGTTCTAGAACAAATATTAATAGATTAGCTGGCTTTGAATGTTCAAGCTCTGCTTAACCCATAGAAGTCTGGATATTTCACGATACATATCTACGTGTGCCTCTGCTTATAATAGCATCGATACATATCATTTATGTACGTAGCAAGTAAATATATTTTAGGATAATATGTATTTATAAAGTTGTCAGGGCGTCCACTAAACCAGAATTGTATATTTTGTGTATTGTGATTTAGATGCTACTAAATGTTTCGTACCACTTTAAAATCTTATGAACTAAAAATTCTTATGACTTTGAAAAATAAATAGGGAAATGTATTATAAACCTGCTATAATTATAAGGCATATTTTGTAAAAATGGCATATTTATACACATGTACCTAGTGTAATTCTTATAAATACAACTTTTCAAGAAGTATAAATAAATAATCATTTGATGAACCCAATTTGATCTGTATAATTCACCATAATCTCATTTCATTACTGTTACTGATGACTTATTGTGATGTTAAGTCTCTGAATATATGTATAGGTATACTAGTATTAGTAGCTGTATGTCACATTTCAAGAAGATAGCCAAGATCCACTGCCTACTTTTCCCAAATACCATGCTTGAGTTAAGAATAATATCAACTTAACATAATAAGATAAAAAAATCTTATTATGTGGCTCATGATGCTAACAGAGAAATCATCTTGAATCACTTCGGTTTATATATTTAAAAAAATATTTAAATAGGTAGTAGGTGTCTATCTATTAAACAAACTAAGTAGCTACTTAGAAGTTGTATCTACTATTTGACCGTAGGTACTTATGAAAAGGAGTGATGTCAATTAATACCTTTGAAGAAATGGGAATGGGAACATACTTTGGATAAGCAAACATTGTGTGTAGGGAATTATATATTATTTTATAAAGTTTAGTATTATTTTCAGCACCTAGACCTTGCATTGGTAAAAAAATTGCCATGCAAATGCACGCTAACAAGAAAACGGTGCCATAGAAAGTATATGTTAAAATTATCGACAAATTTAATTGCAACTTTGAGTTCTGACGTGAATTTGGTATACAAAATTTATGATTTGGTCACAAAGTTGAGTTTTTTATAAATAGTATTTAAATTTTTAGTGCCCTTTACAAATTGATCCATAATTAGTAAAATACTTTTAGATAGATAAATATATTTCCTGTGTCTTTATTTTTATCTTCACATTTGACGCAAATGTTTTCTGTATGCAATATGCTGTCCGTTTTTGTTAAAACCGATCAGAATGCCATGATTATTGATGTGTTTCATTAATTAACAGATAATGTACGTTAATTCGTAACACTGCTTTATGGTAATATCAACACAATATGAAAAGTTGTATGGGATAGCTTTAATTAGTTAAAAATTAGATGTACATTTTAGGTAATCATTTGATTGTAAGATATCATATAAATGAATAAATTGATTATCGGTGTATTCGTTATTTATAATACATACTGTTAACTATTTTGATGATGAAGATCAGTTTATCAGATCATTCAGAAAACGATCAAAAATTTCTGTACTAACACGCCCTGAAATGTTTGTCATTAAATAAAAAATCTAATTGTATAAAATAATTACCAAAATTGTATTTGACATGCTTTTGCACAGATTAAATAATCAGTTTTTATAATTCTCTATATTTATATTGCCCGAAGGAATAATATTTGATCTCGATTTACATAATTCAAGATGCATCTGAGTGTGTGAAAGTGTGACAATTTATAATATAGTGGCGACATAGGCAAAAATGTAGTAGGTAGGTAATTGTATGTTTAATGAAATGGTTTTGCCGGCATAGAAATTATTATTAAAATGCATTAAAATATTTATTTTCTTAATAGGCTTCGTGATAGGAATTCAGTGCATATATTAACAAAATATTCTTTGTGCCATTATAAAAATATGATAAGCTATGTAATACGAATCTACATTTGCTCTACCATCATGAAAAGGTTTTACTGTGTGTCGTTCTTTTCGAAATAGCACGAGTAAATCCAAAAAAAACTCAATGAGCCTGATGAAACTCAAGTTTTAACGCATTTCTATCCTTTCCAACATACTATTTGAGTATTTAACACACACGCGTAGCAAAGTCAGAAAAGTACAGTTAAACCTAGATAAATGTATTGGCGTAACTGTAACTATAGCAAAGTTGATCATCATGGATAAAATGATGTATTTTAGGTCGGTGTTAAATGTACGAAAACAATTATTATTTTTACACGTCTTAGAAAATTCATAGTTTTGCTTTACAAATTAGGTGCTAAAATGTATACAATGAAATTTTTGCACTAAATTCTATGTGCATTTTAATAGCCTGTTTCGTTATTGTATTTAAAACTATCTATTTGAATGCGGATGACGTCGACAATATCATTAATATTAATTTCTAACGCGTCAGATGCGCTCGAATGCTTAAAATATAATCTAGTTAACGTGCATTATGATAGTTTTGGTTTATTTTAATTTATTTTATAGTAAAGCACGCATTGCGCCTTGAGTCACGCTGATTGAAGTTGTTATCAAAATAAGTTAAGTTAAAATCACACAGTAACTTCGATGTACCTATGTATAGAACTGTCTATTAGAATGTTTGTACCTATCTATTTTGGTATACTTACTTATAGTTCTTTAAATGTTATTGGAACTTCATGATATTTGTTTTGTACAGCGGCACAGAATTTTGTTTTCCGTAAACCGTATCTTCTTTTTATGTCCAAAAAATATTTAAGTAACCATTTTGATTTCAAATATCTTACATTAAGTCATTAAAGAAATTAAATATAATATTGAATTTTAATTACTCAACCAATAGCATTTTTATTTTGATATGCTTTGCATTTTTGGCTTTGTAATAAGATGAAATGAAATAATCAATATGTTTTAATATTATCTTTATGACACCAAAACCGATTATGGGCAAACCATTATATTGTGGATGATATAAATCAAACACTTCTACGATACAAGACGTCTATTTTATTCATGAATACTTATCACTACATAAGACTTTTATTTTTTATCTTCCGTTTTCACATGTGCAAATGACTAGATAAATGAATAGTATGTGAATTCAGCACAACTCTACTAATATTTAGTCCAAATTATGATGGGTTTCATTCGGATGGAACTTTAGATATACTATAAGCTAGAATATACCTAATTAAATTCATTAAATTCACTACAAAAATGGGCATCAACATCACACTCAGTGGTACATAATGTTAAACAATTTAAATAACACACATTAAATAACACCATCGTCATCATCATGTCGTCCCTACATTAAACATAATAAAATTTGACGGTACAATTTTGAGATTTTCATATAACTGACGAAAATACCAGCGTCTTAACAACTCATAAAAAGTATATATTTTGACTTACGATAGTAAGTCCGGAGGATAGATTGATAATGATCATTTTCTTTTGAATTTACTTTTAATTATACTTAAGTAGGTACCTGCATTATACCTAGAGGTTTTAAAATAATATTAGACACATTTTAGAATATAATCTGCTTTATAAATTAACTAAAGTAGGTTTTGCTAAGTGAAATCCATTAATAGCTACAAAGAAGGTTAACAGCTAAAAGTTAAGGAATATGTATTATGTACAAAATTATTTCATATATATCATACTTAATAAATAAAATTAAATAAATAGTTAATGTGTAAATGAATTAACGAAAATTATAGAAAAACAGTAAGTACCTACTGGTATTTAAGTGGTTTTCTTGGACACGTCGTCATGTAGTAACGTATAAAACATTTTAGGCAATAATGATTTAATTGGCGCTTGAAAACACTTGTCTTAAAATAATGTCTTGCTTATTACGTGAGGTCTAATCTTAAATTAATTTAAAGTAATTCACATTGAATGACGATCAGTTGTCTATATGGGCTGTAGAAAAATGTAATGAATCTCCCAAAGCCTTACCTTTTCTAGTTTAACCCTTTTTAAGGGTTTCCCAAGCCGACAAGGAAGCCTGTTTCGCCATGACGATCCGTCTACTGTCTGTCAGACCGTCTGTTCGTGGCTTACTGAAACTGTATGTTCATAGTTAACCAAGTTACAAAATACAGGGTAATGATTTGTAAAGATACGCCCGACTCAGGGTTGATAGTTTACGTATCGCTGATGACAATAATAATTGAAAAAAAAAAGTAAACTTTAGAAAAAACCGACTTCCACAAACTCTAGTTGATTAGATTGAGTTTAATACAAACTATAACCCCCTATTTCCCCCCTTGGGGAATTATGTCGTTAAATCCCATCTCAGTGCTAACCTACGCTACTTAAGGAACCCTTGTACAAAGTTTCATAGCTCTAGGTCCACCGGTTTAGGCCATGCGTTGCCCGTCAGCCACCCATAGTATATTGTATTTTGTACCGAGTATTGAGCAGTACTGGTGGTCATGTGTGGTCTTCATCATCAGCTCCGCATCACAATATTATCCTTACCATGTGCATTTGCACGAGTTATTATGAAAAACACAAAAATCACTATAGGTCTGCCTATAATATTTGAAGAGTTCCCTCGATTTCTCCAGGATCCCATGATCAGATCCTGACCTGGTGTCAATGGGACCAATGGGAAGGTAAACTCTTTCAAACAAAAAAATAATAATTTCCAAATCGGTCCATCCGTCTAGGCGTAATCGGTGAACATACATTATATATATATATATATATATATATCCCGACGAATTGTAAACCTCCTCCTTTTGTGAAGTCGGTTAAAAGAACGATTTAATTTACCCTCGCATCATTTTCATTCATTAACTACAATCTGAAAATTATCCTGAAATTACTTAAAAATGTGGATACCCCCACCAGCCACCGCGCACAAGTGCTAACAGACTCCCTCTCCCACCCCACCCCTTGCGGTTCTTTTCGGACCATATTTACATTTTTCTTAAATGTTAAAAAAAACTGAACAAAAAATATTTTTTTGTTAGCTTCAGTGTCGTGTAAATAACAACTTCTGAGCTTGGCGTAACTTTACAAATCAACAACCTGTATAATGAATTAATGACACTTACAAAAGGAATAGTAATTTTACATAACTTTATCATGGTTTCTAACTCATCTGATAGGAATGACGTCTAAGACGTATCATTTGCACTAGGCTTATAAACTGAGTCAAAGTGTTCATGTGTCTAAAATTAATATGTCGTCAACCCTGCAGTGATCGTAGCAGTTGATGTGCGATCCAAATGAAGCTGGCAGTACTAAGGCCTAATAAAACTAAAACAATAAAAAAACTGGCTTAATAAAATTGTTTCATCTCTGAGATTTATCTAAATCACGTAAAAATACAGTCTTATTATAGCAAAACTATAATTGATACACAGCTGAAACTTTTGGGCCTTTCGACCCCAATTTGATCAAGTTGACGATCACTACAATTTAATCAAGCTCTCATTTGAATAGGATATTAGGGTGCCAACAGTTCTAACAGAATCATTCGGACCGCGCAATTGGAATATCAAAATTGTCGGCCGGTTTTCAGTTTAGAGGTCATTCAACCCGCAGATGAGGTCAGCATGCTCAATGTCTTCGGGGGCTAGAGCAGAAAAAGCCACAGTCACGGAGTTTTGGTAGCGGCCGCTCGATGACAGTCGGACGACGGTGTCTTCGCACGCAATCAAGGACGAACGGTGGCCTGGAAAGGTAAAATATATCAATATCAATATACTTTCATAACACTCTAATAGGCTTGTGGCCTGTCAAGTCAATAAAGATACTTTTTATGAACTGTCAAAACGGAACTTTTGTTCCTGAGTTCTATGAAATAACAACAGAATGACGTCATGTAAAAGTGGCATCAAATGCTGTCTTTTTTGCACAAAACTGACTTTAAAAAATATATCTGCTGGAAATAAACAATTCTGAGAATGTCAAGCCACTTTGTACATAATGCTTCAACTTAAGACTTGTTCCTAGATTTATTGGATTACCTTGGCCACAAGCCTATTGTGACAAGAATATTTTTTTGTAACGGAAAGTGAAGAATACATGACAAAGACAATATTACCTCTATCAAAAGATTTTGTAGGAGTAAACGGTTTTTATAAAATCGTCTATGATAGCTACAGTCTATTCGTGATAAGAATGCAGTGGAGTCATCATTGTCCGGCGGCCTAGCCACGCCCCGTAACCAATCAAATCGTTTCCAATTATCAAGCCAAGTTCACAGTGACCAGTTAAAAGCAAACTTTCGAACGCGACGACGGTTGTGTCCTGTCCTGTCCTGTGTTAACAGATTTAAATTTAAAACTCACTGTCACGCATAGTTATCAAGAATAGACTATAACTGAAAGAGACCACAATTATTATTGTGCCTTTACTATCTCTTATGATAAAAGGCATGAAGCTATGTTAATATCTGTGATGATAATCCTTACTTTGGCCATACTCTCAGGGTGTAACAGAAACATTTAGTTCTATAATTGAAACATAATTGAAACAAAAAGTAAACTTTAGAAAAAACCGACTTCCACAAACCCTATTTGATTAGATTGAGTTTAATACAAACTGTAACCCCTTATCCCCCCACCCTTGGGGACTTAATTTTGTCAAATCCCATCTCAGTACTACCCCACGCTACTAAGGAACCTCTGTACAAAGTTTCATGGCTCTAGGTCCACCGGTTTAGGCTATGCGTTGCCTGCCCGTCAGCCACGCATTGTATTTGTACCTAGTATTGAGCAGATCTGGTGGCCATATGTGGTCTTCATCAGCAGTTCCGCATCACAATATTATGCTATGTGCATTTGCACGAGTTATTATGAAAAACACAAAAATCACTATAGGTCTGCCTATAATATTTGAAGAGTTCTCTCGATTTCTCCAGAATCCCATCATCAGATCCTGACCTGGTGTCAATGGGACCACCCTTGAGGTATTACCTATACGCCGAAAAAAGATTTGTTCAAATCGGTTCATAATTGGCGGAGTTATCGCGTAACAAACATAGAAAAAAAAAAACATACGGGTCGAATTGAGAACCTCCTCCTTTTTTTGAAGTCGGTTGATAAAAGGGGGTTGTTATGGAATAAATCAGCTAATATTGATTAGCCTGTTAAATTGATCCAACCAGAGCAAAAGGGTTAAAACAATGGAACTAAGGTTCAAAATTAAAGTTTTTTCCTTAAATTAATTTGAAGTTTTGATTGACCCTAGCATGTCAATCAAAAATTCAAATTAATTTAAGGTAAAAACATTAATTCCATATTTCTTATTAAATCTTGATTTTTGCGGCCAAATATAATGTAAAAGGCCGTCCGTCCGTCACGTTACCTTTTAAGGAATCTATAATATAAGTACCTACATGCTTTTCCCTGTTAATGTATATTTTTAAAAACTCCACAGCATCAAAGACAAAGTGAGAACGTTGCTCCACAATAAACGATCTGATTCATCTAAAGCCCGAGAGTGTAATGTAGGACTAGGAGCATCATTAGCATATTCCGGCCTTCATTAACAAATGACGCTCACCTCCAGTGGAGTCAAGGCCACACACGTTGTCAAGGACCTCCATTTTGGTGTGGTCCAAACCGCTGGCGCCGCCAATGTCCACAAAGTCAGCCAGACCTCGCTTTGTGCACTGCAACAAGGAACAAACATGCTTATTCCATGCTTAAATGTGTTATTCGTACATTATATTACAGTTTTGACAGTTCATATAAAGTATCTATTTTGACTTGATTGGCCACAAGCCTATTGTACCCAAAATTGCAATGCGCATCGTGGACTAACTATCGAGTTACTAAGTAAAGCTCAAAGTAACTAAAATAAACAGTCAAGTGCGAGTAGGAAAACACTTTTAGATTGTTACATCGCAACTGGTGAAATTAGGTTTTTACATAAAATAATTAAAATATGATGTCATCCATAAACCTAATAATAATATTATTGCAGAAAGACAAAAATATGTAGTTTTCAGATTTTTCCCTTAATTGTGCTGTAAGACAAATATGATGATTCTAGGTCTAGAACGGGAAGTACCCTATATTTTTTACGATTACTATGAAAATCCAAATATTTTACAGCATAAACGATCGTACGTAGTAGCGTTTGATTGCTCTGACCTAGAAGGTTGTTTTTTTACAGGTCTTAGTTTCTGTAAGTGATCTTAAAGGGTTCCATTTTTCGTTTTACGAATCCCTAAAAATATAACAAGGATACTGCATCTTGTTTACAAGGGTTTAATTTATGTTCTGTAGTTTATTTAGATTACGATTGCAAAAGGGATAACACTTCCTCGACAGAAAATCATGTCAAAGTTATCTCTTGCCATAAAGGTGTCAAGGTTTGTATTGTTTTATATTTTTAAGTGAATGGTTGATCAGAGGCTCAAAAGTGTTTCTGGCGTCACCATGTATAAGTCGGTCAGAACTGTTGTGATGACACAAGAAAAATAGAAACACACGCAAAAAATCGAAGATATTTATTGCTAAAATCTTTCAGGCTCATTATACTAAGGAGGCGAATCATTACTTTTGTAAAAGAACTCATTACAATTCTCTTAGTCGACTCATATGGCATTATTTCTAGACTAGAGGATGCTAAAGCCTTGGCTAAGCACAGGATTAGGAGTAAACAGGGAATTAATCAGCATTAACTAAGGACCAGAGATAAAATCCTAAGTTCCATTCTCATCAAATATAATATTATAACTTATGTTATCCACGTTGTTTTTTTAGTGTGGGGGGAATTTGGAAAAAGTTTCATAAGATAGCTTAGTAGTTCAGTACTTTATTGCAAAAAGACTTTACTAATTCAGAGCCTAACTAACTAACTCCCCCACCCTCTCGCCCCACGCCGCCACCGCACGAAATAACTGAACGCCCGTTTGTAGATCCAGCATCGCGGCCAAACCTGAGTAGTTTTGTGCATATCTTAAGATTATGATGCTCTTCAACCTCCTACATTCTGTCCTTTACAAAGAGAGCGAAAAAATCCGAAAAAGACGAGTCAGCACCCTAATAACTGGTTAACTAAAGTCTAAACTAAAGTTAACCAGTTATTAGAGTGCTAACTCGTCTTGAAATTGAACCTATAAAACAATGTGATGAAAAATCAATTATGTATTTATTTAACATTTTTATTATTATTATTACTAGCCTCCTGCAATGTCCATTTAAAATTTTAGATAACGATATGTTTGCAATGTCAAAATGCTTGGTTTTATTTAATGCTTGGGTCTGATAATATTTAAAACTCACCATAGTTTCGGCAAACTGTCATCGTTATCTAGAATAGGTTATTTTAAATACCCACTATACTATAACATAGGACTGCGAAAAACATGGTCATTCTTAGTGTCTATCTTTGAATTCATAATTTCTTTATTGCACACAAACAGTTACATAGGACAGTAAAAAACATAGAAAACGTGTACAAAGGCGAGCTTATTGGACGTGAATTGGACGGATATTCCACTTAGCCCACCGCCTAAATTATTGTGATAACCACACACACACTCGCCGACAAAGGCTGCGTTCCGATTATATTATGGCCGTTCTACACTCTCGCCGAGTGGTCTCGTGATGTCTCGGGCGAGAGCTCTCGCCCGAGAGGCCTGCCACGAGAGGTACCCTCTACACTCTCACCGCTTCTAGTGCAATGCTCTCGGGCTCCTCGCGAGACATGCCGAGACCCTTTGACTCGGGCCCAAAAACCGACGCCGGAGCGAGAGCAGGCGAGACATCACGAGACACCCCGAGCGCGGCGAGAGGTACCCTCTACATTCTCCGTCTCGGCATGTCTCGTGTTGTCTCGGCGAGAGTGTAGAACGGCCATTACACTGTTTTCTTTTACAGCATGCGTTTTAATGCGCAATATAAGCTTTTCGTGTTACATTTATTTGCATGGCGGCACCGGACCGCGAGATAGGCCCAGTTAACTATAGATAACAAGATAATTATGTATATGTTTACTTGTATCGTAGGTATGTACTTTTAATGGCCCCAGAATTGTGTTTGAGCTAGTGTCTTCGTCAGTTCGTATAATCGTTAAGGCATCGTAATTAATACTACAGATAGCTAGTAGCAGCTTCGACTGTGTAGACATATACTGTGGGTAGGTACTATACTCTGTTCATTCATTTATTTATTTAAAGGGGGCTTATAAAACGAATACCTATAGGATACTTCCCGTTATCCTACAACCATGAAATTTGACAAAACCGAATTGGTTGCTATATAGGTTAGGCTCTTTCTGACTGAAAACTGTCATTTTTATAGCATAGAAAAAATCTGCATAAGCATCTGCGACCGCGGTCTTTCTAAAGTCCTTCCTATAATTCGAAACACTTCATTTTAGATAAAATGCCGCTCAGTAAAATAAATCATTTGTCAAATATTGAAAATAACCGGCCAAGTGCTAGTCGGACTCGCGCACGAAGGGTTCCGTACCATTATCTATAAAAAACTTTTGATGTATGGGAGCCCCCCTTAAATATGAATTAAATTTTTATTTTATTTTATTTTTAAGTAAATAAGATACTCAATATATTGTGAACATTTTAAGCATCTACCTGGTACCATTATCAATATCGAGCAAAAATGAGCAAAAAAATCACGTTTGTTGTATGGAAGCCCCCCTTAATATTGAATTTCTTTTGTATTTTAGTATTTGTTGTTATAGCGGCAACAGAAATACAACATTTGTGAAAATTTCACCTGTCTAGCTAGTAGCTACCACGGTTCGTGAGATACAGCCTGGTGACAGATGGACGGACGGACGGACAGCGAAGTCTCAGTAATAGGGTCCCGTTTTATGCGATCAATCCCAACAATGGCTTCCGGTACGTCGTCGAAAGCTTTCGACAGGATTGTGCAGTGTCCTTTGTCTGCCAATTGGCCTTTCCATTGGCCTGTACTATACAGTCTTATGGCTGCAGATTTTGCCTCCTGCTGTATGAATAAGTCCAATGGTGGTATCCCTAGCATTATTTCCAGAGCCGCTGATGGCGTTGATTTCATGCAGCTTGTGATCGCTACACACGCCATTCGCTGGAACTGCTGCAATTGTGCTATCGTTGTAGTTTGCGTTGTCCGTTGCCACCATACCAGGGAGCCGTACGAAATGACTGGTCTCACCACTGCCGTATACATCCATCGACATATTTTAGGCTTGAGTCCCCAGCCATTACCCACCATCTTCCTACACTGGAAAAATGATATGGTGGCTTTCTTTAGTGTCGCTTCTATGTGTTTGTTCCAACTTAGTTTGTGGTCAAGCCATACGCCTAGGTACTTGGCTTGGTTTGTTAAAGTAAGTGTTTTATTAATTGGGATTGATCGCATAAAACCTGAATTCCTTTTTGGAAGGAATTACGAAATTATAGCTCGGGATGTGGAAACAACACCGAACCCAAATCAGAACACCATAACAATATACACAGACGGGTCAAAGAATAGCCGCAACACAGGCGGAGGTATCTTCTCGCCAGAACTTAACATTAGCCATTCCCTGAACTTCGGGGAGGAAACAACAGTGTTTCAAGCGGAGACACTGAGCCTCCTCCACGGAGCCATGCATATACAAGATCATGCACAAGTAATGGAAATTACTTTTAAAACGGACTGCGCTGCCATACTAAGCGCACTAAACAGACCGCTAACAAAATCTAAACTTATACTAGAATGTCACGAAGCACTAAACAACTTAGGCAGCAAAAACAAAGTCACAATCCAGTGGGTCAAGGGTCACCAAGGAGACCAGGGCAACTGCGAGGCGGACAAGCTAGCAAAAATAGGGGCTAGAAGGACGGCGATCGGCCCTCCACCCTTCTCGCCATTATCAGCTGAAGCACTAAGGAAGCGGCTTAAATCAGCCACATTAGTGCAACAGAACAAATTGTGGTCCAGCAGAGAAGACTGTAAAAACACAAAACTTTTTATAAACAAGTATAACCATAGGTTTACTAACTACCTAATAAAGCTGCCACGCAGCAAAATAAAAATACTAACAGGCCTTATAACAGGCCATTGTACACTAAATAAACACTTGACAATTACAGGTGCAACTGACAGCCCCCTGTGCAGGGGTTGCATGGAAGTGGATGAGACGGTCGAGCACATGTTGCTGGCATGTCCATCCACAATTGAAACCAGGATGGCGATTCTGGGAGAAGCATCATCGACCCGGGAGCTCCTTGAACATCCAGGCCTCCTACTCCAACTTGTGGAGGAGTTGGGTTGGCTGAGATGAGAGAAAGGGAGAAGGGGACATGCACAAAGGCCCCGCACATGTGGGCCACGTGCAGGCACTTCAGCCCCCTTATAGAAGATACAGAAGATACAGATAGGGTCCCGTTTGGCACCCTTCGGGTACGGAACCCTAAAAATGTAGGACGTAACGTTTACCACACAAACAAATATAAGGTCGCTCAAATATTATGAAGCTGCTCATTTTGTATTTTAAGTAACTTAAATTAATGTTTGTAAGTTGCTGTTCTGTTGGTTTCTCGTCACTCGCAGTCAGTCGCTCACTTAGTAATACAATAATCTAAATGAATTATTTTTGCAACTTAAAACTTTTATTTACGTTATTCGTTTCAATACTACCTTTAACCCCTTCTCTCTCAGAAGCACACCGCTCGCACGACCGAAAATTGGCGAACTATTGTTATATAAGATGTGTCGGCGAACCAGTTACATTTTGCCTGTTCCTCATAGCGTACCATAATATTCCTATTTTCAAGACCAATGATTGTCATTTAAAAAAAAATGTATGGATTTTAGCTGCTGTTGGATTTTGAAGAAAACCTTCTGTGAAAGAATCTCATTAATAAGCCGTGAGCTCTGTCGACCGACCATGTTAAAAAAAAACAAGATAGTTAAAAATTGAGACTAAGCTAACATTTAATTTCCATGTTTCAGGCGTGTTTTAGCTTTTAAAGTACAGCTTTTTACTACCTTTTACAATCTGTTCAAAGCTTTTTACCGTTAGCTGGAAACTGCTAACGTAAGAAAATGTATAAAACTACTTTGTTTCACTTTGTTACAAGTCTTTTACGAAGCAAATGGGGATTAATGTGTGAAAGAGCTTCACTCCACCAATATAACAGTGGGCCATTGAGTCCATGATAGATCTATTTTATAGTTTGGATATTTTGTACGACGAATTGGATTTTTTTTCTGTCATGTTGTACGTAAACAAATAAATGAATAAATAAATAAATAAATATATAAATAAATAAATAAGTAACCAATTGGATTTCAATAGAGTCAGGCAGACAGGCTCAATAGGTGTAGGTGTGAAAGAGAACGAGATGACAGCGGAGTTTTGAAATCTACGTTCTATTTTGTAGCGACAGCAAACTCAACAGAAAAAAAAAAACACGTAATAAATTTAAAATAAATAACGTGAATGTGTTGTGTAATTCCATACTGCCCATTTATTAACTCAGTACATTTTGGACCTAGCGTTCAGCTGATCTGATGGTAAAATGAAAAATAAAGTTGCTCTGATCAAGTTGGTCCCATATTTAGAGTTCTTCAGAATGATGTCCCTAACAACTCTCTTTTGGCTGGTACGCCCCTTGCTGTTACACCCTGTATAACAACCTTTAGGAAAAGACTTCATCAAAGTTCCACTTACGCGTAAGTTACTTTTTACATATTTAAACTGATTTTGTACGTATTGAAATTGTCTCAGAAATCCCACTATTCACGACATTTTGTCAGAGAACATTTGTTAGGTATTTGTTATTAAATTCTCGATCGATGAGCATATGTTTTATCGGTGTACACGTATTTTTTAATTGCTGATAACTATTACAATTCATTGATTTGGTCATCAATCACCTTTGTTCGGTCGTTCGAGCGGTGTGCTTCTGAGAGAAAAGGGGTTAATAACACAATACAGACACTAACATTGCTTCTGGCTCCACTTATTACACCAGGAGCACAGAAGAGATAATAGTACTCCGTACAGAACGGCCACTCCCTTCCCCGCGCTGATTCAGATACCGCACCAGGAGTTTAATATGAATAGATCTCACTTTGCTAACTACTTATTTTATTTTATTTTCGAAATAAAAAAAACTATGAACAAAATATCTGCTGCTTTTACCCGTAATAGAGATATTACGAGATAAAATAGCCGATACGAAGAAACTGATGACTCTTAAGGAGCTTAATAAAGCAGCGCTCCTACCAAAAAGAAAAATATAACACAATCTTTTATATCCATTATTAACTCGGTCTAATAATGCTAAGGGAGTATCATTAATTTAGGATTAGCTCCCACGTAAGGGGAGGGGGATTAGGGTATATTTTGATATGGCTACCCCATCCTTCCTTTCTTCATAGACCCTGTGTGGGAAGTAAGAATAGTCTGTGCTGTGACTCATGTGCAACAAAGGTCCAATAAGCTGTACCCGGCGTACTCGTTCCTCGCCTAGCAACAATGTATTGGGGCGAAGATTAATCCAGCAAAAAAATGATTAGCCGTTTTTGAGTTAAAATGGTGTGAAAGTGAGTAAAAGTAAAAATTTCATTTTCACTTCTCATGCTCGTAAAGTTCGTCTTTATGACGGGTATAGCCAGCATAAAATCAAATTTTATGTTCTAGAGCATAAAGTAAAATCTAAGAGACTCTAGAGAGCATAAAGTAAAATCTTCGTCCAAATCTCAGACTCTGACAAAGGTCGTCAGGTAAACAGCCACATACACCTATGCTAAGTGCCACTGCCGGCGGCCAGAGCCGGCTGCGGAGGCACGTCCAAAAAAAAAGTTTAATGGCGGGAAGTCCTTATTTTTTCTCGGTTATTTCAATTTGCAATTATTTCATAATATTTACTTTTTTTGCAATATTTCTGTTTAATTTCCTCACAATCGAAGTGAAAAGCAGAGTGTATAACTCGTACATAAAACCCATTTTACCCTCGACATGACTATCCAACCTCGCCTGCGGCTCGGGTGGATATACTACGTCTCGGGTAAAATGGTGCGTTTTATGCCCTTGTTGTACAATCTACTATTATTTGCAAGCAAATGTACATCATGGGTGAAATGGAATGCCCTTTCCCTCAAATTAGCGTGAGCTGTGTCTTGATAGATAGACAGTTTCTTCCCAATAGTATATAGGTTATCAATAAATATTACATTTTTGAGTACGGTTCTGACTTTAAGGCTAAATTAGAATTATAATGAAATTAAGGTAAGGAAAAAGAGAAAAAATATATTTTATTACAATATAAAGCAATATAGCTCTTATCTATTTAGTATGTGTGTTTGTGCATGTATTTATGGTAGTGTAATGAATGCAGGGGCGGATCTACCCAAATGGGCACGGTGGGCAATATTGGGCATGCCCACAACCTTAATTAACTTGTGCGTCACACTAACACATTTTAAAATAATGTAAAATCATATAAAATATAAACTTGTGTGATAAATTCGATTTTGTTTCATTTATACTGAGGCGGTAACTGTAAGTGTACTGAGGTTCATTTCATCTGAACTCGGGCACTTTTTCGATTCGTTAAATATTCGTCCTCCGGGCTCTATATTATTAAATGTAAGTATTAATTCAATCTTATTATTGTGGATGTTACGTAGAGTATCATCCTTTTCAGTTAAATTAATAAATACTTAACTATTTTCCTTTTCTTTTTAATCCTTGATATCAAACTTTTTGAATGAATAAATAAATAAATAAAAACAATATCCTGATTTAACTCAAATGCATTGAAAAAAGGCATAGAAAATATGCGTTACCACGTTTCTTCGAGCACGAAAAATGGAATAGAAACATAATAATCATAATCACAAATAAGCTGAACCACTCAGGCCAAAATGTACGGGGACGTGAAAAATAAAGTTGTTCTGATCAAATCGGTTTCATAATGAAAGTTGCTCAGAACGATGTCCCTAACAAATTAGTTTCTCATTCATTTACACCTTGTATATTATAAAAAGTGCAAAAGTGCAAAAAAGTGTGTTTTTTTTTCAAATTGCACATAAACCGCTGATGATTTCTAAAATCTATACAATTTTTTTGATATTTTGATTATCAATTTTTAGACATATGAACCGTACTCAGCGATCCTTGTAGAACTCTTGGAATAACTTGTTTTAGGTAAAAACAAGTATTAGATTATTTTTTCATTTTATTTTTTATTTTTTTTAGATCCATAGAAAGTGTCTCGTTCTGCTGGAATAACTTTTTAAAGATGGGCATTTGAGGTAAGTATATTGTGTTAATATACCTAACTATAAATAATGGTTTCGAAACAATTCAGTGAATGAATGTGATACATTTATATTTTAAGATATCTCATATCATTTTTGTATTTTATAAATGCAATAGTACATTTTTTACTTTACTTTACTTTATAACTTCTCGAGATTTGCTTGGTCGAATTTCGATGGTGGTAGAGATTGGTTGATATGATTGTCCAAAGGAGTATAATATTACAATAAAAGTTTTAACTCATAGTTTTCAGTGGTGGAGGTTAGTTGATCATGATTGACGACCTCTGTGATGCAGCGGTTGCGCATCTCGCGACACGGGTTCGAATCCCTGCTGGAAACAAAAAATATCTTGGTCTTGGATATTTACATGTTTGTGATGTCGCTGTTTCTGGTGCCAACGACACAGAGTATCCTATCCTAGTGTAGGGCGGGCCAGAGGCAATGTGTGTGCCTGTATGTATTTTTTTTTGTTTTAAATGATTGTCGAAAAGAAGTATAACATCAGAATAAAAGTTTTTACTCGTTGTCGTGGTATAAAGTATAGTATGCAACACTTGAATAAAACGGATTTATAGCGAGGGCCATGAATCACTCGCTTCGCTCAGGATTATAACAATCATCGTGAATCACTCCCTACGGTCATGATGTTGCAGAAGCGGAAAATAATGTATATAAATAATAAAACCTCGAAATTCACATCTTTTACGTTTTATTTATCTCTGACATTTTTAATAGACAAAAAACAAACCTACTGTAACCTATTTGCAATCTGCAATACATGATTCGGGCGTTTTTCGCATTCAATCCGTCCTTTATTCACTAGTTGCATATGTATTTGTGGGCTAACGAGGTTGATAATGTCCCCAATAAACCCGTGAGATATGACTACTTACAGCTACAGCTTCCAGTTACCCCCAGTATTTAGCCGTTATTTTCCGTCAAAACAAGTATAATACGAGTTAATTATGTATCATATACTCATACACCCACACGTCTCCAATGGCCTCCATGTTTGTTATACAGGGTGACTGCTCTTGAGCATTAACAGGTACACCTACTCATTAATTGGAACAATAAGTTTGCTAACAAGCAAAATAAATACGGGCTTGACTTAGTTAATTATAATCGGTCTAATTAGTCAATGTGCGGAGGAATAAACGTTAAAGAAAAGTCTACCACTTGGCAAAACTCAGGCAGATAACTACATGTCACCCTATATCCCTCAGACTTTCTCGTTGATGGAAAACAAGATTAATACAGAGAATGTACACGCGTCATACAAAATTTGATTAGAGGTTATATAATATTTTAAGTGTTGTTTTGTTATTCTCGTAAGTATCAAGTATTACACCATTCAACTCAATTATGTAAAACCCGCTACCATAGTTATCCTTTAAATTAGAATAGAATAGAAAGTACATTTATTCAACTGTACTAGCACATAGGCCTACCCGTTTTGAGTTTTAAAATGTATCCTGTCCATCCGGGGTTTGCTGGAAGAAATCTCTTTTTAGAGATAAGCTTGCCTTTGTTCATGCCTTTTCTGTATTGTTTGTGTTTTTTTTTTTCTGATATGTGCAATAAATATATACGAAAACAGTTCATTTATACACAAGACACCGCAATAACATTCCTTTGTAGTCGTACCATCAGGTAGATAATCTGCTAGTCATCTCTGACCTGCATATTCATATTATTTCGACAATAATCCATTTTCATTTCATCGAAAATAATAAAAATTGATATCTTCTAAGTCGAACAATTAATTGCCAAATAAGGTTAATATAGTATTAATAAAGAAAAATTCGTAAAGAGAACAGCCAAAATATCAAAAAATCCCTTTTCCATAGACGGCGACGTCCGGCGTCCAGCAGCTTTTGATAGACGGAGTGTCTGTTGGGTTGGTTAGTTGTCATAAAAGGATTCATTTTGGGCCCATTTTATGTACCAAATGTGTGGGAAAATCAGAAAATTCAACGCCTCATTCTTTGACGGTCTTTGACGACCTCTGCAGCGTGGCAGTTGTGGATCTGCCTACCATGCGAGAGGTCCCGGGTTCGATTCCCGACTGGAGATAATGATAAAACAACAAAAAAAAACAGGTCTTGGATGTTTACATGTTTGTGATGTCGCTGTTCCTGGTTCCCACGAATCAGGGCTATCCTAGCGTGGGGCCAGAAGCAATTTATCTGCCTGTATGTAGATGTTTATCTGAAATATTTATCCTGTGTGTTGGTACCTTAGTAACAATTGTTACCAATGATGTTTCTCGATTAAATATTATTTTCCTTGGCACCTTTAATTTTTGGCCCAAGCTAGTATGCTACGTGAAGAAAAATACCAATCATTCAATAAATAAGATACAACAACTACTACAAGAAAAATGCTATTACTCAATAAATGAATATATAAACGACAAATTAATATAAGACTTATTAATAGGATAAATGACTATTGTTACATCTTAAATGATTAATAAAGATACTTACCAAAACTGTTACATATTATAGAAAATGACATTAATATAAATAGATACCTAATAAGAATATATGTTAAAGAACACTCATATTGTAGTGCCCCCACGGGGTATCATTATGCAATAAATGAATATGATATGATCTCCTTAACTTACTTGGTGAATTTTCCCGGTCTCGTACTCCAAAGAGCTACCC
Source organism: Argyresthia albistria (assembly GCA_963457715.1). Lineage (NCBI taxonomy): Eukaryota > Metazoa > Arthropoda > Insecta > Lepidoptera > Argyresthiidae > Argyresthia > Argyresthia albistria. The sequence continues at coordinate 991,883 of OY735263.1, forward strand.
CTCTTATCCGCCTGTCCGACATTCAAGTCCAGGATCCTCACGGTAGTCGGGGCTACTGCTATGATGGAGCAGTTACCGCTGGAGCCGTGGTTCCGTAGAGTATGCACGCCTTCTGAGCCGAACAGCATGACGTTGCACGCTGTGGGAAGTAGAAAAGTCAATGTTGCCCATGTCCCCACCGTGGGGCACAGGCATTTTCCCTGATACGAGTAAGATTGAGCCATTCTCTACCACGCTGGTTCAGTGCGGGATCAGATACGGAAAATCATCTATCTTAAATACGTTATACGGACGCCCTAACGGTGATGAAAAAAAAATGTGGGGAAACCTTCATGACTCCATAGCTGCGGCGATAGGCTAAAAGCCCCCAAAAATCTAATCATATATTTATTTATTTCACAAAAGCAAACAATTAATATAATTTAAATAGTATTTGAAGGCTTAAGTGCAAAATTAAAATTAAACAAAAGCGGTACTTGTGATCCCCACCCTAGGCAAGCCTGTATCGTGGGGATCATACAGTGAAAAGAGAATGATACACATTGAAAAGTGTCACTTGCACCAAAAATAACAATTGTAATCAGCGCGTTAATCACAACTAAGTTTGACATATTTCATACATTTTTACAGCTGCTAAATAGAATCAAGACGACAATCGCAATTAGTGTACATAGCGCAAGACGACCTTATTCATGGATTCATCATCATCATCATCATCATCATCCTCAGCCCACATCGACCCACTGCTGGTCATAGGCCTCTTCTCTATAGCGCCAATCTCCCCGGTCCTGTGCCAATCGCACCCAGTGGGATCCCGACGACTAGGATTAGGCGTAATTAAATCGAAGAAGTACAAGTAAATGTGTTACAAAAGAAGACAAAACAAAAAAACCTTACGTTTGGAGTTCTTCAAGTGTCGTATGGTGACAGCAAAAGCTTTGCCTCTGGCCCCGACCCGGTATTGTATGAGCGCGGCGTTCTGCCTCGAGACTAGTTTCCTTTGAGGCCTGCGATCGCAGAATTCTAGCACACGGTCGTCGTCCCAATCATCCGCCGGCCACACTTGACTGCTCAACTCCCAACCATCCACCCACTGGAATAAGGATACCTTTTTTAGAGATGAGGTTTATAAGACACTATTTTAGCGGAGACAAAATTCAGGTGGAAAGTTGTGAAGAAGTAATTCTGTACCTACTACCCATATTACTCGTAAATTACTCAAGGGCGAGGGTAAATGTTTCTCAAAATATTCTGATTAAACCCATGACCAAAGAAATTATTTTATTAGTACAATCCGCCGCATCACGCCATCTGGCAATCGATCTGCATATTACCTTTGTTCCTGAATAAATGATTCTTTATCTTTATCTTTACAATTCGTAGATTCTGAATCGATGTGCAGCGTGGCTAAGCCAATTATTTTTCTGACTGCAAACTTTCAAATGTAGTCGCATCTCATAATGCATAAGATCGTATAAAAAGAAGCTGTAAAAAGTAGAGAAGGAAAAGCAGATAGAAATTCAATTACCGGGCCGTGATTGGGAAAAGGCGAAAGGAAGAGAGAAAAGCTCCACTTTAAGAATAGCGGATATCATTTTAAAATCTCAGAGTGATAATTATATCTGTCTGACACAAAGATGCGTTGAAATATCAAATAGAAATGCTTAGATATTAATCCAACAAGGCAAAATCCTTACTAGCTTATTTTGACAGTATTTAAAATGTTGACGTTTATGGTGTTAAATATATGTACGAGACAAGTAGTACTTAGTTGAGAACATCAATATTACACCTGAATTGTTTATAACAAACACCCTGAGTTGCACGAAACAATTTAAAATTTAAGTTGTCATTTAACTAATTTCGAGGATCTCATATTGATTGTCATTTGTTTCCATTGCATAAAAGAAACATTATTTTTGGTGCAATTTTAGGGTTAGTCGGACAAATAAATCCTTGAAATAGCTAGTAGTATAATATTTAATTTTAAGCATCGCCTGTCTCTCTGCATACGCCCACTTATGAATAGTAAGATAATTAGAAGATCATAGACATAATAATTGCAAGCGCATAGATCGTTGGCGTTGTAGAGAGATTTTTCTTCAAGACCATCCTATCAGAGGTTTGCTATCAGAATGATATATGCCTGCTCTTACTTGAGTAAAGTCCCATCCTGAGACATTAATGGGATATAGAAGCAGGAAATAGTTATTTATCCAACAAGTAAGGAAAGTTCGTTTTTCCTATGAGTTTTGATTTTGAGTCTTGAGCGAACGAAGGATTGAAAAATAGAATCACGAGCGCAGCGAGTGATTATAAAATTCAATCCTGAGTAAGCGAAAGACTCAACAAAACGAATAGCAAATGAACTTGCTCACATGTTGCATACAAAACTTTTCACCACTCCCAGCAAGAAAGTATTCAGTCACCATAGGTAAATAAATTAAATAGTCACAAAGCAAATCAAAATAATTCTTTATTATAATTTTTAAAATATCTTTAAAACTTAACATAAAAATCAGGCAAGGTTAGTTTCTGAACGGGATCATTACTTTCCTCACTGTTCAAACAGTGAGGAAAAACTAACTTTCCTCACTGTTTTCGTAGAGGAAAGACACTTCTTTCGTGCGGGAGTGGTGAAATAGTTATTTATCCAACAAGTGAGGAAAGTTCGTTTTTCCTATGAGTTTTGATTTTGAGTCTTGAGCGAACTAAGGATTGAAAAATAGAATCATGAGCGCAGCGAGTGATTATAAAATTCAATCCTTAGTAAGCGAAAGACTCAACAAAACGAATAGCAAATGAATTTGCTCACATGTTGCATACAAAACTTTTCACCACTCCCAGCAATAAAGTATTCAGTCACCATAGGTAAATAAATTAAATAGTCACAAAGCAAATCAAAATAATTCTTTTTAAAATATCTTTATAACTTAACAAAAAAACAGGCAAGGTTAGTTTCTGAACGGGATCATTACTTTCCTCACTGTTCAAACAGTGAGGAAAAACTAACTTTCCTCACTGTTTTCGTAGAGGAAAGACACTTCTTTCGTGCGGGAGTGGTGAAAATGTAATTACCGCCACAAGCCCGTCCTTGTCGCATGGGATGTCCAGGTAGTTGAATGTGACCTGGATCCTCTTATCCGGGTCAGCGATCATGTAGATGCCGCATACGAACTCTTCATCCGACGGTGACTTGACGAACACTTCGCCCTCGTCTGACGTTATATGCACGCAGTCTGGAAGTTGATGATACATAGTGAAAAGGAATAAAGGGTCAAGTGCAAGTGCATGTGCAAGTGCGACACAAAAAACTAATAAAATGAACAAAACAACACGCTCGTGACAACATTTAAATGGTTTTTTCTCCACAACTTTTCGGAATCAACTACCTACTTTTCCTATTTGGTTTGCTGGAAGAGATCTCTTATTAGAGATAAGCTCGCCTTTGTACACGTTTTCTATGTTTTTTACTGTCCTATGTAACTGTTTGTGTGCAATAAAGAAATTATGAATGATGAATTTCAAGAAGTTAAGTCAAGTAAAGTAAATTTTGCCCAGTACTGTCCCCATCGAGGGGCACAGGCATTTACCCGGATACGAGTAAGATTGAGCCATACTCCACCACGCTGGCTTAGCTCAAAATAAAGTAAGTAAAGTAAAAAAAAAAAGTATGCAAAGACCAAATTACTACTTACAGAAAGAGAAATAAAGAGAAATGTTTACAGAAAGAGATGTGCTGCCTTATATTACACTTATATATGATAGAGTTCTGTCGTTTCCGATCGGTCTTTAGGCCGGGACTCCACCAAAGCGGAGATGTGCGGAGATGTGGAATATTTGTATGGCGCCATGGAAGCGGAGATGTGAGCTGTTTCCATCGCGCATACAAATATTCCACATCTCCGCTTTGGTGGAGTCTCGGCCTTAAGGTGGAATCAGACGGTTAGTTTTACCTTCATTTTAGTCTTTCATTCGGCATATTTCACTCGAAATGGAACGTCTAAACATATAAAAGTCTAAAAAAATGAAAGAAAAGTGCCGAATTATTGAACCTATATTTTCATTCGCATCTTTCATTCGCATAGGGAAATGCACGTTCATTAATTTCAAAGAGAAATGAACGTTAATTTCTGTGTCTGTCTGTCTGTCTGTCTGTCTGTCTGTCTGTCTGTCTGTCTTAACGTGTGTCACAGCCAGAATGCGTAGACGCATCAAGCTGAAATTTATATCAATTGTTAAGGTCTGTTGTCGCATAAAGCTGTGAAAAAATCAACCTTCTAGGTCAACGCAATCGACGATACGACCGTTTATGCTGTAAAATTGTTGGATTTACATAGTAATTGCAATGGACCCAAAACCTATAGGGTACTTCCCGGTGGGCCTACAATCATGAAATTTGGCACAAAGGTCACAAGGTCTTAGAGCACAAGTAAAGTGAAAAATCTAAAAAACTGCAATTTTCTGTCTTTCTACAAAAATATTTTAATTTGGTTTACATGGATGGAATAATACTTTATTTTTTTATGTGGAAACTTAATTAAACATGTTATACTCTCCAAGTATTATCGGAACCCTTGGTGCGCCAGTCCTACTCGCACTTGACCGTTTATTTATATTAAAAAGTCCTTGGTCGTCCTCAGCTAAGATGAAGCAATAAAATCCTGATTATTAAAAAGGAGGCATGAATGTTGATTAACTAGACGAAACATCGACTCAATATGAGCCTGTGCCATTTCACATTATAATAAATACCACTCTCTATAAATTTCTCATTTGGGAAAGCATAGGTGCAAAGTGAATTTTTAAGTCCGTGGTGCTGTTGTTGGGAGATATATATCAAGTTCAAGAAACATTTACTGAGCAAAGGGAATAATTTGAGAGCATTTAATCTCAAAAGGGAATATCTGAGAACCTCAGTTTATTCGTGCCTACTTACTAGCGACAAATTGTCGTTTCATTTCAGGCGGCCAATTCTCGCGCATTCGATATCCATATCTCTACAGACAATTAATTCAATTGTTTTGTATCGGAATTACCCGATATAGCTGTAGAGATCCGAATATAGAATGCGCGAGAATTGACCGCCAGGAGTATGATTCTCGCGCATTCGATATACGATATCTACACCTATATCGATTTTGTACGGGAATCTGTCAATATAGGTCTCGATTCCGTATATAGAACGCGGGAGAATCGACCCGCTGATCTACCACTGACATTTGTAAATAATTACTCCATTAATTTTCATTCTATTTAGAATTAATTAGAACATCACTATCAAACTGAACATGGCAACATTATTTCAAGAAGTGAAGTTTGATGTTGTCAGTTTACTTCGTCTTTTTAGTAATCAGGGTATAGTGTTATTCAATCAATCGCTCGCTCAATCTGTCCCTAGTGTGGCAATTCAGAAAAATCGTAGGAGTAGTGAGACCACAAGGGTATGATTCTCGCCCATTCGAAATACGATATCAACACCTATATCGAGTGATTCCCTTACAAAATCCCATATGTGGTCTTCATCAGCAGTTCCACATCACAATATTATGCTTACCATGTGCATTTGCACGAGTTATTATGAAAAACACAAAAATCACTATAGGTCTGCCTATAATATTTGAAGAGTTCCCTCGATTTCTCCAGGATCCCATCATCAGATCCTGACCTGGTGGTCCACAGTACCAATGGGAAGGTAAACCCTTTCAAACAAAAAAAAATTTTCCAAATCAGTCCATCCATCTAGGCGCAATCCGTGCACATATATAAAAAACAACCGGACAAATTGTAAACCTCCTCCTTTGGGAAGTCGGTTAAAAAGAAAGTAGGTCAGTATATCCCGTGCGTACCGTCTGCAGGGTTGATGACTCGGTGTGTAGGTCGGGTGAGTCTTCTCACTCGGGGGAATAACTTTGCGGTACTGCTTAGACGACCGGTCTCAAACTCCTGGGGATAGAAACAATAAAGAATCAGCATTGAATAGCTTCTCCGTGGTCTATAGTCTATTCGTGATAAGAATGCAGTAAAGTCATCGCTCTCCGGCGGGCTAGCCACGCCTCGTAACCAATCAAATCGTTACCAATTATCAAGCCAAGTTCACAGTCACCAGTTGAAGGCAAACTTTCGAACGCGAAGGTTGTGTCCTGTACTGTGAGTGTGTGTTAACAGATTTAAATTTAAATTTCACTGCATTCTTATCACGAATAGACCGTAATGAAGGTTTCACACTTTCTTCTCACGCAGGAGATGTAGGTTCGAATCCCGGTGCTGACCATGTACCAGTTAATTTATGTATGCTGATGCAGCGAAACTGCTACTGGATGGCGATCAAAATTTTTAATTCTATTCCAATAGAACTACAGGAACTGCCATTTGAAATATTTAAACATAAGCTCGGAAAATGGCTAATAAGTAAGTGCTTCTATAATATTAAAGAATTTCTAGACTGTAGGGTCTAGGGACAGTAGGCGTTAATAATAAGATTCTAGCTATTGTACTCGTATAATTATATTGTATTACACTACCTTAGTGCTATTTTGCATGTCACTACGTGACTAGATGTGCAGTACCGATACATGTTATGTTACCTTCCACCTTCTATGTAACCATATCTACGCAAAATAAACAAACATATTTGTATTTGTATTTGTATGTACATTTTTACATTTATCGGACTTTGCGTGTTTCCGATGACACGTTAAGCTGTAGGTCTTAGCTACTATAGTTACTCGGTAGTCATATTCAATATATAATAGTAGTCGTAAAATAATACCCTCCACCAACCCGCACTGAGCCAGAGTAGTGGTGGAAATTGGAATAACGCTCAATGTTACTCGTAACCATGTGAAGGTTTGTCCCCTTGGAGGGGACATTTATTGGGCTAAATGTACTATGGCTAAATAGTTGCCTGTGTTTCATTAGTCAAAGGCACGTTAATCTGGGTGTGACAAGAAGCTAATTGTTATTTTGGCACCACAAAAAACATGCAAACAGTTTTATTGCTATGATGTTGAGGTGCATGTTCATGTCATGACTGTCTAATATTGCAGATGGTCTAAATAAGAAGCGAAAGAAGTACCGGATACAATTTAAAGTTTTACTGTTGTATATAAGTCATGGCTGTCGTTAAAAATTAAGACTAGTCTCACGTGTGTTTAGAATCTATTCACATGATACATACATAGGTAAATTATAGTTTGTAATATACAATTTACTTAAGCACTTTTAAATAAGTACACATATTTAAATTCAAAATGACATGTAAAATGATAATTTATGAATAAATAAATACAATACAATACAATACCACAATACACATGGACCTATTAGGTCCATGACAATACAGTTATTATACTGGACTGAAATTGGTTTATAGAGAAAGTGACTTCCATAAGTCGTATTTTGAAACTGTTTTATTCAGAAACAGCCCTAATGGTAAATCTGACCTCAACAGAGTCGTACTTAGTTATATTCTGGCCTAAAACTCAACTGATTTAATACGAATCTGTCCAGTGCCTGTAGACAATGTTAAACGCTAAGGATAGCGAAACGAAACGATAACTTTTATGTATGCGATTTGACATTTGGAATCGCTACGTGACGTCACCTTAGCGAAGCCAAATGTCAAATCGCATACATAAAAAGTTATCGTTTCGTTTCGCAACGGTTAGCGTTTCAATTTGTCTTGGGGGGCTGGCCCGCCTACTTACCACATCCACACAAAATCACTGTTTTTTGATACATTTCTTGTTTTTGTTGCTGTTTTAGCTCAACTAGGTAAAATAACCGTAACTTAATTATTGTAAACTGTAGATATAGTGAAATCCGTAATTGGCTTTAAGTTCATGTTTCTGACTAGCTGGTAAGAATGGCTGTGGGATCCAAAATGTATAACGTCAGATCAGAATGATCTCCTAAAACTGCTAAATAAAACCACAGGGTGCTCATCCATAAAAATAAAAAAAGGTTTCACATGAGTCCTCTGAACACCTGTGATACAGAGGGAATTCCAGCGTGGTGCCTGAGGATTACCGATGTGTAAAAGTTATAATAAATTGTATGTTACACCCACATTTCTACGGAAGTGTCTGTTGGAACGTAGGCGTTACATACAGCAGTCAGCATCAGATACATATGTCGGCACGCCCAGTCGGTCGCCCAGCGAAAATGTAACTTTGTTGTATCTTATACATCTATTATTGCGTGCTTATATCCGATTCTGATTAAACCATACTAATTTCCCGTTTCCCTAAAACTATACCAAACTAATTTTCCGTTGAAATAAGTGCTCCCTGAAACTAATTGTAAATTATGTAATATTAACAAGAAAATTTTCCTCTTGACAATGAATTAATAAGACTTTGTGCTTCGTTTCGAGACAAAATTAGTATGCTTAACTATAGAATATAATGCTTAGGGCGGACGGTAGCGGAAGAAGCAGGGAGGCAGAACTTTAATTTAGCACGGAGTCGACATTAATTACTTAAAAATTGACTCTATGCTAGTATTTCAGCAAACAAAATATATAATAAATAACGGAACATTGTAGATGGTAGGTACATTCCGTGTCCGGTCACTTTCAGAGGATTAGTGGCATGATTCTCGCGCCTTCAATATACGGATATCAAGACCTATATTGACAGATTCCCATACAAAATCACTCGATATAGGTGTAGACATCGTATATCGAATGCGCGAGAATCATGCCATTGGATTTGCAAAATAATGTGAAACTAGTTACGTCACATCTAAAAAGTTATTAAATCACAAGCACACCAAGTATTCAAGTCTTCCAAAACGTTTTATTGGTGCGTGAGTGACGTTTACAGGGGGGCGCCAGTTCTGATGTAACCAGCAACCTAATGTAACGAACCTGCCAAAAAGCGTTAGTTTCTCCTGTCACTGTCTCCGCTGTCCGTCTGTCTGTCTGTCCATCCGTCCGTCAGCGGGTCCTAGAACACGAACCATAATAGCTAGAAAGTTGAAATTTTCACAGAATGTGTATATCTGTTGCCGCAACAACAAAAAAATACTAAAATACGAGAGATATTACAAATTAAAGGGGTTCCCATACAACAGACGTGTTTTTAATTTTCTTTTTGTTTAAGTTGTGTTGTATGATGGTATGGTAACCTTCTTTTGCGATTCCGACTCGCACTTGACCGATTTTTAGACTAGATTTAATTGTAATAACAGTCAATTGTCTTTAAGCCCGAAACTTATATTATATAGCTTTTTTGTCAAAAAATGCAAAATAGCAGCATGCAAAATTATCCTGTAGAGAAATCATCTGAATACCGCCCAAGGTAAAGCCGTTGAAACGGTAACTTTTCCCACGCATACTGGATAATTCAGCTTAAAACCGAGATTATGAAACTTTTCGCTTCATCTTCCTTAGTACAGATATTCATGTAGCGTTAATTAAGTTCGTACATAATACCGGGTATTAAATAAAACATGAGTCTTATGCCTGCAATAATAATCCACTGAATCTACTCTCAGCTCTCTGAGAGCTATCTCGAGAGTGTGAAAATGACAAATATTTAATGGCGAAACCTCCAATGGGGGGCTATTTGGAAGGAAAATGCACTAAACTAAAAAGACAACTAAGGCCTCTAAACGTCATAATGACATGTCGCAGTTAGGTGGTTAAATCAGACACTTAAGTAACACGGTTAATTAAAGATCGAAATTTAACGAAGTCGCTAAGGTTCCGTCAGACAAGTGAGTGAACGAAACGTTTAACAAGTTGTCTAAACGTTCCAAAGCAACCAGATGCATTTCAACTTTGCTACTTTATTAAGCTACCAATTCGGTTTTGTGAAACTACATGGAATCGCTCCGCTTAGCTCGGCTCCGGGTGGTTTATAAAGTTGTGACCTAACACAACCTATCTTTAGTATTGCCACAGAAAGTGACTTAAAGCTACCAATTCGGTTTTGTGAAAATACTAATCGTGAAATAATCATGGCGGAGTCGACAATATGTTTACAATTGCACCAAAGACTGAATTTGAAACAAAAAAACCACTGAACACAACAAACCAACGTTACACAACGTTTGCCAAAAAGATAGACTCTGAAAAGTCATGACGCCATTTTGTTTTAACCAACACGCTGGCTTTCGGTAAGACAGATTGTTAAACGTTTTCGACGATGCTTTATTTAAATCAAAATGCTAGTGAGTTGGTTAAATGTCGTTATTAACGTTCTAGGGTGTTAATTAAGTGTCTGATTTAACCAACCAACTGCGACAGACATGCGATCAAAACCGCTTCCTCGTCGAATTCTTCAAAGTGTTCACGCAAAATAGACGACGGAAGTAAAATACACTTGCTACACAGCAATTCTGGCAAAACAGAGGGTTTTCCTAATGATAACAATTTATTTCAGTCTATTTATTTATTCATGAAAGACAACACTTCAATTAACTTTCGTCTTTATCTTGAGGTGGTTGCAAACAAACCGCGAGCGACATCAATTTTAAATTAATTAACATTTAAATCACGAGTTAAATCTTATTTAAATGCGATGACACTTTGCTATTATTTTGCTACGAATATTTTTTACTAAAATTACATTACCCGTTATGGAATGATTTTCCTCGAAGTTTTAACGAAGGATGTATAGGTAACCTAGATATTACTCGATTAAGGGCCAGTATTTCAAGAGACGGATAGACTATCAGGTAACTTTTTTTGACACTTTGTACGTGTGAAATGTCAAAAGCCCCAGATAAACAGACAGATAAATTCTATCTGAGCAATGAGAGAACGGCACTAAATGAAGAAAACTAATCTAACTAAAATGGCGTCTTGTACTTTTAGTAACAACTGTTATTAGAGTCTACAAAAAAGCATTCCATTTTCCATTTTTCTATCAATTCATATAAATAGTCTTAAAACAGAAAAATGACGATACAACACACTACAAGTACAAAACAGTACAATAGTAACAAAATGTATTACGAAAATTACGAGTTTCATCGAGCGCGTCAAGGGTAATAATTACTTGTTTTGTTTTGCAAGCAATATGTCCGTGTGTGAGTAAAGACGGCGATAGTGTGCACTTATCATAATAATGGGCGCCATTTTAGATTAGTTTCTTCATTGAATCGAGTAATACACATATTGAAGTCATAAGTATGTAGGTAGTTACATACTTGGAAGTATTCGTCAGTTAACATTTTCGAGTTCAATAAACATTATAAGTGTCAGTAAAATGCGTGATAAACAAAATGTAAAGCGCGTGTCTGATATTTTAATAATTAAGAAAGTTTTATCACATTGTCGTTCTCGAAGGGCCCTTGGGAGTGTTTAGTAACTTCGCACCGAGGTGATTGTCGTCGGGCGAAAGTCGCCACATGACAGTTGTAGTTTTTTTTTAAATAAAAGGCCCGTTTTAACAGTTCACGCCCATGAAGTTTTAACCCCTAATACGTAGGTAATAAAAGACAACTGTTGCGTACAAGCAAAGCGTACAAGTTGCACCCACGCGTTAGGGGTTAAAACTTCATGGGCGGGAACTGTCAAAACGGGCCTTTTAATTTGTGAAGACTTTACTTACAATTAAATTCAATTAAATTTTAAAAAAATATTACAACAAGATAACAGTAAGTACACATTATAAAAAAAACTCCCACAAAACCGCATTTCGCAGTTTTTCTGTGGGTAGACAATCCTAACAACAATTCTAAAGATAACATAATTTAATAGTTTTTTGTAGTATTTAATATTTAATAGATAATTAAAGAAAGGGGCCATTTGCACCAAAAATAATAACGCGCTAATCACAATTAAGTTTGACTCATTTCGTACATTTTGACAGCTGCTAAATTAATTAAGGTGCTAACCGTAATTAAGTTTTTGGTGCAAATGGACCTTAGTCCAACAAGAATTCAATAAACTATGACTACAAACAGATACATATATGCCTATAATGTATTATAATATCTGTGCTATAATTTACTTTTTCATAAACTTATATCACTACAAAACTGATACATAAGTACCATGAGAAGATAGATAGAACTATTGCTTATTGAATGTTGAAGGTATTATTGACGTCGGTGTGAAAGTATCAAGTAACAAATGACGTCAGATGGTTTGTTATTGAAAAATCAGATATACTTCCAACAATCTTTTGGGCTTGATTTTACACGTTTACAGGGGGCGGACACCGCGTACCACATACTCAGCTAAGGCGCTAGGTATCGTCAAAACAACTGGATTTGTGGTGGTTGAAAATTTCACAAATTATAAAACAAATATGATAAAATAAAGTATATAATAGCGTATACTGAAACGCGGGCCTTACGTCCGTCGCTGCGACGAAAAAGTGTAAAAAAGTGTGTTTTTTACAAATTGCACAAAAACCGCTGATGATTTGTAAAATTTTATATTTTAAACACAACATTTTTAGATATTTTTATTACCTCTTGTTCCTTTTAGAAATCCTGGAATAACTCGTTTTACGTACAAACTATTAGTTTTTTTTTTTCATATAGTTCCCAGTGACATTATGATGTTTTCAAACACAATTTTTTTAGCCAAGAGAAGGTTTTATAACAATTTTTTTTCTGGATTAAGAAAGTATTATTTTATAAGTAGAAATCTATATTTATTCATACCTGTCATTAGTTTTAGTAATTTGTGCACTGACTTCCCTCTCTTTATCGGTTTTTTCCTGTCATGCCTAGGTTTGCTGGAAGAAATCTCTATTTAGAGATAAGCTCGCCTTTGTACATATATTTCTGTAAATTTTACGTGTTTTTATATTTTATGCAATAAAGTATGTATAAATGAAATGAAAGTATAAATGAAATGTATCTCATTCTGCTGGAATAACTTTTTAAAGATGGCTATTTGGCAGGACAATCGACTACACAACGAACCTGTCATCAACAAAGACCTTTCATTTCTCAAGCGTTAGTTCCACCTATCAACGCGTGCAAAAAAATAATTGTTGGGAAGGTACCACTGAGATATCACATTAACAAGGCGTCAAGTCTGCTAAACACATTATGAATGATCTTCAAAGACCCGTTTTTGACAAAATTGGTGGTCAACTATCCACATAATAATTGTCTTACTCAAGTACCGGAATGCCCATTTTATGCTGTAACTAGCTAGCATTGACATAGCAATGTGATTATGTGGACTTTTACCAGACTTGACACCCTGGCCTGACGTGACCTGATCTACTAAAGTCCGACCAATGGGCCCCAATTCTGTCTGACCCATGCGAATTGCAAGAGTATAGTAAGTAAGTAACGTAAGATATTGTCATTTTCGTATGACATGTCGTAGACGTAGACAATTTGCGTCTACGCTTTCAAGTCGCATGGAATTGGGCCACAGACAAAAGTCTTCCTTCCTTTTTCAGGCAATTTTCCTAAAACAATTGGCTTTCTCTTACTGTGAAATCACTCGTAGTAGGGTTATTGGCTCGAGTGACATTTTCGCGTACGAAGACCATCTGGTAACAATAAGTAATCTCATTCTCTTCTTTCAGTACAATGAGATTCGGGCTTTTCTTTTCCTTTGAGGCAGACAACCAAAAATGTAGGGCAAAGGATCTTTTTACTGACACATAGGATTATGAGTAGTATAGTCGTACGAAGCGGGATTTATGCTTTATACGTTTATCGAAATAAAATGTGTCGGGTACATGATCAGACAGAACTGTGAAAAAGGAAATTGTTGCAATAATTTCAGTCAGTTCTAGTCCGGTAGCTGACCTCATCGCAATAAGAATTCATTTTCTGATAAGTACTAGGTACTTGTTGACCGACTTTTTAACAGTTATAACTTCATAGAAGTTAGATTAATTACGAGTTCAACGATGACGGACGTGCGATACTATAATGCGTTTCATCAAATAGTTCCTTTGTCGAAGTCTTTATTGTCAAAGGTTAAGAACGAAAATGCCTTGATCCAAAGGAACTATTCGATGAAACGCAGTCTAATTCTGAACGGAATAATCAAACTTGACATGACCTGCGGGTGGATTCTCGCGCCTTCGATTATACGGATATCGAGACCAATATTGACAGATTCCCATACGAAATCACTCGATGTAGGTGTAGATATCGTATATCGAATGCGCGAGAATCATGCTCCTGGCATGATTCTCGCGCATTCGATATACCATATCTACACTTAAACCGAGTGATTGTTTATGGGAATCTGTCAATATAGGTCTCGATATTCGTATATCGAAGGCGCTCTCGTGCCTTCGATTTACGGATTATATTGACAGATTCCCATACAAAATCCCACGATATATCGTATATCGAATGCGCGAGAATTATGCCACTCGACTCACTTTCTATCTTTTGGCCGTAATAGTCCCAGAGCTGAGGGACCGAAACTGCAACAGCTTTATAAAGGCTGATATTTTAATATTAGATCATAAATAGGTTGAATATATCAATAGCCTGCGTCAGTCAGCCAGTTTTTGGGACAACTGGCGCGGGGGTGGGTGTTAAAAAAACACCGTTTATCGTCAGTTTAAAATGTAAAAAAAATAATTTGTTAGATTTGAAACTAACGGCTCTGACAATTTCACGGTGACATATAAATACAGTTTAATAGAAGCATATTTTGGTTTTTGTGAAATGATTATTTTAGATCATTATTAGCAGAAACATCTATCCGTGTTTCTTTTAGGCTCCGTACTACCTAAAGTAGCACCTCAATAAAAATGAAGGTTGCTCTTTACTTAGCTAGAGACAGGCTGGTATCGACAAGTGACATCTTATTTATAATGTTAATTTGGAATCAACCTCTGCGCGAGCCACAATATTAATATGCTAACAAAAAAACATAAAATAACTCTTCAACTTCATAAGTGTATTTTCCCAATAAAGTTCCCTATAATGTCGTTTTGTAGTATTTTTACTGATAACTTATACATAGTACGTATCTGTGCTGATACAGTGAATGAATTGCCTTTGACGGCCGCTAAAAGCCTCGTGTTTATCCGGTGTTGCCATTGCCATTAGTAGTTATAGGATTTTTATTACTTTTGGGAAAGGTTTGTCTTCAAGTTTTGGCAGGATGGAATATTTGGCCGAATAAAGAAGAGTACCTAATAATTCTATAATAATTTGAAGAAAAAAATATCTTACGCGTAAATAGATTTGTGTCACCAATGTAACAAACCCCGTGCTAAGTCTTCACAAAATAAAAGGCCCGTTTTTCATGAAGTTTTAACACCTAACGCGTAGTAATAGAATCGGTTTTCCTAGGTGCAACGTGTACGCTTTGCTTGTACGCAACAGTTGGCTTTTATAACCTACGCTTTAGGGGTTAAAACTCCATGGGTGTGAACTGTCAAAACGGGCCTTTTATTTTGTGAAGACTTCAATTTCACTTAATTACAATACCGCAGTGAGTGCGTCCACCGGATTAAAATGAATTTAACATTGTCATTTACATAATCTGCTATAACAGAGAGAAAATCCCACAGGATTTCCAGTGTTTTTTATAATCAATTACAAATAGTAATTAGCCGATCCATGTTCGTTTTAAAATTATTTTCTACTTACTGTTTTTCAACTACATCTTGGATAATACTCAACTAGAAATCTCATGCACATCTTTAGAAAATGAAGAGAATAGTTATTTTCACACCCATTGTAGCGTAAGGACAAAATAGTCCTTGGAACAATATTGACATTAAAATTATAAAAAAAAGACATTAAAATTATTTTGACAGTGGCTACCAAGACGTCAATGAATGTCTAATTTTTGACGTTGGTACCCACTGTCAAACTAATTTTAATGTCAATATTTTTCCCTTTTCGGCCAGGAGAATGACAATGGCTCGACTTAGGGGGTTAACTTAAGGGGATCATTCTACTAAAATTTTGTTTGCATACCAGCCAGACCCTGCATTGATAAGTTTAACATCTACTGTTACGTAGAATTATAACTAAAGTTTTGATGTACAAATTAAACGTGTAATTTTATTTTCACAATAAATTATTATGTCGTAGCCATATCGTGGAATTGTCCATATCATGAAATATCATGAAACGATGAAACCTTTTAGGGCAGTTACTACGGTCTAAAGGGGGCGAGCGCAGCGAAGGGAATAGTATTCGTGTTAGTTTGACATTTATAATCACTACCTACCTAATAATGATGATAATTCCCAAGTTCAAAATTATCAACACATTATGTTGGTCTTTAAAGATGGGAATTTCGTGAATGAAAATAAAAGGTATCGTTATTGAAATGTATTTTGATATGAAATTTCATCTTCCGCATCCTCGCAAGAATCAAAATTCTTACTTGACGTAAAATCAGTGTTGTCACATGAAAAAAATAACGTGTTCAGATATCGATATACTCAATAAAAAAAGGATTAGATTTATCATTGATTTGCGGTTCAAATTAGTTTTGAATTGACAATTAACGGCAGGTAAATACCTAATGGAAAATCGCTCATTACTTGCGCTCAATACATCCGTATAACTTTAATCATGGTTCGCTATGATGACCACTTATCGATTATTTCATCGATTTGTGGATTTTAGTTCAAAAGAGCCAACACAGCAATTTTAGAAAAAAAAAACCACATTGTTTTGAATCGTGTGGGGTTTTTTATTTTCTATTGAAAATCGACGACTCTGCTTATGAATGGACCTGGATAACCCCTCTCACCCTGAAGAACTTGCACGTGGATTCCGGCTCAACATTCCTTGACGACCACGGTTTGCACACGTGAAATAAAAATCGTTACTATCTTGTAAACCTAAGTAACTTGATATCTAACGCCTATTGCGTGGGCCCTGTTGCTCCGAGCAGACTATTATCGTAAAGTGAAACCCTTTACGCAGTTTAATTTCAACACAAACTAAGACGTCAAAGTAATAAATATGCAAATTCCTGAGATAGTAGGTATGTAGGTACTAATCTTTTTATGCCAGCGAAGATGTTTTGGACGACATCAATTAAAAGTTAGAAAGGGGTTCGAACGTTTTGTGTGTGATTTTGTAGATACTGAAACCCTAAAATTAACCTATTTAAATAATTACCCTAAAATTTCGCTTTTTCGTGTACACCCATAGAACATACGTTTATCGAACGAAAATTAAATTACAAACAACAAATATTCTTTGACAAAATGTCGTAAAAAGTAAGCTTTCTGAGATAATTAACCCCTTCACGAACGACCGAACAATGGCGAACTATTGTTATAAAATATAAGATGTGTCGGCGAACCAGTTAAGTTTAAATTTAAATAATGTAATTCAGTCATTTATTTGTTTAAATATTAAAACTGAATTGTCTCAGAAAGCCTACTATTATACATTTTGGATTTACAACTTTAGGTGTATCCTAGACAGTTTTTTATGTTCTCTATGCAAAATTGTGATTTAACTTTTTACTCGAGAGTATCTTCTACTTACCCATAGAATTACCTCATTTTGAACTATAATTGTCATACAAATTATCCCCGGTATAGTTATTTTCGCATATATTTTTTTTTGGTAAAATCCATCCTTGGCACATATCAAATTTTGTGTAATTTTTTGAGACAAACCTATTACCTATCACTTATCATATCAGTCATTAGAAAAAAGTGATCAAACTATTATCTAGGATAAATTAAACTATAATTGAGTAATTTATGTTTAGTGAGCATTTTGTAAAATCAGGTCAAGTGCGAGCAAGACTCGCGGACCAAGGGTTCCGATCACTTGGAGAGCGTGACTGGTATAATTAGGTTTCCATAAAAAACTGAAGTATGATGTCATCCATAAACCACATACCTATTTTTGCAGAAAGACAGAAATTTCAGTTTTCAGATTTTTCCCTTTACTTGTGCCAAATTTCATGATTGTAGGCCTCCGGGAAGTACCCGGTTATTATAGATTTTCGGTCTATTGCGATTTCTATGAAAATCCAAGAATTTTACAGCATAAACGGTCGTAGCGTTCGATTTCGTTGACTTCTAGAAGTTTGATTTTTTTCACAGTTCTATGCGACCACAGACCTGAGCAATTGATATTTTCAGCTTGATACCGTATAGGTTTTGGGTCCATTGCAATTACTATGTTTTGAGCAATTTTTATAAATTTAAACTTGATATGTCCACGCGTTCTCGATTTAAATATCTTGACACACGGGTCGACGGACGGACAACAAAGTGATCCTTTTTTTCCTTGTAAGGATCGGAACCCTAAAAATACAAATATACTTTTTTAGTTCATAATAGAAAATTTGAAAGGGTAGGTATCGCAAATTAGTAATAAATAAAACATTATGTGACAAAATATATTGTTCCCCTACTATAATAAGCAACCAGGCACCGAGCAAAAAGTTAAACTTTAGACTTTGAAACTTTGAACCAATCTTACTCACCGGTAGAAACAAGCAGCTAATACCATCGCACATGAACATAACAAACGACAAATAGACGAACGCTTTCATTATGCACGCTTTTGTATTGAAACACTGCACTGCACTTTGGTCGTAGTTTCTGAAGTTGAGCGTGAGTCTGTCCTGCCACTTTGCCGCCCTCACTCTTGTGAATGGGGTATGTTATAGGCCCGGGTCCTATATAAAGGAGTGGGTCGACCCTTGCGCATACTCAGTGCGCCTTTTCACTTCTGCTTCAAACAGTAACACCTCGGAAAGAGAAAAACTTTAAAGACAAATCAACGCAGTAAATGACAAATATTATAAGACTAGTAAAAGTCAATTGTAGGTATGTGGAAAATTACACTTTTCACATTTTCGTTCGTCTTGAGTCATTCATTGACCATAAAGCTGCATCGGAAAGCTATAGATGTGGTCGGGCGTTGCGATTAGCCAAACCATGAACAACTTATCCTAGAAGGCGAACATTAAGAAAAACACTTAACTGTAAATGCCTTTTATGCACAAATATAGCTGCAATAGAGTCAAGTGGAAACGCGATGAGCCTTTAAGAAATCCAAAAGTAACTCCCGTGAAACTTAATTTTATTCGTTACGACTGTTATTTCGAGAAAAGTTAACACTAGCAAACTTGGTTGGCAATACCGCGATAAACAACAAATCTATTTTTAGATTTTTCTTTTTCTCACTTGTAATTAGGTACCCTAGCGTCTCGAGTAAGTACTCTTCGCTAAATCCTCTAACACGTACTAAGATGCGTATCTGCGAATTGAAGTTGGTAAACTGTTTTAAAAACAATCCTACAACGAGATAGGTACTTAATTATCTGAAGATTTTTGGTAACAATGTTATCATTTGTTTGCGGCACAAGTCGAGAAAGTTATCTTTAGAACGAGCTGTGAAGTTCTATTTACACGGTCAATATTATGATCGAGCATACACGTAGTATTGTATGGAACAAATAGAGCTCGTGTAAGCTGAAATGACGCGCCCCACTCCCTGGTTTCGTATTTACTTGTCTTACAAAACCAAGGAGTGGGGCGCGTCATTTCAGCTCAGACGAGCTCTAACATGAAACGTGAGCTCGCCATAAATTATATACCTATTAAAATGACGATTTCACAGAAGAATTTATAATTTCATTATAAATTCTTCTGTGAAATCGTCATTTTATCGTGATATCTATCAAGCTCTTTAGCTGTGACGATGCGCACACGCTAGACACTAGACATATTCATAGTATATTATATTCTTTATTGCACAGTAACTTAATAATAAGACTTAAATAACAAATAGTGCGCAAAGGCGAGCTTAACTCTTAAGAGAGATTTCTACCAGCAAACCTAGGCAGGACAGGAAAGCTGGTGCTGAGAGGATAGTCCTAGTGCACAAAGATAAAAATAAACTGGGAAAACTACTTATACTTGCTATTGATGTATTTAATAAATAAATAATAGGTACCTATCTACAACCTAAAACAAAGATAATAAAATAATTAATTAATTAATAAAAAGTATAAATAAGAACTACTTAGTATGCATACATACACATACATAGGTACCTACATAAATACTATAATAATAATACCAACCTATTAGGAAGGGAAAGGAAGTGATTTCAGAAAGAAAGGAAATGATTTCAGACATCGTACTACTAGAAGTAGAAGTTGCACCCAAATCGGGACAATTCGGTACAATTCGGTAGAATTCGGTACAATTCGGTACAATTGGGTGGGTAGCCTTATATCACTCATGAATGAAATAAGCACGATTTTGATATATTTAATTTTCTCATATTCCCAACATATCGTTATGAAACTTTACTACCAGTATAAGCATATCACACACATTGATCCTCGAGTTCGTGTGTAGGCAGATGAAATAACCGGCCAAGTGCGAGTCGGACTTGCACACGAAGGGTTCCGTACTACTAGTATTATCTATAAAAAACCGCAAAAAAATAACGTTATTGGGAGCCTCCCTTAATATTAAATTTATTCTGTTTTTTAGTATTTATTGTTATAGCGGCCTTAAATCATCTGTGAAAATTTCAACTGTCTAGCAACCACGGTTCATGAGATACAGCCTGGTGACAGACAGACAGACAGACAAACGGATAGCGAAGTCTCAGTAATATTGTCCCGTTTGGCACCCTTCGGTTACGGAGCCGTAAAAAGCAGGTGGACAGATAGATCATTTATCGGTATTTGCTACCTAAATATATTTTACGGCCCGGAAATGATCTTTTATCAAACGATAGCTGCAAACACAATTTCCTTTGAGATCCTCCCTGATACAGAACAATATTCCGAATTTAATCCAGTCATTCCAACAGATTTAGAGAAAATATTATGTAAAATCAGGAGTTTCACGATTATGAAAATAAATAGCTATACTGTCGATATGTCGATAAGAATCTACGTATTGTATTAGTGTATGTTGCTCGCTGATTGACAGACGGACAATGGATACCGAGATAGGGTCCCGTTTGGCACCCTTCGGGTACCCAGATAGTAGGTAGCCCCGTTTGGTAGATACCCTTTGGGTACAGATTCAGAATATTTTATTTGAAAATGGAATCTTTAGAATTGCCTTGGAAAATTCACCAAGAACTGATGCATTTACTTGTTAACATTTTTTGAAAAAAAGTACATACTGTTATAGTTAAGAGCCAAACCAACCTGCCGACAAACTGCCTAGCAGATTGGCAGACTTAAGTTATGTAATTAAGTGCTTTTTTTGCATAAACGTTATAAATAAATAATAAAATTTAATACCTATCTGTTATCACTAAAAAGTCATAATAACTATAATTTCCTGTGATGATGTCGACTATGCCATACATATTGTGATCTCTCGCATTACGTGTACAGTAACACCTTGAAAAGTCTTACGCTGTCCCAGAAATTTTCCTTCCGACGTCATTGTTAAAACAAAATTTTATAAGCTACTTTTCTCAGTGTCATTTCTAAGCCTAAATTATATTACATAAGTTTATGGAAAATTTAGCTCGTGACGCTCCTAATAATATAGTGCCTGCGATTTGGGAGGCGACACGAACTATACTAACTAAACTAATTAAAATAGTGTGTTTGAAAATGGAATCTGTGGCCACCGCGCAGCAAGAGCTGTTGGATTTGAAGGTTGGCAATGTAGTGCCTTTAGTTCCTCTAGTTTAGTGGTTTTAACACCACCGAAATAGCCCCCATTAGCTGTATTGCTGACAGATATAAGGTAGTATCTATTGCTAGTCCAAATAAAACTAGATAAAACTTAACATACACGATATTGGTTACTGTTTGCAAAACTTATAAATAAAACTATTATGCTAAATAGAATTATTTAATTCTAAGTTTATAATTATAAGTATAATATTGAATTTGCTGTTACACCTCATGGCAATAAAATTGCGTAAATACTAACTCTTCTAAGTGTTAATGTTCGCTTAATGCTTTTGTATATTAATGGTCAATTTATCCATTAGTAGTTCGCACTAAAACAATAAACTAGGATAGCCATTACATTACAGCACACAACAATGACAACCTACGTAAAAACGTACTATACACGGTGAAAAATCGGTGATGATCAGGTACCAATTTTTCTCACTCAGTAATTGATGGCGGTTACGTTGAAGTCGTAATTACATGAAAACAAACTTAGTTTTTTTCTGTGATAATTTTTATTTTGAAATCAAGTTTATCCTAAATTCCTTGTCACCCAAATCTGTATTTGTGAAGCATAAAACATATTTTATAACTTAAGCTCTTAAGGGCACTGACACTATATGATTGGCGTAGAAGTCGTTTGTAGGGTGACCATGACCATGTATCTATTCAATTCAATTCAATTCAATTATTTATTGCTCACAATAATTTAAACAGCATTAAAAGAAAACACATGTACAAAGGCGAGCTTATCTCTAAAAAGATATCTCTTCCAGCAAACCAGGCGTGAAAGGAAAAATTATATAATGAAAGGGTAGGCAGTGCGCAATAACAAGTTTTTAAATAAGATATAAACGACAAAATACTAAATACAGAAGAACTACGTATTGTACGCGCAATTCTTCCCCTTACCTATCATCTCCGTCTCCTACCCAACATGTTTTGCTGGAAGAAATCTCTTATTAGAGATAAGCTTGCTATACATATTTTTCTATGTATTTTTACTGTCATGTGAGTACAATAATGAAATTACGAATTAAGAATTACGAACTACTACTATGCATACTGATATACTACATACACTTCACATATAATAAATATACATACAATAACTTTTACGAAAGAGAGGTATTATTTATGTTTTAGCTTTTTATTATATTACACAGCGAGTTCAATTGCGTGAGATCTCGCCTATTAAGTTTAATTTTAGCTTCATATTTTATCTATTCATATTTTTCTATTCCTGATCACCGATTAAATTTCACCGTGTATATTATAGATACCCACCACGTTGAATGCAGGTAGTCTTTTGACTAAGCTTTTAAGGTTCTTTATGAATACTTCAGCAGTAAGTGTTACTTTTTAGTTTTATGTCATCGGAATCATATTTTCCACGATACTTATGTATACAATACAAATATGTATACATGTTACAATACAATACAAATGATACACAATATCTTTCTTTCTGCATAGATTTTTCTTACGAATAATATTATGTTACGTACTAAACGGGATACTCCTATATCGTCATGTCAATGTGGGCGGCCGAATGAAACAATAAAATCTCTTATGGCAAACACTGCGGTAGCTTAAGTGAAGACCAAAGGGGGCGAGCGCAGCGAAGCCCCCGAATAGTCTTTGTGTTCGTTTGACATGTATTGCATAAAAAACATCACGTAGTGCTGAATAAAAATGCTTCTAAAAAGACATATTTTCATTAATACCCGCCACATCATGATGTGCCCAGTAATTGCTTGGGCATATCATGAAATGGCGGAGCACATGACGGCACATCATGATGTGCCCGATTCTACGATCGGCCGCCGACATCAATATCTTATCGCTAAAAATAATGACGCATTCCTTTTTCGGGTCAGTTACATGTACGATTTAATGAGTTTTAGGGCAAAAGAGAATAACAATACATTAAAAATACCGCTATGTTTTTCTTCCATCTAAGTTTATATTGAGAGGGTAAAGCCTCACATGTAGCGACCGAAGAATATCTGAATTACAATATGATTGGTAAACCCTGGTCCCCGGCCAACCTTTTTACGCGATGTTTTTGAGCGTATGTATGTATTTATGTTTGTACACATGTATGTTTGTATGTATGATCTTCATTAATTAATTGCGTTAGCAGGCTTAAGTCCGAACATGAAGAACTTGACTGTGACAGAGCTATATCGTCGAAGAACAATAAAAATACAATAATGTTATCTAGTTAATACATAGGCTCGTTAATTGAATGGTAATAATTTTGTTTTGATATACCTGAACTAAAAACTAACAACATTTTTCGATAGATATAATTTACATGTCGTGGACATCCGTCTTTTCTTTCAATTTATAAAACTCTGCATATACTTACTAAAAGAAGTACTTATAGTTAATTGAAAATTAAAGACTAGTGATTAAAATGATTATTGTGATATAAAATAAACAATTCATTTACTGTTTAAAATCTACCGTACAAATAAATTACTTATAATACGAAGTATAAAATACATGTCTTTCTGGATACAAAACTTGGGCAAATTGCAAACACATACCATACATGACATGATACAATGCTCTGAACAGTTGCCTAAGTACATCAAGCTGAAACCACAGGAGTGGGACTTTGAAAGCGAAACCCATTATAGGGTAACTCCACAGAATAATCTGCTTGAACATCCCCCGGTCTAGTCGTCAGATCTGCCAAGGGCGTCGGAGCATCGATGGACGTGAAAAATGTCGCTGAAGACGTTTCAGGGGTATAAACAGGATATTGTCTTGACTCAGATTCTCTCGGTGTCACGAGGTCTTTCAACGCGTCTCTAGTTTCTTTGGAGAGTTCGGAAAGTCTGTCGTATTTGCTGTTACCGGCTGTGTCGATCGTTGGCCACAAGTTGTGTCGAGGCATGCTTGGGGGTGGGGTCCCTGGCATCACGGAGGGCGTAGGCCAGTCTGAGCTGCGCTTCTCATAGTGCTCGTACGGTGGGTAGCTCTGGTAGAACCCGTAGTTCAGCGGACTAGCACCGATCTGGAACAGAACATCTGTTAAACGGTTATCTTGGAGGTTTTAGTAGATTGTGCGATGATAGCCTAGAGGTGGTTTAGAGCCGCAATTTTATGAGACTCAAAAGATGTTATTGTTTAAATTTTTAGTAGAATACTTGTTAGAGCGATCGAAGTTAAGAAGTTATTGTTTTAGAAACCAAACATTTGCTGAAACTTATAATTTTGAAATAAATAGTGCTTGAGTGCATAGACTTTATTTTCATAAATATGTACCTACCTACTATCAGCTGCAGCAAATGTTTGTTTCTAGTATGTACAATTTACTATTCGTACCTTCGGCCTTTCATGACCATGACTATGATACTCATGATATTCATCTCCACTAGACACCTATGGATGGAACGCAAATACATTGGTTAGGAATCAGGTTATCGAATATTAGTTCTGCAAGCTTCTGTCCTTGCAATATTATGTTAGGTATTGTTAGCGTTAGTTATGCTCGAGTTATCTTCGAGAATATATAATAGGTACATGCAGTTACTATATTTATTAATATGTTATCTATTACGTTTAGAAGTTTTAAGTCAATGGTTTGATAAGTTAATTTCTGTATACATTTTAATAAGTACCTTTTTAAGCCCTTGTATGGAGGCGAGTATAAGGGCCATTTTCGCGAGTAGTAGGGCCTTTCCCCCGAGGACGGCGAGGAACTGGAAGCCCATGGGGATGAGGACCATGCCGATGGAGACAATGCCGAACATCATCATCGTCATCATTTGGTGCCGGCGGCGGCCGCGGTATTCAACTGTGGAAAAAAAACGGTCAAGTGCAGGTCGGAATCGCACATGAAGGGTACCGTACTATCGTTTAACAAAACTTTAGTTAGTGTTAGTGCAGCTCATTAATGTCCCCACCGAGGGACACAGCAAAACAAAACACAACTTAAGCACTCAAAACAATAAAACAAAAATTTTCGACGAGTCTCTTTGCAACCTCCCGAGCGTCGGTCCCTCACGGCCCGAGGGTCTCTACGCCAAACGGCACAAATATGTAGCCCTCCCCAAGGGCGACGTTTCAGACCCTCCACAGAGTCCGCCGAGGCACCGGCCCTAGAAGAAATGGGATGGTGCTAGTGTGTCAATACACGTTGCATCCCATACCAGCGACTTCCCATGCTGCCATGGAATGAGTGTCATAAGTTTCTGTTTTAGTCCGTGTAGATAAGTACCTATAGTATAGTATTGAGACGGTGATAGAATAAGGACCTTTTTCTGTAGATTTCCCTTCGTAGTCGAAGTCGAACTTCACGACGTGTGTGCGAAGTACCTTCGCCATCCGCTGCAGGGCGAGCGACCGCCACTCCCCTCCCTCCATCTCTGCCTCTGTCCAAGAACTGGGAACAAAGTGAAGTGAAAACTAGCACTCATACAGGGAAATATTTGAAACTCGACTATACCTCTTCTTAAATCCTGTATTTGACCTTTGAGAAATTGCGATTTTTGCATTTTAGTTTCAGCTGTTTTCTTAAAAACGGTTAATTCTACAGAACTTTGCTTTCATATTCATCGTTAATAACAGGAAAAATAACAGTGAACATTTTATTTGCTTTAACTAATATCATAGTATCTGTACATTTTGGTAGATCTAATGACCAAGGACTTAGCTTTTTTTTGTTAAAAGTGACATAATAGTTAGGTTAAACTTTACCGCAATTAAAATTAGAATTATGAAAATTGTTTTTAATGAATCCTTATGAACGTTTTGGTTGCAAACATTAGGCTTTAACCCTAATTGACAATTAGGGTTAAGGCCTGATGTTTAATTGTATGGATGCGGTTTGCATTAGAGTTTTAATAATATTCTGTGGAATGGGAATAGATAGAGAAATAGACTTAAATTTTGTTTTTTATTTATTAATTAATAATAGTAAAAAAATAACGTAAATAAACTAACAAATAACGTTCTTCTGTATTTAGTATTTTTGTTTTATATTTCATTTAAAATTGCTATTGTGCACTGCCTACCCTTTCATTACATAATTTTTCTTTTCACGCCTGGTTTGCTGGAAGAGAACTCTTTTTAGAGATAAGCTCGCCTTTGTACATGTATTTT
Source organism: Argyresthia albistria (assembly GCA_963457715.1). Taxonomy (NCBI): domain Eukaryota; kingdom Metazoa; phylum Arthropoda; class Insecta; order Lepidoptera; family Argyresthiidae; genus Argyresthia; species Argyresthia albistria. The sequence goes on from OY735263.1 coordinate 1,018,557, forward strand.
CTTTTAAGCCGCAGCCATCAGTTTCGGTATTACCTATTTAAACCTTTTAAAAAAACCTTGTTTGTTTATAAGGGAGTTTGTCCCATTTTTTGGATAACAGGAACCGGTCCAGTAGTTTCTAAATTCGGTTTCAACATGAAAAAAATCTGTGAAACATATATTTTTTTACCTGGATGACATTATAACGTAACTTGTCGGTGTTTATAGTCATTGTCAAGACATAAATAATGGCTGTTAGGGTCGCATATTCGTTTATTATGTATGGAATGGACTGTTAGAGCCATGAGTTTCGTAGGTTCTTTTTCGTATTATATAGACGACATTTGCATACCGAGCGGGGAGGACTAAGTAACAAGTCATGAAGTCGGTTTTTATGTTTTTAACTTGGTGCAATAAATTTAATAAGATTAAGTGCCATTCTCTCATTCCTAAGATAGCGATTATCTGTCAGTTTATCTGGGGCTTTTTACATTTCACAAAAAGTGTCAAAAAAGTTACTGACTATTTATTTGTCTCTTGAGAGACCCGGGCTAAAATGAATTATATTACAGCATTACTTATTGATAAGTTCAATTCAGAAACGATACAGGTCTAGCCCAGAATTGTTTTATTCAGTTTACTTGTAGATCCTCATAAGTCGATAACGAGAAGTGAATTTTAGGAAGTTAGGCGGAAGCAAAAACTGTTACGAAATGTTATTTATTTAGTCTTAAAATTATAATATATTTTTGACCTTTGGAACCGTTACAACCTTTTTTATTTCCTGTTACCTTTATATTTTCCCAACGTTTGATCTGACGTTTTGCAGGTAGCCACAAAGATTTCCAAAAATAGTAACGAAAAATCCTGTAGAATTCAGATAAAATCTTAGTCAATCTTAGATTTGTGCCTCTGAATAAAGGGCAGTAGGGGCTCTCGTTTTTGGGAAAATAATTTCCATTGAAAAAATGTTTAGTCCTGAAAAACATTATGTGAATTTATACAACTATTATGTTAGGCTACTACCCGTTTGATTACTGATACCAAAATGTTAGAGAAGATGAAGTTGCTATGAGGTAATTTACGTTTTGAGGTAATTCGTCCTAAAAAGCTATCGAGGATCGCTTTACCAAGTTTGATTCAAACATTACTTTGCTTTATGGTCTTTTTCTACGTCTTTAATTAAGTTTGATATAAACATAAACATTTACATACAGGCACATAGGTACATTGCTTCTGGTCCACACTAGGATACCCTGTGTCGTAGGAACCAGAAACAGCGACATCCATCACAAACATGTAAACAACCAAGACCTGGGTTTTTTTTGTCCACAGCCGGGATTCGAACCTCTCGCTTGGTAGGCAGATGCGCAACCGCTGTGCCACAGAGGTCGTCAAAATTCGTATATTCAGTGTTTTGTCTTTTATTTAGCGTGGAAAAAGTTATGACGCTGTAACATAATGTGTGCTAACTGAGTGTGTAATAAAGTCTTTTTCAATTTTAAATTCAATTTCATACGAGAATAACTATCCCGGGGATAACTTGTATAACAAATGACAGTTCAAAATGAGGTGAGTCTAGAAAAAGTAGAAGATACTCTCGAGTAAAAATTACTCTTTCGTTCGTTTAATCCAGCCTTAATCGGATTTGACATAGTACGTTTGCTGGCATGCTCACTCAACATGGGATCTCCCCCATTTTTAGATTGGTAAATATAATGAATTATACCACAGATACTATAATATCATACTAAACATTGCACGAGCGGTATTTAAAAGTACTCACTCGAAACTGGAGCAGGCAATCTTTGCGCAATTTTCGTTTAGCAAGCGAAACGAACCTGTAACCCACCTTTGTTGTGACATACCTACAACAAACATTTCTTGAGGTTGATAACCTCAATTCATTGTTAATTTATTGTTTAAATCTTCTGTGTTATTTTGTTTGATTCTTCGCGATGTTGTGAGCCAGTTGGTGAATGGCGATTATTGGCGATACATCTGGTCCTATATTTCAGAATGATGTATCTAACAACCCCCTGAAATATGACTACACCTTTCTGTTACACTTGTATAATCCTTGCAAACTAATACCTACCTAACATTGACTCATATTTTTTAATAATCGTTTATTGCAGGCATAAAAGCCCATAGAATAAATTACACAGTTCAAATATGTCAAAAATAAATATTTTGTGGGCATAAGGCGATTTTCAATTAAACTATAGGTTGGTAGGTGCCAAACGGGACCCTATTTATAGGTGCCGCCATCCACGAAGACGCGTGACGTTGATATTTACATCTTTGTCTTTCAGCAGAGTGCCCCGATAAAAGAGAAAGATGCAAATAGCTACGTCACGCGTCTTCGTGGATGGCGGCACCTATACTGAGCCTTCGCTGTACATCTGTCCGTCCGTCCATCCGTCCGTCACGCTCACAAATATCCTCGTACATCCTGACCCAGTGCAGCTAGAGAATACACTTTGTACTAAAGTTCCTTACAATCATGATTTTTACCTGGTCTCGTTGTCACTCATGATATTCCCAGACTTGTCTACCATCTCATACCGGACAAGGTTGATGCCGTCGGTCACTGGAACTATATCCGTGCTGAGAGAACGGTCCAGAGCTCTTAAAGTCTTCCTCTTCATGCAACGTACAAACTTGGGGAAGTATTCCTTGTGGTCTATCACGTCTTTCACATCGATTAGCTGAAAGGCAACAAATAAGAGTCCAGTATGTTGATTTTCCGTTTGAATTGGCTTAAGGATATCTAACAACTTCTATTAAGAATTTAATTAGATCAGTGCTGCTTAGATATTTTCTTTCATAGGGCGGCCGCTTCGCCCAAAATTTATAGTTGAAGAAAATTTCTAAACTATCCTGTTATGCCTTGAAACATACATTACATATCATGATAACCTTTGAAGACCAAAGGTTCAATAAATATTTTTCTCGTTGGGGCTCCCAGTCAATCATCAAGTTTCATAAAGATAATTAGATACACCGCGCAGGATCTCAAAACGACGGGTCTTTGAAGACTTTGATATTTCAACTTCGATGCTTTAGCAAATAAATATTTGAGTATTTCCTCACCCAATTAGGGATATAGGAAAGTCCTTATTTGCCTTCCGGAAGAAGAGATCACATTTCGAGTACGTTTAATAAAACACGTCTCAAGATGTGGGCTTTAGAGTTAAATAAATCTTCATTAAGATTATCGCGGTGACGCGTCCTCGCATATCATCATCAATCATCTATCCGAAAGCAAAGTTCATCTTACCGTGTCAGATATTGATTTGCCTTTTTGCCGAATTTTTTAGTCTTGGATCAATACGTACCCTTTGATCTATGTCATATGATAATGGGTGCCATATTTTTATCGAATGCTTGCTCCTTTACTTCTTAGACAGCACACCGGATAAGCATTATGTTTTAATTGAGTGCACATAATCAAGTTGCCTCCCTGAGATTTTGCTTTAGATTTCAGGGTCACCACCACCATGTTCACTAGGGTCTTTCATTTCTCATCCTTGGTTTGGTTGTGCTTGATAAAGTGTAAAACCAACAAAGTGAGGAATGGAACAAACAGGCAGAAAAAGAATGCCTATATAGTCTACCCAGTAGCTTGTTTGTTTAGACCTGGGTGATAACAAAAGCCAGTCGCTTTTAATATTGTTTTCAGTACTATATACGTAATACATATGTCTTTGTATATTGTGTCTGTGTTTATCTGATTCTACAATAATAATCCGTTTGACATAATAATCCGATTATACTGTATTCCAAACGCGCTAAGCGGGATTAATCTAATGAGAACTGTTCCTGAATGGCATGTTATGTGAACATACGAACTTTATTATTATTACATCTTCAAGTAGGTTTAATACAAAGATACACGAATGAATGAAACAATAGAGTAACAAACAACTATTAAAGAAACCATTACCTTCAAGTGGTCATGTTGATAGCCTGTAAGGCATGGATCAGCGTTTCTGTGCCAAATAAGTGGACGAAATGACGAAGCACATACATCTACATATACCAACCTTCTTAGAGCAATCCCTCCACAATATCCGTATTACATCAGCTCCCTCCAGCCACATATCCGCTATGAAACTACTGAGGTGCGCGTCGCTATCCACTTTCTCGTCACCTTGGCAACCGACTACGGCAAGGAAACCCAATAGCAAAATGGCGGCCTTCATCTCTCCTGAACGCATCATCACGTATTTCATAAACCGAAGTCACGTTCCATAACTAGCCTGTTAGATTCGGATGAAGGAGTTGCAGGCTGCAACAGAAATTAATAAAGTCTAGGATATAAATATATTTCGCTTGTTAACGCTTGGATGCACATCTTGATATCATCGTTTCTCGTTTCCCTTTTCAGCTAACTTATCCTACAACCTTTTGTCAGAAGGCAAGGAAACACATGCTCGCTCGGCCCATTTAATATTTATTTTTGGAACGAACTCTCGTTTTTAGCGCGTTGGGAAAAGTTATAAGGAATTTCATAATGGTTATTTATCGGTCACAGAGGTGGTTTGGCTTGCAAATTGACATTTTGGTAACAGCTGATAAATAAATGTAACAAAAGGTATCACACGATGTTTGTTGGTCGGTAACGATGATGGTGAAATAGAAATCTCAACATCGCACGAATTACTAAAGTAAAGTAAAGTAAAGTATTATTTATTTGTATGAATATAGGTTTATAGGTTTACTTCCGAATGAGTATGTAAATGTAAATGTAGCCCATTAATGTCCCCACCGAGGGGCACAGGCCTTTACCCGGATCCGAGTAAGATTGAGCCATACTCCACCACGCTGGCTCAGTGCGGGTTGGTGGAGGGGTTTTACGACTACTACATACTACGAAGTAGTGATAGTAGCCGGGACCTATAGCTTAACGTGCCATCCGAAACACGGAGTGTCCGATAATGTACTTGAGACAAATAAATCATCTCATTGGTACATGGTCAGCACCGGGACTCGAACCTGCATCTCCAGCGTGAGAAGCAAGGTGAAACCCACTAGACCACGGAGCACCGAATGAGTATAGGTATTGTAATTTTGATATCTATAACCAAAGATTAAAATACTACCTATGTTTACTGGTGAATCGCTTTATCCTTATGTAGACATAAAAAGTAAGTTTAAAGGTAATTTTGTAAAGAAAAATTTTTCGATTCGAGAGAGACCGCAATCTAATAAAATCAGAAAATCCTTTTCTCGCGATCTCTATCTTTATGAGATCGAAATACAATTTGCATCGTATTTCAATTTAGTTCATATGGAAAATTCTCTAAGGACTTACTTTCGCACGTTCGCACTTATACTCCTCAGACTTTCACTGGGATCGAAAAACTATAACTTGGACGATTTCTGTAGGACTTCAACCTAAAAGACTATCTTACGTTATGACGCGTGTGGTGGGAAGTCCATTACTGTGCTCAGATCAGACATACTCATCAGATGAACTCCATTCAACCAGTTATGAGATAATATCAATTTTCATCAATTTTTCCCTTAAAACTTTTAAAAGATTTCAAATTATATTACAAAAAAACGTACCTTAATAGCAACCTTTCTAAATAGTGATATGCAAATATTTTATTCAACCTTTTTTAAATATTTTATTATTACTTTTGAAATGACCACCGTGCACTGTCAAGGTCAAAACATGAATGCCCATAGCCGAATGACCCCCTTACATTATATGGTTACCAGGACAAGGGAAAAGTGGTCGATTTTCTAGTCAACCACATACCATATGGTCTAATCAAAGATGGGAACTAACTATTAGTGCACGCACTGTGACGATCGGATGGGCGCACTGCACATACTTGCTACTTATACCCCCGGTTTCTTGGGCGCTGATTAAGTTAACAGGTTGGTTAAACCAGCCTCAGCCAATCACGAGCCTCTATTATTCAAAATAGTGGGATGTGATTGGCCGAAACTGATTTAACCAACCAGTTAACTTAATCGGCGGCCAGGAAACCGGGGGATAGACACTTGATTTAGTTGAATACTAGAATTTAGTTGACATTATAAGTGGATATTGAAGTGACCCAGCGTAGTTTAAAAGTATATTGATTTAGGTCAATTTCTCCATCATGCAGAATATCACTCAACTTGAAACTTATACACAAATTATTTTGTAAGGCCTCGTATTCATAAGGGGACAAAGTCGCTGGACATGTCGAGAGCAGTCGCACCGTGCGACGACATCTACGTGCGACTCTCCGGACACAAAGTCGCGTGACATTTTGCTCTTCCACACACCACAGGCCCCCGATTCTCGCGCTATCGAGATCATCTTCCTAGTCGAGATAAGGGTTTTAATACCGCCTAAATCCGTCGAAAACGTTTTCGATTCATATTTATTTCGATCTAAAACGGGTCGAGATATCTCGGTTGGTTGTAAGGCTGGTCGTGATTCTCACGACCAGCCTTTTCTTGTTTCTGATGGAGATTTCGGTATCTCAAAATATTTCGACCATGGACATGATCTCGCTAGCGCGAGAATTTCCCCCCAGTTGTGGTTGAGATGTGAGATGCGACATGTCCTTCGACACGTTGATGTCGATTGTCGACTGCGATGTCGGCCAATGTACCCCGCGACGCGAAGTTGCCCGACATGTGGAATTCGTGTCGGGCGACAAGGTCGCGGGACAAATGTCCCCTCATGAATACGAGGCTTTGCTGTAATTAGATATAGTGGGAAGGGAAGTGGGCAGTTGTGGCTACCATAATTACTTTATTGACAGAAGGGTCATAGTATACCATAGTTAGGTACGAGTTTAAGTGATTGGTGTTTGGTAAGAATTTGAGTGGCATCATAGATCATCATCACCACCATTTTTGACGGTAATATAATTAGCCCAATGAAGCATTGGACACCACTAAAAGGGACCCTATGCTCGATTTTCTATCTTTAAAAAAGTAAAACGATTAGTAATTAAGTAATTGTCTGCAAACAAATCAGTCCCAATCGTAATCAAAGCGTAGATGGCCTCTATAATCCTTCAAAATTACTTCGTTAATATTATTTTAATAATTTTATTAACAAAATACTGTGACGAATATGTTTCTAATCGAAAATTCGTTCGAATTCTAGTCACTGAATGTTCGTTCGATTTGAACAGGTACATTTTCGATTCGTGATACCTCCCAGTCTGTATACAAAATCGAAATAAAATACCAATACCTACAAAATCTTCAGAAGGTCAAAAGCAATTATACCTAATGCCAAGATACTTGTCTTTTGAGCGAGTTTTCACGTCTCTTCGGTCACCATACGAGAAAGATATCAGGGGTCGCTCAAACGTAAGTAACTTGCCGGCTGTATTTCCAGTTATTTCGATGGTCACAAGATGGTTAAAAGGGAAGACCCGAGTGTAACAGCTAATGTTACTCAAATAGGGATATTTTATTACTTACCCATAAATTGATTTGGGAAGAACAAGGTCGGTTCCATCGCGGGTTATTTAATGCCAATCGATTTCTATCCATATCACCCCGACTGTTTTATTAGTTTGATCAAACTCAACTCAGTTGGACACAAAATATTACTTGGGCTGTGGCGTCAATCTTGTTGTCGGTTAGCAGGGCAGTTGTTGTGATTAATATTAAGTGAAGGTGAAGGTATAGTTATGTTAAGTCCTTCGATGACCATAAAAGACCATAACAATTGTACAACTGACTTTCTCTCTAAGATTTTGGCTGGTTGGCTAACAATGATGGGGATGTAAGAAACTACTTCTACGATATCATATAGTTAAACGATGCCATGTTGTCGATGCCTTAAAATTTTACTACACGTTAATGTCACATCCTGTATGATCTTTAAACTGACCATGATCACGAGTACCTAAAGGTTTGCTTAATTTAGACATACAATTTGGGTTAGCAGTTGCCAATAACGTTGGGTAAGCAAATGCATTGAGTGTAGGTATTGTGGGTAGGTGTTACATGCCCACAAAATTATTGATGATCAGGCAGATCGATTTTATTTCTACCCGGATTTGAAAATCAGCGAAAATTGCAGTGTCGTGGTGATAGTGACCGGCAGAGGTGGCTCAGTGGTTAATTTGACTTAAAATATATTGATCCATTTCAATTTTCAAACATGGTATTTGCTTGGTGATATCTTAATTGTTTCTGTTGGGTGTGTGTTTCATGAAACATCAGCTCGGCAATGGCAAGCGTAAGTAATGTTCAATGATTTTTCCCAAATAATCAGAGGTACGAAAGAAATGCTTGGATTTGATTTACTAATTAACTAGCATTTCCGGTTTACGTGTGACTTCGCGTGATTGTAGAAGTTCTACAGTAGAACCAACATGATGATAATTATAATTATAACGTGGCGAAATAGAATGTGGGTGCACTAGTTAATAAACGCGCGATTTGACTATTGTAGGCATTTAAGTACCTACGCTCACCTGCATCTTAAAGTATACCCCGCTTATACAGGGTGTAACAGAGGGTGTAGTCATATTTTAGGGTGTTGTTAAGAAGACCATTCTGAGCAATTTTTTAACCGACTTCCCAAAGGAGGAGGTTTACAATTCGTCCGGATGTTTTTTTTTTATGTATGTGCCCCGATAGCGCCTAGACGGATGGACCGATGTAGAAAATTATTTTTTTTGTTTGAAAGGGTTTACCTTCCCATTGGTCCCATTGACACCAGGTCAGGATCTGATGTTGGGATCCTGGAGAAATCGAGGGAACTCTTCGAATATTATAGGCGACCTATAGTGATTTTTGTGTTTTTCATAATAACTCGTGCAAATGCACATGGTAAGCATAATATTGTGATGCGGAACTGCTGATGAAGACCACATATGGCCACCAGAACTGCTCAATACTAGGTACAAATACAATGCGTGGCTGACGGGCAGGCAACGCATAGCCTAATCCAGTGGACCTAGAGACATGAAACTTTGTACAGAGGTTCCTTAGTAGCGTGGGGTAGCACTGAGATGGGATTTGACACAATAAAGTCCCCAAGGGGGAGGATATGGGGTTACAGTTTGTATTAAACTCAATCTAATCAAATAGGGTTTGTGGAAGTCGTTTTTTTTCTAAAGTTTACTTTTGTTTCAATTATACTATGAAACCGATTTGATCACAGCAACTTTTTTTTTCATTGCTCCATACGTTTTGGTCCGGGCGGTCAGCTGATTTGTATAGAGAAGTGAAAATTAAAGTTGCTCTGATCAAATCGGTTTCATAGTGAAAGTTGCTCAGAATTATGTCCCTAACAACCCCCTAAAATATGACTACACCTTTCTGTTACACCCTCTACTGCTTGTATACTTTTAGGCGTAGGTGACCGTAACTGCAATACGCCCAGTCTCCACAAAGACCACAATATTTTGTTCTGTTTTTTCATTAACAAAAACATAATTTTGAAGTAGGTTAAAAATCTCGGGCAACTTTGGACGGGCGAGCTAGTAGTTAACCTATGAGTCATCTAGTTTCAAAAGCCGCTATTAGCCCCTCCTTATTTTTTTTCAACTTACATCTTGGTAATAAAGTCCAAAACCAATGAAAATTTAAGGGTGTCTTAGTGGGTCGTCTGTAAATGATGATCCGACTGGGCAGGTTCCAAAATAGCATGGTCCATGTTACAAATATTACTTATTCATGTACCCACTTAACATTTTTGTAGACCCAGCTGATTGAACCATCTGAAAGGACTTTGTACTTATTCAATTATGAAACAAAGATCACTTTTGTTCTCCGCGATTCCCCTAGAGACATCCCGTAGAAAATGTCTTTATTGAAAAATGTTTTGTCAAATCAGACGTTCAAAGAAAATCCAATGTATTTTATATTTTAAACGAGTTCTATTAAAAATAACCCAAAGGTCCGTTCAAAGTTCACAGCTCGCGATTTTCAACCTACCCACATCGAGATAAAGTTCAAAACCTATGAAAAAATAGAACAATAGATTTGGGTCTTTAAGGGACGCTGGACGGTTGAGTGGATAAGTAAAAACGAAATGCTGCATCTACAGGCTGTAACAGAAAGGGGTGTACAAGCCGAAAGAGGTTTGTTTGGAACATCATTCTGAACAACTTTTACTATGGGACCGACTTGATCAGAGCAACTTTATGCTCAGCTGATCTGTATGGTGGAGTGAAAAATAAAGTTGATCTGATGAAGTCGGTCCCATAGTGAAAGTTGTTCAGAATGATGTCCCTAATAACCCTCTTTCGGCTTCTACATCCCTTTCGGTTACACCCTGTATATTGCATTTATTATTCGTATATTTTATTTATTGTACACAAAGACATACTACTTAAAAGTAATAAAAGACAGACCATGTACAAAGACGATCGCATCTCTAACAAGAGGTTTTACATTACATTGTTAAATGTTATTTATTATCTGGTATGCTCTTGTATACTTCCTATAAAATGGCTTACGTTACGAGTATTGGTACTCGTAGTTATTACTTGTTAGGGTTCCGATCCTTAAAAAGACAAAAAGGAACACTTAGGCGTGGTTCACACGGCATAGTCCTGCACGTTTTTTTTATTTATTTTTTTATTTTATTTTATTGGTTAAGGTCCGCCAACGGACAATACATGTTTTTTTGCAGTATACGTCTTAACGGATAAACAGTGGCCTAGGTTCACACGACGTATACTGCAAAAAAACGTGCAGGACTATGCCGTGTGAACCAAGGCCACTGTTTATCCGTTAAGACGTATACTGCAAAAAAACGTGCAGGACTATGCCGTGTGAATCCAGCCTTATAGAATCATTTTGTTGTCCGTCCGTCCGTCTGTCCGTCTGTCCGTCTGTCCGTCTATCCGTCTATCCGTCTGTCCGTCTGTCCGTCTGTTCGTTTTAAGCAACTTATTTTTTTCTTCTCCATTTTCGGCGCGTTCGTCGTTAAGCCACTATCTATTTTGTGGCTCATCGTTTCTACGATTCAACATAATGGGCACAATTCATACAAATAGCTGACCGCCCGGGCCAAAACGTATTTCTGATCAACTCGGTGTCATAGTAAAAGTTGTTCAGAATGATGTCCTTGACGACCCCTTAAAATATGACTACACCTTTCTGTTACACCCTGTATACAGCTATATGTTGGTGATTGGTGGTTCAGTTTTGAAATCAATCTCGATAAAATCAACAAGACGGACACTTTGACCTTGGTATTTGTATTTTTCATTCATTGCGAGATACAGGGGCTGTATCTCATGTCCGGATAAGCTATTGTGAATAATTGTGATAGACAAATCTTAATGTATGTTAAATCTCCACGTATCGAAAATTGGGCGCATCTTCTCTGTAAAGAAGTGACGCAATGTTTGTATTATGATGTTGTTTTTTGGTTAAACGCCGATCTTTAATTACCATAAAAAAATACTTTATTCATAGTAAAAATATACAATTCAATTTTCAATTCAATTTATATTTATTGCAATAAACAGCATGTTATAAGGTCTTAAATAATTACAGTTCAGTCTCAATGTCATTTTACCCTCAGGGCGTAGCAATATTAAGGTACATGGCTAGATCAATATCATCTAAATAAATTTGTTAAATCAATGTCATAGATACAACAAGGAGATAGTTTTGTCGACTACTATCATAACTAGGCTCACAGGTAGCCTGCATTTATGAAGTAGTAGGCCCGTAATAAATGCAAATAGACTTTTCAGGATTTGTTATTTTGCGAACATAAATATTACAGGTTTTCTCATACTTGGATAGCACCATTAGAACATCCGGTAAAGAAAGGGTTTCTCCCATTAATAAACAGAACACGAATATGCTCTTACTTTTAGTAAATTATCATAAAGTCTTTGAAAATAAACTCATCATAAAGTCTTTGAAAATAAACTCAGTTTACGGGTAAAGATTTTCATTGCGGAGGTAAAGTTGCGTACAATATTATCGTTTATTTAGAAATCTTATTGTCAAGGTATGACTTCACGAGCATTCACGGCTACATCTGTGGCGTAGCGGCCGAGATCTGCCTTGCGAGTAAGAGTGTCCGTGTTCGAATACACGTCTCTGGTTTCCAGGATACAGGGTTGTCTGTCTGCATTGTTTATGTGATGCCACATATTAAAAATTATGTGTCAAACCACAGGGTGCTCATCACATACAAATTAGAATTAGAAATCAGAAATCAGAATTTTTTATTGTGGATCGTAGTAATAGTAGAGATGTTACATTATGAAGTGTTCCTTACGTCCTGCCATAAGGCATACAAATAAATAAATCAACAATTAATACATTAGTAAAATAAGTAAAAATAATTTAACATGTCAAAATAAGAAATTTTTCATGTCAACACAACACAACATCCAGGCATACAAAGAATAAAATAAAATGAGGATTATGAATTTATTTATGTAATAAAATGTCAGAAAAAATATTAGATTAATTATCATGTCTACACATCAGCACACATTACGCATTATCATGTTAAATATTCGTCTATAGAATAATTACGCCTCAGCAGCTAGGTAGTCCTTCAATTTTCAACCGACTTCAAAAAAAGGAGGAGGTTCTCAATTCGACCCGTATGTTTTTTTTTTTTCTATGTTTGTTACGCGATAACTCCGCCAATTATGAACCGATTTGAACAAATCTTTTTTCGGCGTATAGGTAATACCTCAAGGGTGGTCCCATTGACACCAGGTCAGGATCTGATGATGGGATCCTGGAGAAATCGAGAGAACTCTTCAAATATTATAGGCAGACCTATAGTGATTTTTGGGTTTTTCATAATAACTCGTGCAACTGCACATAGCATAATATTGTGATGCGGAACTGCTGATGAAGACCACATATGGCCACCAGATCTGCTCAATACTAGGTACAAATACAATGCGTGGCTGACGGGCAGGCAACGCATAGCCTAAACCGGTGGACCTAGAGCCATGAAACTTTGTACAGGGGTTCCTTAGTCGCGTGGGGTAGCACTGATATAGGATTTGACAAAATTAATTCCCCAAGGGGGGGGGGGGGATAAGGGGTTACAGTTAGTATTAAACTCAATCTAATCAAATAGGGTTTGTGGAAGTCGGTTTTTCTAAAGTTTACTTTTTGTTTCAATTATTACAGTGTGATTTTATGGTTTTGACGCCTGAAGTATCACCACGACCCGCGGACTACTGCACCATTTGTTTTTAATTTCTTGTAATTTGAACAAATTCGTGTTCTCTATATTCATAATAGGTACCAGTATCCTGTTATATATTTTAGATGTCATACCGAAAACACTTGTTGAACAGTGCTGTTTGGTGGGTAGGAGCATTAGTAACCCTTCGTAAAAAAGAGATGGCGTGAGGAGTAAGATTTAAACGCCCCATGGTTTCAATTAACATACTTCTAGGTGGCGCTAATCTTAGGTATCCCTCCTATATATCTTAGCGCCATCTCGTGGTATTTGAAATTTTTCGATGGTGCTGCACCAAGCGATAATGGCCTCGAACTAAAGAAGCTTCCGTAGTATCTCAGTTTACGCCGGTGTAATATTTTGTTCTAGGTGGTCTATCTGTATTATTATAATATTATAGTATCTGTGGTCAAACTAAGTTCATTTAAATCGTTCAAAAATAGTTGTCTTGTGTTCAGTAAATTGTACTCTGAAAGCGTTAATCGTCATAAAGAACGTTATTTGACTGCGGTCCGGATAGATAGCAGAACTCAGCAGAAGTAAAGAATGATTTTTTTAACCAATTTATATTTAGCGATTAGTACGGAATTTTTCATGCTGACACGACATGCGAACAGTCACGGCAGCCCGAAAACCGATAAATTTTATTTTTCATGCTGACACGACATGCGAACAATCACGGCGCAGCCCGAAAACCGATAAATTTTATTTTTCATGCTGACACGACATGCGAACAGTCACGGCAGCCCGAAAACCGATAAATTTTATTTTTCATGCTGACACGACATGCGAACAGTCACGGCAGCCCGAAAACCGATAAATTTTATTTTTCATGCTGACACGACATGCGAACAGTCACGGCGCAGCCCGAAAACCGATAAATTTTATTTTTCATGCTGACACGACATGCGAACAGTCACGGCAGCCCGAAAACCGATAAATTTTATTTTTCATGCTGACACGACATGCGAACAGTCACGGCCGCCCGAAAACCGATAAATTTTGTTTTTCACTTACTGGTCTGCCTAACGGAATTTAATATTTCCAATAAATTTAATCTACCCGGGAGCAAATATGGTATAAAAAGTGAATATGATAGCTAGTTACTTATATTTTAGTTTTCGGAATTCGTTGTAAGGCTACGATGTAGTTACTAAAATTAAAATGTATGTAGACATCCAATTTTATCGAATATAACAATAAAATGGTTTTGAATGCATTATTTTCAGACTGTTAACGAAAAATTCAAGGAGGAGAGGACTCTTGGTCTGCCGCCTATGCAACTGGCTGAAGGTACTACGCTTAGTAACAAAGGTGATTAAATTAAGCAAGAAAGCACAACGGGAGGCACGGGGGAATAGTTATACAGGATGTAACAGAAGGGTGTAGTCATATTTTAGGGGGTAGTTAGGGAGACCATTCTGAGAAACTTTCACTATGAAACCGAATTATTAATATAGATTACATGCTAGGTATGTTAATTTAATGTGGCAAATAAACACTTCTTCTTTCTTTCTTTCCTTTCTTTCGAATTGATCAGAACAACTTTATTTTTCATTGCTCCATACGTTTTGGTCCGGGCGGTCAGCTGATTTGTATAGAGAAGTGAAAATTAAAGTTGCTCCGATGAAATCGGTTTCATATTGAAAGTTGCTCAGAATGATGTCCCTACAACCCCCTAAAATATGACTACACCTTTCTGTTACATCCTGTAGTAGAAGTTTTATAGAATTGTCTACAGCCGCCATAAGGATTTCCTTTCAGTTTTCAATAAGTAATTTTGAAGTCAACTTCTTATGCAGAATGGTTGATTGTACGAGGATGGCACAATTTTAAACATTTGCAGCTTGAAGTATACTTAGGGAAAAGGGAATCCTAGTGTGGGGTCTAGGGATACTGTAAAAAGTAGTACACCTATTTAACAATACCTAAATATTATTATTATTATTATTTTGTATCTGATATAAGAATTCACGGGACATTGCTGTCCCGGTCCTTTTTGTAGGCTTGCGTGGGGACATGGGTCCAACACGTAGAGGCACCTTTCAGATAATTTATTAGAAACAAATATGAAATGTGGTGCACCCGTTGGGTCCGTCCCCGAATACACCCATAACAAAAGTGCACTCAAAGAACATTCCCGCCAGGCACACAGGACTATTGCAAAACTAAGGGGAAACTAAGGAATGGTCTATGAGTTTGCGTTTGCAGTGGTAGGTAAATCCAGGATATTTCTGAGACTACGGACACTTGCCTGAATCAAGTCTCAATATTGATCAAAAATAGGCAGGTGGTGACTCGCCGTCCGTTACTATTATGATTATTATTTAGATACAAATACAAATACTGAGTACACTCTTGCACAAAACGAACTAAGGTTGATGTATGTACACGTCCAGAGGGCTATGCCAAATGGAGGGAAAGTACCCTTACCTATTATTGAAAAGAAGACTACCTACATTTGTACTCGTATTTTAAAAACAATTTGAACTGCTTTCAAAGGTTGAAAAAAAAAACAGTTGTTTGTTAGCATAATTTCACAAAAGCAATTTTTATACAACGAATTTTCTATACTACTCTGAAAAACTGCAAAACTGTCGGCAGCTTTTATGTTTCTAAAGCTTGGTTCATCTTCACAGGTAACAATGCGAACAGCTCGCAAAGATGCCTCCAGCCATGGCTACAAAAAGTTATATGGACCGTCATCCTGACAATAATGTCCGTAGGATTCTTTGTGTTACTTACGAGAATTATATTTACTGCAGGTAAGAAAAATATTGCCTATAATGGTATCAATAAAATACAAACTAAACGTATGTATGTATGTAGTAATACTTGTTGTTATTACGTATAGCTATTTAATTTAGTACAATTTTCAGATAAAATGCGATCCACCGAAATTGTCGTATTCTCCAGTACAGGAAACATAACAGTGCAACGGAATGATGTAGAAATATTAGTGCACTGGAAAAATAAATCGTCAAACCAATTTATGCGAAGAAAACGAAGTGCAGAAACTATCAAAGAGACACAGAATAAAAGCATTGGGATAGACGATGACGTCATCAAGCAAGCCAGGGAAGTCGTATTAAGTCATAAAGGACCCTGCACAAAAGACACACAAGACGAAACATGTAAGGATCTAGTAACAAAACTGAGATCTGTCATCAAACGCAATTCGGAAAATTCACAAGATAGCAATAGTAAGAATACTCCCACGAGCCCAAAAACCATTAATGAGGATACAAAAGTTCCATCTGTTTTGTCGGATTCATCGGCAAGATTTAATACTGAAGAGCGTAGTGATTATCCTTATGCCATCCATGAGTCACAACCTGCAGCTCCAGAGTATCAAGCAATTCCGCCGCCTATCGTCAACACATGTATCCTAGCTAAGTTATTGAAGCAAAATCCGCAACTAATACAAGGTATTCCTAAAACATTTTTTGTGATACATGAAATACTGGAAAAGAAGTATTTGTAAATGTTATTTGTTTTTAGGTATCTACAGTCAACCGTTGGATTATTATCCACATCAGCCAGCTGAGGTACCATATTTACCTTCACATGACGCATATCCAAGGTAAAACTTTTAAATCTTCTAACCACAGAGAACTTACCCACACTACGTGACCATTTTAGGGGAGGAGGGGGTTCTTTAAAATACCATGCTAGTACAAAATACCAGTCATGGCTACATAATCATAATCATAATCATAATCATTTTATTCATTGAACAACATAGTTGTATATACAGTGACCAACTGGCCACGCAGGGGGAAGGGTGTCTAAAATAGGAAAAAAATGGGTCTAAAATAGCATAGTATTTGTACGTTCCCTAAGAGCTCTATCACCCAGCAGCTACGAAAGACCAAACTGCTAACTTTGCAGCACTTGAAAAATCGCAAAACTTTCGGACTTTTTAAAAATACCGAGGGCAGCCGGTGATGTCGATAATGCTTGTCATCGACGCATATGCCTCGTGTGTAAGAGTTTCCCGTAACTTAATACCTACAACATCGTACCATTAAACAAAACATAACACCGAAATCTGTATTTAACTTTCAGCTATGGTCCATCCCATCCCCACTCAAGCTACCTTCAAAATCGTCTTGCTGATCTCCACGAACACAGGCCGCATCCTCAAGACATTGATATCTTCATGAGATTCCATTCAACAACTGAGTAAGTAAACATTAAACATTATCGATACTAATACATAATCTAAATGATACAACAACAACATAGTCACACTCATTTCCTTTCCCATAGAGTGGTAGTGACACATTATAGTGGTAGTGTTTTGTTAATCCAGTTTTCAAACTCCATTTTGCGTGACAGGGGCTATCGTTACAGGCTATGGGCTATGGCCATGGGAGTAATGAAGGTTTCCTCACGATGATAATCATGACCGTTAGAAACACCATGGTCATTTTGTGCTTTGGTAGATGTAATAGTTGTCACTTTAAAATATACTTCTTTTCACTTTATAATTTAAGTTGTAGTCAAATATGTATCATGGTAGTCATATTTATGTTCAAGACCGTTTAGGGACCGACCGACTCGAGCGTGAATTCCTACTACTACAGAACTTATTTAATGTCTTACTTACAGGCCTGCAAAATCAGTACTAAAAGAGCCACACGCAGCCACCCGGCAAGCGGAATGTCAAATAGGAACAATTTCCTGTAACGACGGCGAGAAATGTGTATCAGATAAGCAATGGTGCGATGGAACTGTAGACTGCACAGACACGAGCGATGAATTGAGTTGCTCCTGCAAGTCAAGAATTGACAGCTCAAGGCTTTGTGATGGCTATTTTGACTGTCCCTTTGGTGAGGATGAGATCGGATGCCATGGTAAGATGGTTATGTTTTGGTAACGCAGTGGAGGATTTCTTTGTCTGATAATATTATTTATTAGATCTGCAAGGACAACCGAATTTGTTTATGAGAAAAACCTTTGAGGTCCTCTCCTCTCCTTGTTCTTATAATTTGCAGCTAGTTTAAAGAAGTAAGTAAACTTTCAAGATTCGGTTTGTCACCGTCTTTAATCTCTAAAAGCTGAGAGAGGATTATTGTTAAGGATCTAAGGTACCTAAGGTAACCTATCTATAGCATTCTAGCAAGGTATCAGATTAAAATAGTCCTGTGATATTATCACATCCCTCTATTCAATAATTAATTAAGACATTTTTAACAGGTTGTGCAGAAGGTACCTTCAGCTGCGAAGATCTAGATTTGAATACACGCAGTTCATGTTTTACAAGAGAACAAAGATGCGACAATATTGTAGACTGCCCGAACCATAAGGATGAAATTGAATGTAATTTGCTTGCACCGAGCCTACACGACAAGCCGGTAAGACGTTTTTCATATATTTTAAGGAGCAAGAAGCTTGGGGATTTATTACTACCCGTTCGCTATAAGTTTGCCGGTGACGATGTGACGTCACTCAGAGGTAGGGATAGCAGAAATATTACACATTTACAAAACATTTTATTAGGCAACATTTAACACATTCGATCGATATTAAATAATCTACAACAATAAAATTAGTTTAGTCCAGTTAGGCTTACCTACGAGTGTATATTCCAAATTCTAATTAGGATCAGGGGTCATGGATTTTTTTCCAATTTATTGTACAAACTTTGCTATAAATAAACCATTATTTCAAAATCTTTGTTTTTTATTTCAATAAATACACATTAATACACATAAATAAATAAAAATATCACGCCTCCCGACTGCGAGTACTGCGACGCGTCAGCGATGACGTTGCTAACGGTGTGCGGATAGGGCGACTCAGGGGTGCGGTTGGCGGTTGGGGGAGGGCAACCGCATTCCACGCACCGGCAAACTTATAGCGAACGGGTAGTACATCAACATTTAAATTAAACTTCAATTTCCGGCACGGCTAAGAAGTGCTGCATGATAATACAATTAAACAGTAAAATAAACGCACACCTACTATCGTAAACTCATAGATACTTTATGCTGTAAAAACTCATAATTTTAATTTATGTTGACCTTTCATCACTGGCCCTCTCGCCCGCCCTCTACCGCG
Organism: Argyresthia albistria; assembly: GCA_963457715.1. Lineage (NCBI taxonomy): Eukaryota > Metazoa > Arthropoda > Insecta > Lepidoptera > Argyresthiidae > Argyresthia > Argyresthia albistria. Next base: position 1,037,767 of record OY735263.1, read on the forward strand.
ATACTCGTATATTATTACAACGTGGGTTTCAAAAATGGTTTTGATAAAAATCGGACGAATGGTAAACCTCCTCCTTTGGGAAGTCGGTTAAAAATAGAAACGAATTGAATCAAAGTAACAAATATTTGCAATGACTTTTCAAGTTTATCGTGTTTTAAAAATAATGTTTAAAGGAAATCCAATTGGACCAACAACTGCACTTTAATCTAGTACGAGTAATTACTTCTTTCCTACCGTAATTGATTGTTTTGCTTCTTTCTACGTTGAACCATTATGATTGTGGGAGAAGTAGGTAAATTTGGATTTGCCAGCTAATTATCTTGTCGAAGACATTACCACTACACCGTTTCTAACGTGACCTTTAAAATTAAAGGGAATAAAAATACTAACGTTTCGACGGTTAAACCTAACAAAAAGTTCAAAAAACCAACCGACCAAAAAAAAAAGGTCACAACGAATACTTGTCGATCTCTTAATTTATGAAAAAAGCTCGTAAAACTTCGTGAACATTTGCGATACAGAAGTTTAAAAGCGAACCCATGTTACGAAGAGCTTTTGAAAGAACTTGTGTTTTTTACTGAATATAAAGTGGACGTTCTTAATGACTTAAATTAAAAGATTGATATTTTTTAATGCAACGAATGACGTAATAAGATATATCTACTCGTGGTTTTACACACATGAATCTTGAAAATGTATGGCTTGGCCTAAAATGTTTCTTTTTCAGGTTCTTTCCTTTACATCTGACTGAGACCTGACCAAGACGGCCCTGAATTCCGACAGAGAATTGGGGACTGGGCGTGGGCAGCCTTCTTATGTACAAACATTAATTAGCTGTAGTAGCTAGTAACTAACTAACTCTGTAGTATGTCTGACTATTTAATTCAATTTACTTTAATTTGTTTATTACAGGCATAATTCTTTAACATAATAATTGACACATAATTATGACTCGTCTGTGACAGTGGCCGCTATGGGCAGATAAAAATTAAAATGTAATTGTTATAAAATTACCCACTGACGAAAGGTTCATAACAATTGATACTTAACCCCATCACTCTCAGAAGCACACCGCTCGAACGACCGAACAATGGCGAACTATTGTTATATAAGATTTGTCGGCGAACCAGGCAACTGGACAACATTATTTTCTGTTACAGATTTTCGCTGTATCAAACACGGAAGGGTTTTTGCAAAGAAATTACAAGGGCTCCTGGTACCCAGTCTGTAACAATCCATACATGTGGGCACATGATGCCTGCCGTCGAGAAACTGGACTCATAATTCGGTATGTCTTACGGAATACTGCTTTGGGGGAGAGCGGCAGATATAAACACAATATTTGCCTTACAAAAAAGGGCCATTCGGGCTATCTATCATCTAGATGCTAGGCAATAGCTAAGGGACAAATTCAAACATTAATATCAATATACTTACTGTTACCTGTCAATACATTTATGACAATATCATGTACACCAGAAAAAACATAGGTTTATTTAAGACTTTAGGTCATAATCATAGTATTAGCACTAGAAATATAAATAAGATTGCTTTGTCCGCGTTCAGGCTCAGTAAGGTTGCTCACTTTAGTGTTAGGTTTAATAATAAAATACCTAATGAAGCAACGGACCTACCAGAAAGGAGGTTCAAAAACTATGTCAAAAACGGCTTATTGAAGAAGTCTTATTTAGATGACAAAACTGCATGGTCTTTACCATCTCAGCGCCAGAAATCCAAAGAGGGGCGATGGACTGAGTCAGTACGTCTCTCCTTAGACTTAAAAAATACATAACATTGTATTTTTAAGGCGCTGACATTATAAAAGAGGTACGGGGGAGTTTCTTGCCCTTCTTTGCTCCATCCCTAAGCCCACAACTTCCGAACGGGCGGTAGTATACAAAAATATTAATATTATATTGACGTTGACTAAGTAAAGTAATATGTATGATTTTATGGTTAATAAAAATAAATAACTGAACTGAACTGGTACATGCTTTGTTTATATTTAGTAATTTATTTTTTAAAAAATGTGTAAACGTGTAATACCTAATAATAATGTACTTACTAGGTATATGTTTCACAAATTCTCTATACTTACACCTACTTTTGGGATACGTTATAATTATGTTTATTTTTATGATGTAATTTTAAGCGGGTATATTTTGAGGATGTTAAAAACCCAAGCCCCAACCTTAATGATTTAAAGGTCCTTTAAGGAGAAACATAGCAATGACAAAATAATTTTCCACGTATACATTGTTTCCTCTTGTAAGCTAAGCATAGCCAAGCCAATAACGTTATCCCACGTCCGAAATTTTCCACATTTATATTTTAACCTTTTCGAATTTGTTTGAAATTCTATTTTCAGACCTCCGTTCATCCAAATGGTGCCAATCGATCCATCATTGAAAGTCACATATTTGAATACGGGACCGGGCGGCGTAATGCAAATGAGCGAGACCTGTGTAAACGCTTCTGCTGTGTATGTGACATGCCCCGACTTACTGTGTGGCACGAGAGTGCCAACTACTTCTCAGCTGCTGAGAGGGGTATGTAGATTTACTTATACTTAGAATAATCTAGAAAGGAGATCACATGGTCTAGGTGCAACCAAACCAAGCCTTGGCTCAAGAACTCGTTTACCAATCTGGGGAAGTAGGAATAAAGGACTTTTGCAGAAATTGATGACCATTAAAACTATGAGATAAGTCTTCTTTTGAATTCCGTGACTTAAATTTAAGTAATTATAAAACGCAAAAACACTGAGGAAGTTCGTAGGCGTGATTTTATCAACTCTACGTAAGGTTATTTAATATTCGGTGAAAATCTTTTGTAAACCACAATTTTATGTAATACTATATTAATCCACGGTCACCTACGCTGCATCTGGTTTATAGAAAATTTTAAGAGTAAACAAATGTATCAGACTTACATGTTCGACGAAGCCCCGTTAAGTACTTACATAATGTACAGTTTTACCACGTTCGCTCAGTGAGTTCAAGGATGGAGCGCTGATTTAAAGTTGAATGTTTCATTCCAGAACAACGTAATGGAAAACCGCCTTTTTGGCAGAAACAGAAGACACTTTCCTAACAACAACGGTCACTTTTATCCAAACAGAGGCAAAAGACATATTTACAATGTAACGGATGAAGACAATAAAGATCCGGAGATTTTCAGACCAGGACACATAGATTGGAGGATGAAGAGAGCAGAGAGCAGAGTAGTAGGTGGCAGGCCCAGCCAGCCTGCCGCCTGGCCTTGGATGATAGCAATGTACAGAGATGGCATGTTTCATTGTGGAGGCGTCATCCTCAAGGATAGGTGGATTATCTCAGCGGCACATTGCGTCCATAAGTAAGTGCTTTGGTTAAGTCTTTTGGGTCTCAAAAAAAAGATTTCTTAATAGAAAGCATAATTTCTTTCATATAAAATAAAAATAAAACACTAATGACACAAACAATCCACCCCAAGAATCTCCCGGCCTGCCGTGCTCATTACACGTTCCACGCTGAAAGGCTAGAGAAATATCTAGGAAAGCCCCGGAGCGGTTGTCAAAAACATGTAATAATTGCTTTCTGTTGAAGAAAGTTGCTAGATTGCTCTGAACTTGTGTTAGACTTTAGTAACAGTACCCTTACGAATTTCATATAATCTGAACTAATTCACAGATTCTGGGAACACTACTATGAGGTCCGCGTTGGCATGCTCCGCCGCTTTTCCTACTCACCTCAGGAGTCCAATCATCATGTGACCCACGTCATCGTGAACCCGAAGTACGACCGGGTCGATATGAAGAACGACTTGTCCCTGTTGAGGGTAAAGCCAGCAATACAATTCAGTCGGTGGGTCAGACCTATATGTTTGCCGAGCCCTAATACCGTGGGGAGGGATTGGATGTGGGGTCCGCAACCCGGGACTGTTTGCACTGCTGTGGGCTGGGGTTCAACAGTGGAGCACGGACCTGACCGTAAGTATCTGTATTCAGTTTTTGTGCAATAAATTTTATAATGTAATGTAAGTATATTCTGGACCTGCCTTTTGACTCAGTCAACCTGTACTGAACAAATGACGGTTGAAGATTTTTAATTTCAAACAAAAAAATATATCTTTCAAATCGGTCCATCCGTCTAGGCGCAATATGTGCATACAAAACCCGACGAATTGTAAACCTCCTCCTTTTGTGAAATCGGTCAAAAATACGATGTCATAATATCCACACGAATGCTTCGTCAAGAACCTAACAAGAATATTATAACCTTTTATTTTTATTGTAGCTGATCATATGCGAGAAGTCGAAGTGCCTGTTTGGGAAAGTTGCAAGCATAAAGAAGATAGATCAGGAAAAGAAATATGCGCCGGCTTGTTGGAAGGAGGGAAAGACGCATGCCAGGTAAAAATAGTAGATTGTAATGGGATGTAGATCATGTGACTCAAAGCTAATTGATATCTTGGGTTAACAATGAATTATTGATAGCGGATGGTACAAATGGGATTAATAACCTTTCTGTTAGGATCTATTAATTCGTTAAGCAAAACAATATTCTATTGGTGTGTCTATTTATTATTTATTTAAATTTATTTTAAATAAATATATTTTTGCCTTTTCTTGTCCGAATTCGGGTTTGATTTTGTCGTGTTGCTGGGATATGAATGTTTTGGATTTTCAGGGAGATAGCGGAGGTCCTCTTTTGTGCAGAAATCCTATGAACGCACAACAATGGTACATGGCTGGAATAGTGAGCCACGGTGACGGATGTGGGCGTAAAGGCGAGCCAGGAGTCTATACAAGAGTCAGTCTATTCGATAAATGGATCAAATTCAACATATGTAAGCCTTATACCAATATTTAAGAAAAAATGCACTCCTAAATTATTTAGCTTATTGAAGTCATCTCAATATTGTTTTTTTGTTGTAGATGCGAAATCACTGCCAGCTATACAACCAAAACAGGAATGTCCAGGTTTCATGTGTGAATCAGGAATTCCAAAATGCCTCCCAAAGAAAAGGTTATGTGACAAAATAGTGGACTGCATGAACAGCGAAGATGAAATGAACTGTAATGCAGTAAGGACAAATCAAGACAGTACAACCCATCACGTTTTCTCAGAACTTGGCGAAGATAACATATTCATGAAAAAAAGCCACCTAGAAACCAAGGAGGCAGCTGTCGATGATAACATTGTTACTATAAAGGACGTGACTGCAACAACCGACCCAACATCCAGTGAATCGAATTCTGAGAGTCACGAAAATGTGGGTAGACATGCATCTGTGGAGGATCTTACGGAAAATCCAAATAATGAAGAAACTTCAAGAGGGGATTTAGAGATGATGACCTTGATAAATTCAAAAGAAATATTAGAATCACGATCTATTGTCACCGATCCTAAGCAAAATAATAAATCTGATACTACAGTGACTGATGTTCAAGTAACAACCAACACAACGCAGTCCCTAGGAACAATTAATTCTACATTGTCAACAACAGAGGACAACAGATCCGAAATCTTTACCACGATTCAAAACACTGTAGTAATCGATTCTACTACGAAACGAAACAGCAGAGAACTTGGTAATGAAATTGAAAATACCACGGGCACGAATATGAATAATTCAAATCAAGCTAATCAATCAAATAAAAATAATACAACAATTGAAAAAGAGTCTAAAGAATTATCTATAGATCTTCCTTTGGACGATAATGAAAATGATAGACCAAATGAAACAGAAAAATTAAGTAAGGATTTGCTTGAACCAGAACAAAAATATTTAGTTGATAAAATAAAAGAGATAATTGCGGAGAAGCTTCTACCGGCCAAAATAAAAAAGAAACATCATAAACCAACTGTTTTTGAATGTGGAAGGTAAGCAACATAAATAAATGGAACTCTGTGAATCAGTTGACCACAACACATACGCACACACCCTCACACACACCCTCACACACACCCTCACACACCCTCACACACCCTCTCACACCCTCACACACACAACACACACCCTCCCTCACACCCTCACCCACACACATACACACACCCTCATACCACACACACACACCCTCACACCCTCACACACACACACACACATACACACCCTCACACACACACACACACACACACACACACACCCTCACACACACACACACACACATAACAATAATATTTAATAATTACTTGACGTTATAATTTTCAGAATACCACAAATAATCCCATACAAATTACGCTGTAATTACAACGCGGATTGTGAAGACGGCACCGATGAGTTGGGTTGCTCTTGTGTTGATTACCTCACTACTTACGATGAGAGTCTTTTGTGTGACGGAGGAGTAGACTGTGCTGATGGATTAGATGAAAGCAACTGTTGTGAGTTATACCAAAATTTGGCTGGAAAATGTGTTATTAATTAACCAATTCATTAAAATTACATGTTTGTACTGTTTTTGATTGTTAGTTAGTTCAGTTAATATAATTTTGTGACGTGATCCTCAGATGGTTGCGCAGATGACCAGTTTTTATGCAAATGGAGCAAGACGTGTTTGACTTTAAAACACGTATGTGATGGTACCCCTCATTGTCCTCAAGGCGAAGATGAACTGGATTGTTGTAAGTTTTTTCTTTTTCTTGATACAACCTTGGATTGCGATTACAAGACTTTAATTTTCTTATTGACTTTTCAGTTGCCTTAAGTAATGGTAAAACTATTGACGTGGACTTTGACGGTAAAGTGAAAGTGAACTTAGAGGGCTATTTGACAAGAAAATATGGTAGTCACTGGAATATAGTTTGTGAAAACAACCTATCACCTGAGCAACAAGAAGAATCAGCAGATCATATTTGTCGCTATCTGGGATTCAGGTAATTGCAACATAATTATAGCAAATAGTTAAAAGAAAAAATAGCTAATAATATCAAAGTCGTTAACTATGTAAAAATCATGGCTTCTGTACTCATTTATTCTAAATAATCGTTTATAATTAAACTAAACATTATAGCAACTCCAACCGTCACCACGTGAAACACATAAACATCAAAGATGAACACATTTCGAAACATGAAGATAGAAGAAGAAGGCGCGATTCCAGTCTTCCAATACATTTTATGTACAAAAATGCAGAGAAAGATGATTCTGCGAGACATATTGTAATCAAAGACCCAGAAGTTATCAAAGAGCAATGCGTACCAAATGTCACAAAAACTTGCATGTCACTTTATGTGTATTGTGAACATACACTCTTCACGAATAATTTGAATTTTCAATTAGAAGATGAGAGTAATTTGAACAATGTGATCTTTGCGCGAACCGCTGGCAGAACCTGGCCATGGATTGCTAAAGTTTTTGTAGAGGGAGAGTACAGATGTACGGGTATTCTAGTTGACTTATCTTGGGTATTAGTCAGCCAGTCATGTCTCTGGGATTCTTTGTAAGTATTTTATCAGTCACTATAATGTAAGACAGTTTTTTATTATAAATGACTAACTTTACGTACAATTTTGAATTCCAGATTGATCCAAAACTATGTCACCGTTGTTTTGGGATCTCAGAAAATTTTGCGTGCATCTCACGGACCTTACGAACAAACTTATGAAGTGAACGGAAAGAAGGATTTGTACCACAGCAAAGTGACACTACTGCACTTAAGATATCCAGCTCATCACTCCGCAATGGTTAAACCAATGGTGGTGTCCTCAATGTGAGTATAGTAATCTGATCTTTGACACCAGGATATTACATAGGCAAAGTGGTATTTTCAAAATAAATAATAACCATTTTACTGAATAGTAATTATACCATATCAACAGAAAAATGTTTTCGTTATTACCTTCTTTGCCGATTCTTTGTTTTTATCACTTAATATGAGAAACTTAAAATAAAAAATATACCCCGTATTTCATTTTCAGGAGCGATACCAACGCAGAAGAAAATTCCATTTGCTTAGCTGTAGGACAAGATGACAATAATGATACTATCAGTGTATTCTTAGAAGAAACAGATGAAAACTGTCCTTTACATAACAGGTGTTTTATTCGTCGCCGTCCTAAAACATTATGTTCAGTAAGTGAAAATGTTCAGTAGCAAGTAGAAGTTACTTAGAGTAATGATACGAAGTAAATAAATGTGTGGTTGAAGCTCATGCACTACGACCATTAAGAAGCCTGACAAAATTAGCGTTTCCCTATTATAATGACGATTCAAAAATGTGATGGTTTTTCAGCGCGGCGTAACTTTGGATAGAGCATGGAGAGGAATAGTCACTTGCCACGGCCAGGTTGGATGGCACCCAGCAGCCTCGTTTGTCGAAAGCAAAGGGGAATGCGGGTTGGGAGACAAGATCGTTGGTGTCGACGTTGGAAACCTGAAAAGTGACATAAAACATTATATCGGTTTGTAAAACTCTTTATATAAGTATTTTTAGTTTGATTTGTGTTATAGTTATTTATCTGGTTCGTCTTAGTAAATATTTACAATATACACTAACGTGGCCCTACTTGTCAAAGCTGAAGAATCATAAACATACTTGCAGCAAAATGTCTGAGTCTTATAATAAAACTAATGTACGTACCTGATACTTTTCAGTATTCACTTTCATTTCAGGTTTTCCGTTTTTGAATAAACCTTCGTCGCGTTGATTATTATCTCATTACACAAACCCTGTCCCAAAAAGAGAAACTCAAATAAATCCAGATAAGCCCTTTGTTATGCTGCTCGCAAAAAATGACCAAAAGCGTAGCGAGTAGATATTGATAAACAAGGATAATGAATTTTATTTAAAGGGAATTGTTCCTTTAAAAGAGAAAACTTAGGAAAAGGTATTGAAATAACAATAAAATATGTAATTTTGTTGTCATTAGGAAAAGCTATGTCGGAGTCCACTGAACAAATCACAAGTGATACCTGCGATGGCGGGAGGTGTGGCCGTGGTCGTTGCGTGTCGACATCGCAACTTTGCAATGGCGTGAGAGACTGCGAAGACGGCACCGACGAATCTGATGAATCTTGTGATAAGAAACGCAGGTTTTGTAAGACTGACCCACATCATAGAGGCTGTGGTAAGCTCAAGTATTATCGTTGTTTTGCTAATTAGCATTATTGGATATTTGAAAACTAAAACGAATTCGACCGATACAATTTTTCATCATGACTGTCTGATTTCTAAACATCATGTGTTGTTGCTCTTTTAGCTCAACTAGGTGGTAAATAACCGTCACCTAATTATTGTAAACTGTATACATAGTTAAATCCGTAATTGGCCTTATTTTAAGTTTATGTTTCCGACTAGCTGTAAGAATGGCTGTGTGATTTTTGTTCATTAATAAAATAAAAATAAAATAAATCATCATGACATCATCATGATTTCTAAAATTCCAAAACCTCAACTCAGAAATCCTTTATCAAATCTCACAGAGGTTGTTTATTACGTAATAAGTTTGGGGATCGTCCTATGAAGGTGCGGGGAGTTTTATACAATATTAAAAAAGTGGCTAAGTGCGAGTCAGACTCGCCCATGAAGGATTCCGTAGTAGCAAGTAATTATAAGACTGGATGTTTGTGTTGTAACTTTGTTTATCATAGTGTTTGTATGAATAACAAAGTTATCTTTGCGGTTTTTAATAAATGTTTTATATTTTTTTCAGATTGCAACACCAGTGAGCTTAAATGCAAGAATGGAAAATGCATCCCCAAAGAGCACTACGGAGATGGCAGAGAAGATTGTGGGGATGGTTCAGATGAGCCTGGTCTCGGCACATGCTCACAGTACCTCGCAAGGACCAAGCCCAATAGACTCTGCGATGGCATCCTACATTGTCATGACAAGACAGACGAAGATCCTCTATTTTGTAAATGCTTCTCCAAGAATTCTTACAGGTAGGTAATATTCAAATAGTATGCCATTTAACGATTACTTGCAGAAAAAGATCACAGTCCTTCAAAGTGTAGCTGATATTTCACTAGAAATAAATTAGACTGATATTTAAATTTACAATCATGCGATTCTTTGCAATACGACATCAGTCTGGTAGTCAAATACTACCGGGAGAATCGAAGGTGTGCCGCCATTTCTGCAACTATCTTCGTTGTGTGGACAAGACGTTGCATGGACAGGAAGAGCCAAGTTTCTTTGGCTCTGAGTCATGTACGACGTCTCTTTCTCGCAAAGGGTAGGATGGGGTGGGAGAGAGAGGTTCCAGCTTACTTTCGGATTCAAGTAAGATTTAGCCATATTCCACCACGCTGGATGTTGATGGAGCGATGCCAGGTTAGTGACCAACCCGACTTTCAGAAGTTATCAAGATGACCTATTAGGGCCTCTGACACTACAGCTTTACGACTACTACCACCGAGTACTAATAGTAGCCGGGACCTACAGCTTAACGTGTCAACCGAAACACGGAAGCGCCCGAAACAAATGCCACATAGAAAGGGGTCACCCATCCAATACCCGTCTCGGCCAGATGTTGCTTAACCCGCTCGATTATTTCCGTTGCGCGCACACACCGCTGCCTGGGCCACGGACGCTTTTCGAAGCGCGCTCTACTTGAAATTGTATACTTAATTATATTGTAAGGTTGGAAGCTGGTAGGCTTCAAGAGAAACGACAAGTTGCGCTTATGATTTATTACTGCTTCTAAATACTGGTTACATGCGATTATATAGATTACTACACTACACGCCCTACCAAAAAAGAAAAAAAAAATAACCTTAATGGTACATTTTTTTTTTATACAAAATACATTTTTGTTCTATTCTTATGTACTAGTTTTACTTGATTTTTTACCAAAATTTTAACATTAGGTTCACAATCTTGTAACACTTCATAAGGACCAGAGAAAACATCAGAGAATTTATTGCCTGCCTCATTTTTTAATAATAACATATCGCCTTTCTTGTAATACATTGGTCTTATATTTTTATCTAAATTGCATTTTCGTTTTTCTTTACTTTCAATTAAATTTTTCTTAGCTTCTTGTTGAGCTTTTTGTAATCTATATTTGAGTTCTAATGGATAATTTTCTACATTGTACAATGGTTCAACGGTATTATTCTGTAAATTACTAGGAATATTACATCTTTTTCCAAACACAAGTTCGTACGGAGTATATTTAGTTTCAGTGTGAACGGATGTATTATACGAAAAACACCAATACGGAATCCATGTGCTCCAAAATCGTGAATTATTATCGGTCTGTATTCTCAAATATGCGTTCAATGATTTATGTGTATTTTCTAAAGAACCAATTGATTCGTGATGATATGCTGTAGAGTTTGTTTGCTTGATATTTAATAATTTACATACCTCAGTCATGGTGGTTGAAATAAACTCGGTGCCTTGATCTGTAGCTATTTCTCGTGGAATCCCATACCTTAAAATGAAGTTCTCGACGAACGCTCGTGCTACACTTACACTACTCTTAGATTCTAATGGATACGCCTCCACGTACTTACTTAACTCGCACTGCAGCGTTAGAATATACAAATGATTATAATAATCCTTATCTAAGGGCCCAACTATATCTAAAAATATCTTATCGAAAGCAGTATCCGCGGTCGTTGTTATTACCAATGGTTGCCTAGTATGCAATGAATGTTTCTGCTTTTGGCATTTATTACATTTCCTAACGAATTCGCTGACGTCATTTGTCATTTTCGGCCAGAAATAATACTTTTTTATATTATTTAGCATTCTTCGTACACCTGCGTGTCCACTAGTAGGAAGCAAGTGGAAATCATTTAATATTACTTTAATGTCATCATTGTCATTTATACGACGTATGTTTTTCAAAATAACAACTCGTGGACCGGTCCCACTTAATGTATTTTCATCTTTATTGGTTAACCATTTTATAATTTTCATACTTTCTTCATTGTTCATAACATAAATTTCATCTATCGATAGTTTTTTACATAAAATGTCCAAATCCCTCACGAATACGTCTCGCGTCTTGCATGATCGAGAATTAGGATCTATGTAAATTATTGATTTCTTCTTTTTGAAGATAAAGTCATTATATCGTTCAATATCATCATCTTTTGTCACCTTATACTGTTTCATTATTAATTCAGTGCAATTCTTGGGTTTCTTTAAGGCTTCAACGATTCTTGGGTGATCAGACCAATTACCGCTTTCATCCTCATTATCTATAATTTTCCTACCACTACTGTCATCTTGCATTCTCCTCTTCATACTTCTTGTCATTATATTACACACTTCTCCATTCATATTTTTCAACTCGTCTGATGTTATAATGATACGTGATAATGCGTCTGCAGCAACATTACTTGTACCTTTGACGTATTCTATCTTATAATCGTATTCGTCCAACGTTAAGCGAAATTTTAATAGTCTACTTGAAGGATTCTTAATGCTGAATAAATGTACTAGAGGTTTGTGGTCCGTTTTGATTGTAAAAGTTTTCCCATATAAATATGGCCTAAAGTATTTGACTGACCAAACTATTGCAAGTAGTTCTTTTTCTATGGTGGGATAATTGAGTTCTGCCTTATTTAATGAACGACTTGTATATGCTATAGGTAAATCGTTTTTGTTACATAGCATTGAACCTATTGCTGAACCAGATGCATCCGTATGTAAAATGAATTCATTATCTTCATCAAAATTAGGGTATTGTAAAATTGGAGGACTCATAAGTGATTTCTTTAAGTCTGTAAATGAACGTTCACATTCCTTTGTCCATTCGAATTTCACATGTTTTCTGAGTAGCTTGTTCAATGGTATTGATATTTCTGCAAATTTAGGTATGAATTTACGATAATAATTTGCAAAAGCAACGAATCTACGGACCTCATCACTATTCTTCGGAGTGGGATAATTTTGAATTACTCGTGACTTTTCGGGATCAGGAAGAATTCCGTCAACTGATACAACATGACCTAGATATAATAATTGTTTCTTTAGGAAGTCACACTTTTCTGGGTTTAATTTTAAATTAACTTTTCTTAGTCTTTCCATAATATCTGTTAAATTTTTATTATGAATTTCAAGGTTTCTGCCGAAACAAATCAAATCATCTAAATATATTAGACATTTGTCATAATTAAGACCAGACATAGCTACAGTCATTAATCTACTAAACGCACTAGGGCTAGTTTTAAGTCCCATTGGTAGGCGTTTCATGTGATATTGTTTATTTGTAGTAAATGCCGTGTATTTTCTACTTTCTGTATCTAATTCCAATTGATAGTATCCCTGATTCAAATCCAAATGTGTAAAATAAACCGATCCTGATAAAGAGTCTAGTATTTCTGTGATATTGGGTAACGGAAACTTATCATCTTTAATACGCTCGTTAAGTTTTCTATAGTCTATAACAACCCTCCATTTCTTATTTCCTGAACTATCACTTTTCTTGGGAACCAGTAGTACTGGACTGGACCATTCACTTGTGCTTTCTTCTATAATATCATTTTCTATCATTTTGTCAATTTGCTTATCTATCTCACTTTTTTGTACCCTCGGTAGTCTATACGGTTTAGTATATGATGGTGTAGTATTCTCTTTTATCTGTATTGACTGTTTATACAAGTTTGTAACTCCTAACTTGTCACCTGGTAAAAAGAAAACATCGGAATATTTAGCGCATATATTTTCTATAGATATTTGCTCTTCTGTATTTAAATGTTTCAACTTGAGGACCGAAAATAACTTCTTTACTCGGTCAGCGCTATTAAGTTCATTTTCAAATGCACATATCGTATAGTCTTTTAATCCCACTAAATTAGGACAAAAATAACTCAGATACACTTCCTCATCTCTCGTGTTAAGAATTTTCAACGGTATTTGACCATTTCGGGGCTTTACTAACAGTGATGCTAGAAACACACCTTCACATAATTGCTTAGAGATAACCAAACTCTCTTCATTGACATCAGTTTTGATATAGTGTATGTACTCACATCGTGCTGGAATTGTCATGTAATTGTTGCAACCAAGTTGACCCATTTGTAACGGAATCGTAACCAAACAATTTTGATTTATTGTTAAAGTATTATTCTCAAAGTTTAATACGCATCGAAATTTAGTCAAAAAGTCCTGGCCTAATATGCCATCAGTTCTACACGGTAAGTGTTTGAATATGTAAAATGTGTGTTCAAATTCATATTCATTATAAACTAATTTTAACTTTATGTGTCCCTCACTGTACACGTAACCACCTATACCTTTTATTCTAATCCGCTCTATATGGAATGGAATGTTGTTTTTGTCTAAGCTCTCTAACTTGATTACCGATATGGTTGCTCCCGTATCAACCAACCAACTGCGTGAATCATCATGTACCTTGAAATGAACAGAGTTATAATTTTCGCAATAGAAATGATTATGATCGAAAAAACAGATTTTCCGACTCCTTTTTCCCAACATTTAAATCGTTATTATCCCTGTTATCACTCGTCTCAGCCATGTTTACTTGTTCGTTCCGTGAAAAACCTCTACCACCGTTCCAACCTCGATACGAGTTGCGGCCACGAAAAACGCGGTATCTTGGTGAAAAATTTCGCCTGCCGCCGTCTGAATAACTATCTCCTCGGTGATAACCACGAACGGATTCTGAACTGTTCGTAGCGCCTCTAAAGGAACCGCGTCCTCGGTAGGTCGAGTTCCCACGATGTTGGTGATATGTTGACTTACCTCGATGAAAATTCATCACTTCGTCTTCATTTCTGCACGACAATTGTTCATCTATAGCGCCCTGAATCGCGTCGCTCAACGTAGAGTAGTTTCGCGCCGCTATAATTGTACTGAGCCTACCATTTCTTAGACCATCAGAAAATCGTTTGATAGCATTTTTCTCGTTTATCGGTTTCAGAATGGCATATTTTTGTTGATCTCCGCTGGCCTGAGAAATAGTTAGGTCCACAAATAATCGTTCAATTTCCTTACCGAATTCCTCGATTCGCCTGGTACCTTGTTGCACCCGTTGCAGCTTTTGTTGAATCGCAGTATCCGACTTTTTTGCCAACAATCTCTCCCGCATATCTTTGATCAAACTGGAAACAGACGTATAAGTTTCACACATTTGTAATTTTGCATTTTCTGACAACCTTGATTTTAGTACAAAAGTAATTAAATTTGTTTTTTCTGTTTCACCTATCATGTTACTGTACATTTCGATATTCGAAATTAGTTGTTTCGTAACTTTTTCGTCCCCTGTCATGACTGGTAACAAAGACACAGCCGTTTTGAGCTCAAATTTCTCCATGTTGATGTTTTCCGTCAGTTCCGTTAGTTCCGTAAGTTCCTTAATTCTTAAATATAATGATTTTATATTCTTACACAATTCGGTCACAATTTTAATATCCCTATCATTTAATTCCTTACTCGATATTTGTTTAATTACTAACTCCTCAGCTAAGTTATAACTAGAATACAATGTACTTGCTTCAGAACATTTTTCCTTTTTCACTTTTGGTGTCCTTCGACTTGGTCCTAGTTTAATTAAGTATTCTTTTATACTTTTCAATTTACCATAAATTTCTTTCAGCTCGCTTGCCATTACATACTTTAGCCATTAATTATTATTAATATTTTATTAATTTTATTTGCGGTTATATGAGTTTTACTTATAATTGTGTCTAATCGATTACATATTTTTATTAAAACTACGGATTACATTGAACGTATACACCGATTACTCAGTAACTTTGTCAGATGACCACTTCAAAATGCACTTTTCATAGCCACATCGCCGATACATCACTTTTTCCACTTTTCACACTATTTCTTGAATTTTACCTTCCCTTCGACGCATCAGACTCATGGATCGTCGCAGCTCGTTTTCGTTAATTTCCCTCGCTATCCAGTTTCCATGACATTTTCTATAGTGTCGCATACAATAAATGACTCCAACTGCCGTTAAAATGACACATATCCCAATAAGTAATAAGTTTGTGTTACTTGCGTGATACTTCAACTGTTCAATCGACGCTGAATTTTCACCCCCTGCAGCATTTTGTGCGATAATTACTTCTTGTGCTTCCTTGGAATTTGGTTTGCCCATTACTACACGGTTTTATTAACACCAAACAGCGATTTCGATCGGCACTCGGCACAAAGTCTCACGAAGTTATGTTTTAATGATTTCATTATTCTAATTTGTAATCATCTCTAAAACTGCACAGATCACTCAATGTTTATAGTTCGCGCTCCATATTCGGCGAAAGTTATGCACTCGCGCGGGCACGAGGCAGATCCCTACTGGCACAGGTCGCCATGTAAGGTTGGAAGCTGGTAGGCTTCAAGAGAAACGACAAGTTGCGCTTATGATTTATTACTGCTTCTAAATACTGGTTACATGCGATTATATAGATTACTACACTACAATATACTTAACTGAATAATAGACACAAACTGAATTTAACAGTGTCGCATACACGTAGCACAAAGGTGACCGCCATTAAAGTTTACAATAAGCTGCCTGAAGATATCAAAGCTTTATCTGGAATCTCCTTTTTTAATAAACTTAATCGATATCTTTTAGAAATGTGTCCATATAACTTATGCGAATATTATAATTATGATCCAAACCCTGCCCATTGTATGATATGAAGTTATTAAATTCCACTATTATAAAATTATTTAGGATATTATAATTCAAATGATCGTGTGTAGTTTTTTTATGACTGTGTTTTAAACTGTATTTTAATT
Organism: Argyresthia albistria; assembly: GCA_963457715.1. Taxonomy (NCBI): domain Eukaryota; kingdom Metazoa; phylum Arthropoda; class Insecta; order Lepidoptera; family Argyresthiidae; genus Argyresthia; species Argyresthia albistria. The sequence continues at coordinate 1,054,430 of OY735263.1, forward strand.
ACCTTATTAGATATTTAAATACATTTAAGTATATTGCACGTTAAAATTAATTAGTTGCTACACCCATATGGGTAAATTTACACTGAACATTACGTACTTATCATAAGATCTCTATAAACGTGTAATTTATGGCAATAAAAAACTGAAACTGAAACTAATTATTCTATGTGTTCAAGATGCGGCGCTAGCGAACACTGCGTGGCCCCGGACCTCACATGCGACGGCTCCAGGGACTGTCCGAACGGTGAAGATGAAATGACCTGCATCGGCCTAAGCTCCCTGAAAGGAACTCCGTAAGTTATTTCATTGCAACATTACGCCGTTTGTTCACAATCGTCGTCAACGTCACTATATTGAGAACGGCTGCAACTTTACGCCGTTTTTTGACAACACAATATTGAGACGAGACCGATAGTAAATAACCAAATTAAAGGGTGCTAAAATTGACGGCACCTGTAAATTTTAAGACCCTTTTATTTGGTAACATCGTGCAACAAATCTAGGAATGGAAATTTCGCCTACATCTAGTTCTTCTATCATTACGAAACTTGTTATGTTAATGTAGTTTAGATGATAATACAATAATATGCTACCACCGAGCTGGTCTGATGATGGAGCTCTAAGGTGGTGGAGAGATTCCTGTAAACCCATCAAGTTTGGCTGGAACCCTGGGATTCTTTCTTGTAAACCTGACTGACTTTGGGCTCATTTGATTTGTCTTATTGGGTATTTTTAGTTTTGTTCTACTTTACTATAATTATTACTATTCTCAATATCGTGACGATGGCGGCAAGAGAGCAAAGCGTATACGATTTGCTTGCAATCTATTTACGATCTATTTGCGATTCTTTAGGAGCATACCAAATGACGCCATTTTGGGTGTTTACGATGCGATAGCGATCCAATATAAGTGCGTTTCTCAGAGCAGCATCAGGCCCCAGAATGACGTCATGTAAAAGTGCCATCAAATGCTGTCTTTTTTTGCACAAAATTGACTTTATAAAATATATCTGCTGGAAATATACGATTCTGAGAATGTCAAGCCATTTTGTACATAATGCTTCAACTTAAGACTTGTTCCTAGATTTATTGGATTACCTTGGCCACAAGCCTATTAGAATATATTTATAGAAATAACTACCTTGACAGATTGAAGTAACATGTACGCATATAAATCCAGAGCTAATTTTATCCGTCCTTATCACTTTTTCCTCTTGGACACTCACACTCTCGGACACACAGTGTGATCCTCTTATTTATTACGTACTTTTATTTCATACTTGAACCACTTTCACTCGAGGTCCATACATACCACTAAATTTTTATCATAACAGGGACGGGACTGGCGAGGTCATCGTACGCTCTCACGGGGTGTGGCACTCAAAATGCTACCCTAAACAGAACCACACAAGGTCGGAGTTGGAAGAAATATGCCGAGAACTAGGATTCATAAGTGGACATGCGAAGCAACTTCGATTAAATGAAAAGTCGATTTTCGTCCCACGGAAAACGGTTGTACTAAACGAGTTTAGTCATGTGCAGCTAAACAATATCACCAGTGTCCGAATGAGGAACAGCGACATGCCACTGGCCAGATTGGTGGTCGATGAAAACGAGCAACATTGCCACCCAGTTTATATTGAATGTCTTTAATTTATTTATTATTACTTAACTGTTAAGCATTGTGAAACTTGAAAATTGTTTATTATTTTTTACTTGTAACCTAATAATTATAATTTATTTAATTAAGATTTCTTTTATTATATTACAGCTACCGCCATCTGTTATTGAACGTAGGCATCTATGCAAGGAGGTCATGACTCGAAGAGGTAGAATTTTGTTGTAGATAGGCGGCGGCGGCGATGCCTGAGGGCGACTACGCCACGTAGTTCCGTCAATAAGTTGTTACCAAAAACATTAGATGGCGCCATGGGCAAATTGTGAGAATAGATAATTTAAGTTTATTTTTTTACTACCTATCTTTTTATTCAATTATTCTGCTTTTTGCCATAATTTTAGGTCATACACATTTTTCTCGTGCACCTTACCCTTCTCGAGATATAGGTATGTACGTCATATATGTATACATCATATGTATATCTCTGTAGATAATGGTCCTAGGAAAACATACATACGAAATAAAATTAATGCCGTAAGGCACTCAAGGTCAACCTTGTCTACATTCTACATAGAATAGAATAGAATACAGTATATTTATTTTCAGACATTACATCCATTTGTATTTACCTATTTTAAGGTTTAATAATAACAATTAGACCTAATAATTATATTTGACATAAACTCCGACAGCGAGGGAAGAAAAGAAAGATTCGGAGAGTTTCGGAAGGTTTCCCGGAGGAATCCCATCGTTAGTAACACTAGGTTTACCCGGGTAAACTTAAGTTTACTTTTCTTTCAGCTTTACATTTATATCATTAAGCCATCGGCAAGGTACAGAATCCGTCATTGTTATTCACGAATCGACTTATTTATCCTAATATATAAATAGACAAAGATTTTACACATAAAAGTTTACTCCTATAATACTCGTATCGTTACAGCTCCGTAAACGTTCAAACTCGTTTTTAATTATCGTTAAGTTTAGATGTGAAGGCTCTCGAATCTGTATCATTGCCTGTTGCTAGTGACCTTTTGCGAACGTGACCACACGATGATACGGAAGACATCACTTACCTATAGTTTATTAGTTATTTTCGGCAGAAATCAAACAAAACTGAAACGAACAGATGCAAGATTGACGAGAACTCCAATATACCTGACACTATCAATAGTATTTAACGACCATAATGGTAGGTTGATTTATTCATGAGGGGACCATTTTCCCTTAGCAACAGTCATTGAACTCAATTCTCAAGACATAGGATAAGGTCATTGGTCAATCAAATTTATATCACTGTAACACCTGGGAAACTGGTGATACGGGTTTAAAATTAGACGATAAATAATGTCGCTTTAAGAACGATACAAATCAAGAAAGATTTTATCACTCGAAAATCTAAAAAACTTGTAAATTTCTAAGCAGAAATAGTTTTTACGACTTTTGTGATCTGCGTTCTTAATCATTAGTTTTCTTCGCAGTCGTTATGCCGAATACATAATTATTTATTTGCTTTACTTACCGCTCATTATGTATTTAAAGTAATACTTTCACAAAGATTTTGGTTTCAGCCGACTTTGCTTTATTAGAGCGAATTTTACCAACGAAGAGTAACTTTTTACTGGAGGTATATAGGTTCTACTTTTTAGGGTTCCGTACCCGAAGGGTGCCAAACGGGACCCTATTACTGAGACTTCGCTGTCCGTCCGTCCGTCCGTCCGTCCGTCTGTCTGTCACCGGGCTGTATCTCATGAACCGTGGTAGCTAGACAGTTGAAATTTTCACAGATGATGTATTTCTGTTGCCGCTATAACAACAAATACTAAAAATCAAAAGAAATTTAATATTAAGGGGTGCTCCCATACAACAAACGTGATTTTTTGCTCATTTTTGCTCGATATTGATAATGGTAGCAGGTAGACGCTTAAAATGTTCACAATATATTGAGTATATTATTAACTTAAAAAATAAATAATAAATTTTAATTAAATTAATATTTAGGGGGGCTCCCATACATTTTTCAATTTTGACATTTTTTATAGATAAAGTTACTTCCGCACTTGGCCGGTTATTCATAGAATGACCTGATTTTCGCATAACATTTTGTTGGTAACATGCAGCCGTAGTAACTCTACTCTATTCTTAGTATTATCCTCGCGGGGCTCTTCCGCGCACCCATATCATAGTTAGGCTATATAATGTATATGTTTCATTTGAATACACCAGAACACACAGCAGCTGGTAATAAACACCTGAAAAGATGAAAAGTCCAATGATGATCATATTGAGGAGTGTCTGTTCAAAAGGTCCGATTTCACTTCAGCAAGATTATTTTTTTTATATTTTTTCCTAAACTGTAACTTAAATCTCAAACCTACATAATCTGTTAAAATTATGTGCAAAAAGCACGTATTGCCAATATAAAAAAATCTTCCGACGTTCCGAACAAAAGGGTTTATTTCTCTTTATAAAACATGTTTAGATCAAAACTCTTATTTAGTTTTTTTCGTTTCCTGTAAAATTTGTAAAATGGAAATAGTACCTTTTGAACAGACACTCCTCATATATGATATAGGAGCACGGTATGATAGAGCCTCCGCCTTGTTGAGAAAGGCACAACAGTTATTACCGGAATCCATTGCGTTTACAACCCCCATGTAACTTCGTTGTAACATTTTAATTTCCATCTTCCAAAGGTTCGGAACTACCACACTACTAATAAGCCTGTGGCGCAGCGGTTGCGCATCTGCCTACCATGCGAGAGGTCCTCGAATCCCGGCTGGGGACAAAAAAAACCCAGGTCTTGGATGTTTACATGTTTGTGATGTCGCTGTTTCTGGTTCCCACGACACACAGGGTATCCTAGTGTGGGGCCAGTAGCAATGTATGCGCCTGTTTTATGTTTATGTAATGTTTTCATTAAATTATCCTCTCCATCCTAGGTTTGCTGGAAGAGATCTCTTATTAGAGATAAGCTCGCCTTTGTACATGTTTTTTTCTAATATTAAGTGTCTGTATTATGTTTTCTGTGCAATAAAGTATAAAGTAAGTAAGTATGTAGAGCTCGTCTAAGCTGAGATGACGCGCCCCACTCCTTGGTTTTGTATGACAAGTAAATACGAAACCAAGGAGTGGGGCGCGTCATTTCAGCTTAGACGAGCTCTAAGTAAGTAACTAAGTAAGTTTATGTAATATTCGAAGAATCGAATAATTTAAATATCGACCAATTATCTTATCACAGGCGTTACAGCAGTGACTGGGATATGACTTCGTGCATTCGAATGGATATCGCATGCGCGAGAATCATACCCTGTTGGATTGAACGTGCAAAGTCTCGTCAAACATTTATCGGACGCTCTATTGAACGGAGCATTCAATAAGTGACTAAAAGTGGGCACAGTTGTGCCTCTACCCCCCCGTATGGGAAAAGTGAGCACAGTTGTGCCTCTGCCACCCCGTATGGGAAAAGTGGGCACAGTCGTGCCTCTACCACCCCGTATGGGAAAAGTGGGCACAGTTGTGCCTCTACCACCCCGTATGGGAAAAGTGGGCACAGTTGTGCCTCTACCACCCCGTATGGGAAAAAGAGTGACGCTATATTATGTTATTTATCCATAAACACTTAACATAACCAACACACTATAGGGATTTAACCTCCCCAGCCGGGACTCGAACCAGGACCTCTCGTTTGGGCACCGCAACCCCGACCGCAACACAACGGAGGTCATCGAATATTTCGCCATTGGTTCCTCAACTTTGGCAGTTGACTTTTTGCCCATAAAGTTGTTTCCCCCAAGGTCCAGTGGCGTGGTGGTCGCGGGCCAGTGTGCTTCGTGTAGGTATGTTTAACGTATGCAGGTAACTGTTTTACCGATGGTTATCGCTAAAAATAACCTTTAATTACCGCGTAGTTTGAGTTGCCCTGACCTTTTACAGAGGCACTTGCAGATACCACCTCCGACCAGATGCTATGTAGAACTGAGTAACTACTAGACTCGACTACTATTAAAGTAAAATAATGTTATGGTAAAATGTCCCCACCGAGGGGCACAGGCCTTTACTCTGATCCGATTAAGATTGAGCCATACTCCAGCACGCTGGCTCAGTGCGGGTTGGTGGAGGGGTTTTTACGACTACTACATACTACTATTATTTTTTTTAAGTTTCAGATAACGGCTTATCTTGTCTAATCGGGATTTGATCACCAAGATTTACCTACCGTCTGAAAAATAGAGTGGAATTCGATATGAAAATACGTTGTGGGATTGAGCTCATTTACTAGAAAACAAAAGTACCTATACATATAACAAAAGAACACCGGCAATGGTCCATAACTAACGAATATCTCGAATAATTTGTAACGTCTATTCACAAGAAAACTCATACAGGGTGTCCCAAAACTCAACGTCAAGCGGGCACTGACATACAGGGTCTGGAAAAAATATGTAACCAACCTCCATCTGAAGACGTCAAATAAAAAAAAATACTCTGTGCCTGTGCATTTTCACTCGGAATAATAACGAATAAAGTCACTTGAATTTCCAATTAACACAATATATTTTATTTGGTGTGTAATGCCTTCCATAATAGTATGAAAAGTTGCACTGAAATAAATGGTTTTCTTTGGTATAGGTGGTTTTCATAGACGCGTAAGTAAGATGAGTTATTATCCTGCCATTGTTCTTTTACACCTTCTTTGTAATCTCAATGCATCTTTAATTACAAATTGATGAACCCACCTTCTTTAATTTTATGATGTTTTTACATATTTTAGAATAATTTATATGGCCCTGTTGGACTGAAATAAAGAATTTTATTGTTATTATTCAGGTAATCTCTTCGTCAAATTTATATTATCAAACGATTGAACCTCTGCCACTCCGTATGGGAAAAGGCGTGACGCTATATTTTAAAAATAATCTGTGCAGCCTGAAACTGGTAGAAGTGCTTTAGTTATTGTTCTGAGGGTAGAAGCCGTGTCGTGCCATCATCCAAGTCTCTGGTAAGTCGATTCATGAGTTATGCGACACATCGATTACAAAACGGAACACACTATCAATATGGCGGTGGCTTTTGTACGCATTGATCCTCATTGGAGTTGTAAATCATTATCATCGCTAATGTATCCTCTTCTTCTTCTTCTTTTTTTAGGGTTCCGTACCCGAAGGCCCGTTACATGACACATAACGAAAAATCTACGTGGACGTACTAGTTTGGGTGGTCCAAAATTTCATAAGAAATAAAAGTTTTCCCAACACATTATGCAGCGACTGCTGCACTTTCTTTTGACTTGGATGCTACATGATTATTAAGTTATATTTACTCTTTAGTCATTTAGACCATTTTCTAACAAAAAAAAAACTTTAAGTGAAGAGAGCTTCCATCAAAACATTCGCATACTGGTGGAGTGATTTCAAGGTCGTTTGAATTTTAATTATGATCGCTGATTACTGCTGAAGCATTCAGAGTCGTGCTGAAGACACAGCCTCGATCAATATCTGAAAAAGTAGAGATGCTATTGGAAAATGAACTTCAGATTTGTAATCAGCTTGACAAAATCATTCAGAATCAGATCTGACAGTCCATAAAACAAAACCACTGTTGACCAGTTATCATATTTGTGAATAATATGTTTCTAACGCCGAAATAACAACGTTAAATTATACTTTCAATTAAATAGTCGAGTGGTGCTCAAAGAAAATGCGTCGAAACCTAATTTATTTATTTTGTTTACAATAAAAACACAACGTCGACATTTCCGACATTTGTATTGATGATTTGTTTCACTCGTCCATATAATTTGCGCAAAAACTGTAAAGTGTACTTTTTGTCAGTAAAATTCGTGTTTGTTGATTACAATGTTGCTACAATGTTTTTGCGACGGGGACGCAAAATCTACGCAATTTCGGACAAATCATGAAAGAAATGAGAAAAAATAATCGTATCATGGTTTACGCTCGTTTATAGAATATCGTTTCACCTTAAAAATAAGGTACCTATGTAACAACTTAGTTACACAACTTACTAGATATTACACACAACTTACTACATTTACATGAATGAAATTATTATTTATTCAAAATTTCATTTATTTTCATTAATGAAATTTTTGTATATTTAATTATAAACGCTATTATTTTACGCATTCTTCGATATTTATAGTGCTTCAGCATTGTTCTAAGGATTCGATTAACACTGACTGCCCTCTCTAGCTTAAACCCTTGTATAAGAATATTTTGAAAGAGTATATGTGTGGTAGTGATGAGGATGGCTCAGGACTAGGACAGATGTTGTGGTAAAGAAGAGGCTGATAGCCAGCAGTCGCTAATTGATGATGATGATGACGGTGGGCTTAATAATATTGTGTGGACTATTTTGTAGTGTTATCATTTGATAAAGGAATATATAGGCAGAGTGCACAAAAAACATACCCCCCGGATAAACATACTCGTAATAAATATGTTTTTTGATCAATCAAATACTGCTGTCTACAACTTTTTGCATGAGACTCGTTATCTCTAAACTAATGTTTCCTGTAAGGCACAGTTTAATGGATTTACAAGTATTTGTATGATTGATTGTATTCTAGCGAAAATCGTGATATGCCAAATCAAAGAGAGATAAGAAGGCAGTTACCCTCAAATATGCCATAATAAACACCAAATGTAAAAAAAAACTCATTTTATTACGCGTAAAATAAAACGCAGAGAATACATAACGCGATATTAAAACCTCAGTAAAATCTAAAAAGTTTACAACTCTATGAAACATATAAATGTTAGTATGCATTACTCACACACCATTATACACAGACACCATCACACACACGCATACACCCTCTCACACACCCTCTCTCACACACACACACACACCCTAATAACCTGCATTGCATACTGAATGTTTAATTTATTATTTTATTACTTCATTTAACTAATTTGAATTGTTGTTAAAATCTTAAGTAACGTTAAAGTAAAATTTAACTTTGTCTTATTTAATCTATTTCTAATTGTTTAACTTATGATTTAATAAGACTTGGGTCAGAGAGCGAAGTCGTCTGGCACAGGTATTTTCATACTTATAAGACGGCTTCAGCTTACACAATGTTAATAATACTCATGCCTAAACAATAAACATTTTTGATTTTGTTTTTTGATAACAAACACACAAAGTAACACCTAAAAATAACTGCATTAGACCTCAGTGTTTGCTTCACCCAGATAGAGATGCACCTAAAAGCTTATTACTTCTGAGCCAGCTTTGGATTAAAATATAAGATATTAACCTTGTTATATTACCAAATTATATAAAAAAAACGTCGAAAATCCTAATGGAAAATTCCTACATACAAAATGTAAACTTTATTTTATATTCTCAAAAATGGTCACAACTTTGTCATTACGTCACGTAAATTTTATTATACGGGAAGATTTTAACATAATAGTAAACAATATATACAATTCAATCACTGTAAATTTGTATTTATGAACGTTATCAAAATCATTATTTGCCTATTTAAATATGTGTTGAGTCAGATAAGCGTGACATCATCATCTGTTTTATCAAATTAGATTCAAAATAAATTTATGCAATAGATTTAATAAATTGTTGAAACTGCCATTGAACTTCTTGACCTGCACCAACTCTAATGGATCTAATTTCTATTCAGAAGTAAAGCTCAACCCATCCGAGATGTTCAACGATTTTAAAAAGAAATAATGTTTAAAATAATAGAAGTTTGCATCATTTGTTTCCGTTCAGACTGTACACGTGTGTCTATGCCTTGTTTCGTGAGTCACATACAGAATGCCCGTTCGAGCTATTAAATAAAGCTGTCACTTTAAAAGTATTATCCTTATAAATGACTGTGGTCATTGTTTTTTTTTATACTAACACAATATCTCAAGCTTAAGGACACGTGCTCTTCTCTCAAAAATTATGATACTGGATTACAAGATAATCTGATAAATGTTTCTTGCAAGTGTTCGTATGATTAGCATGAATCTTGAGTGATCACCAATAGAAAGAAATTGAGTATGAAGGGCAGATGAAAAGGAGAAGAGATGCAGAAGTTTACTTTTAAAATATTTTCCATTGTACGTAAATGTTGTCTGCGGTAGGTATCTCGTAATGTGTCGAAGAGCCGATGAAGGCTAACAAGGTGCTCATAAGTAAACGTTCTTCCGAAAACCTATAAACACTTAACGAGCAAATATTTTCATCTGTGTCACTTAAAAAAACTGTCCATTTATGTCTCTTGTCGATTCGAAAGAAAAAGCAAGATCTGGAGAATCAGTCGCTGGAATATAATAATGTTAGAGTAAAATCGCTATTACTAAGTTACCAATATTATAATTATACGTTTTTATTTAATTTACTTACAGCTTAACAGTTTTTTTTTAGGAAAATACTATTATTTACTCAATACAAATTATGAAACAATTTAACCATCGAAAAGATTTATATAAAATTAATTAAATAAAAAGAGTGCTTGGACAAAAATATGCCGTGGCTGTGTCGTCGAAATGAATGAATAGCTATTGTATTTTATGGTTAATGCATATACTTAAATATGAATACTTACAATGTAATCTTACAATACATTCCTTTTTCCATAACAATACCATGACACAATTAGACATAGTACATTATAATATTTATTGATGCGGGTACCTCCTTCGATAGAAAAGATTTCGGATATTAAAGAAGTTTTAGAGATCTAGAGGTCAACAACCATTATAATCCAAAAGCTCCTTGGCTGAAAGTACTTCAAGGCTGACCTTCAGTTGTAAGTACTTCTAGTATTAGTAGGTACCTATCTGTGGTTAATCAAAATCCTCGATGCCACTCTGTCTGCAATATCAGGCTACTCAATTAGCATAACCACGAAGAAGCTACGTGACCAGTCCAATACATATATAATGCGAAACGAAAAATACCTATATTTGGCTCGGCGCAAACGGGCGACCGACTACCGCGACAGTGTTTGTCGCGCGCGTCCACGACAGTGTATACCGCTTTCCCTCTCTGGTGCGGAGGTCGTATCTAAGGAACCCGTAGGTGTAGAAAAAAGATAAAAATACATGTATGCTTGTCTACTTCTACTTTGCAAGAATAAAAAAAACCATTTGAGATGTTTCAACCCCTCTTTGCACCAGGCGTGCAGGCGTAAAAAAACTTTATTCAGTGCGTGCGAGAGATGTTAGCGCCTCTCGCGAGCGTGTGGTGGTTACGCTTCTCCCCGCCCCTGTTTGTTTACCTTTATCGGCTTAGTGATGCGCTGCGCTTACGCAAGAGTAAACAGTTTTTGCCATCGATTTATCACTTGCAATTATTCGCGTAGTAAAATGTTTCGAGGTAATAAGAGACGAAAGTGAATGTTAGACTATTGAATTCAAACTAATCGTATTGATAGAAACGGCTTTACGAAGAAGCTTAATTAAATGAGAAAGCCCATTGTTCCCCTAGAAGGCCACGTATACAAACATACTTTAAAAAGAAATATGTGATCTCATACTCAATTCATATGATAATAATATGCTTATTTATTTCATTTATGAAAACATCAAAATTTTCATCGATATATTTCATTTCCCAACACTCAGTCTCTGAAATGAACTGGTGCTGTGACGTTTCAAGCCCACATAATTTTTCTGTTTTTTATCGATTTTTCTTCGTCGGAGCCCCGGGCGAGTCCAGAGGTATATTAAGTAACTCTTTAGAAATGCTATAGATATCATTTATTAAGAAAAGAAAAACGTGAAAATAGAAGCCATTTGGTTCTTGAAGCTTTTCAATCCTACGTCGCACCGGAGGAAGGATGGAGGGTGAGGCTGTTTGATCCACTATCGCACCGTAGGAAAGTTAGCCTTCAGAAGCCCCGCTGTGAGCGTGTTAAGTCGCTGTAGCTGGCGACCAGTCGCTGTTGTCGGTCGCCCGTTTGCGCATAGCCTTATGGCCTACGCAGACTGGGACGCGGCATGGCAAGGGATTTTAAATTTTTACCAATGGACATTCAAACGCATCGATATAGAAATAAGACACAAATTGACATCGGGATGCCACGACATTATGTTAGTTAAACCATATCAATGTACGTCTTATTTCTATATCGATACGTTTGAAAATGTCCATTGGTAAAAACTTGCCATGCCGTCCCGGTCTGCGTAGGCCTTTACTCGGTAAAAAAACGAGCTCCCAGCCACCTGTGCTAATAAAGCCTCGATATGAAACGATTCGCAAAATAAAATGTAAAATCCACAATGAATTAATTTATGGGAACTGTAGCTTTTCAAAAGACCTTTTAATTGCAATTACAAAAATCTTCCAAGTGTGAGTCGGCTCTCACACGGAGGGTTTCGCATAGGGTTTCGGTCCCGGGTTCCCGGGAACGGGAATTTCCAGGAAATAAGTCATTCCCAAACCCGGGAAAATTTTAGTGAATCCCGGGGTTTCCCGACATAGATTTTATGATAGTTTGAACTCCAAAAGAATGCCAATCTTTAATGTTACACTCACATAACACTAAAAATAAGTGTAAAAAGAAAATAAACTATTGTGAGTTGACCAACAAGGTATTTTTTTTAACACGCTGGGTAGCGTAAGGACAATCCAGTCCTTGGAACAATATTGACATTAAAATTATAAAAAAAAAAAAATGACATTAAAATTATTTTGACAGTGGGTACCAAGACGTCAATGAATGTCTAATTTTTGACGTTGGTACCCACTGTCAAACTAATTTTAATGTATTTTTTTTTTTTACAAAAAAAATAAAAAAAATTGCTGCAGCCAGGCGGTTAAATACCTAGCCTAAATGGTGTCGCACTTCTGGGCAATCGATAATCATTCTTTGAGGTTATAACCTAAAACCTGAATCTACTGCACAACGACCTTGAAAAAATTATCAGGCTAAGCCGACTCCACGGCGAGCGCACTTTTTCCGTAAGCGAGCATTTGCTCTTTTCACCTCAATAGGAGAAATTAGGACGTTAAAATATGTCAACAAAAATTAAACGCTCAAGTACCTATTGGGAAAGCAACAAAGTTAAGGAGTGGATTTATTAATAATTTTCTTAGTGGTTTTCCTAAATGATTATTTAAAGGAACAGAAGAATTATGTTATTAACCTTAGTAGGATTTTACAATATTTTATAGGTAGGGTAGGGTAGGGGTAGGTATGTATGCTTAGATTTTTAAAACTACGCAACTGATTTTGATGCGGGTTTTTTAAAAGATAGAGTGATTCAAGAGGAAGGTTTATATGTGTAATGCATGCATAATATAGTGCACCGTGCAGTGCACCCGTGCAAAGCCGAGGCGGGTCGCTAGTATATGATAATTTTGGCAGGTTTGATAGAAAAATCATAGTACTTAAAAAATCCTGATACCCGGGAATTCCCGGGAACTCCGAAATTTTGTTCCCGGGCCCGGGGAATGAAGAAAGTCCAGGAATACCGAAAACCTAGTTCCGAAACATCATTGTACCAAAAGTACAACAAAATACGTTTCTTGTATGAAGACACCTTTATTTTTTGAATATTTCGTGCATTTCAGTATTTTTTGGTGGAGCGGTAACAGATACATATACACATTCTGTGAAAATTTCAACTTTCTAGCTATTACGGTTCGTGCTGAAGAGCCCTCTGACGGACAGACGGACGGACAGCGGAAGCTTAGTAACAGGGTTTCGTTTGGCACCCTTCGAGTACGGAACCCTTAAAATGGTCGCTATGTAGAATTAATTATTTAAATAGGCTAACTCGTTTGCGAATTCTTTAGATAAAATTTCACCTTATTTATCTTAATTTTACCTTATACCTTTTTAAAGATTTACTGAAGAATATTTAATTATCAAATAGGTACCTACTTAAATATTTTTTAGGGTACCGTACCTGAAGGGTGCCAAACGGGACCCTATTACTATGCCCACGCTGTCCGTCTGTCTGTCAATCTGTCCGTCCGTCAGCGGGTCGGGTGTTTTGATACACCCACGCATTTCAATATGATGGTATATTTCGCCCCAACTCACATCGCTGTCGTGGCGCAGCCGGTATGTTGTAGGCCCTCAATCAGCAGATCGTGAGTACAAATCCTTGTAAGGGCATAATCTTTTTAGGGTTCCGTACCCGAAGGGTGCCAAACGGGACCCTATTACTGAGACTTCGCTGTCTGTCCGTCCGTCTGTCTGTCACCAGGCTGTATCTCATGAACCGTGGTAGCTTAGAATTTTCACAGATGATGTATTTCTGTTGCCGCTATAACAACAAATACTAAAAAACAAAATAAATTTAATATTAAGGGGGGCTCCCATACAACAAACGTGATTTTTTTGCTCATTTTTGCTCGATGTTGATAATGGTAGCAGGTAGACGCTTGAAATGTTCACAATATATTGAGTATATTATTTACTTAAAAAATAAATAATTAAATTAAAATTAAATTAATATTTAGGGGGGGGCTCCCATACATTATTTTTTTGCGGTTTTTTTATAGATAATGGTACGGAACCCTTCGTGAGCGAGTCCGACTCGCACTTGGCCGGTTATTTAATTTTCTTATTGTTTTGTTGTACGATGGTACGGTCGGTACCCTTCTTGTTCGATTCCAACTCGCACTTGACCGATTTTTCTAATACGTTTTACGATAGTAAAGGTAAATATTAACTAACCTTAATTTGATTATTAGTATTCTAATATTAAATTTTCAAGGTGGATAAGTCAATCAATAATAAATTAAAGATGAACTAGTATCTTTACGCGATCATATCTTGAGTCAAAACGTATGAGGAAGTTTATATTGATAATGTTCATACAAAAATTATGAATAGGTGAGTGAGAAAGGAAAGTCGAGTTATGATTCAGTCTAATCTATATCAACAGGGTCACTAGCTCTTGACTATTTCGATTATTTAAATATGAGTATACCATAATGTCTCCTCATACTCAATCAGCATAAGATGAAGTATCTGATCAATCTGTATTAATATTGTTATGATCTATAAATACATTGTAGCCATGACAAATCAATGTCAAATCACTTTCTAGGAGAAAGTTAACTTTTTAACATAACAAAAGATATTTTAGCAACACAGTACGATTTAAGCCCCTAACGGCTTTCTAATAAGGATGGTGCAAGGCCCAGAAAGTGTAATAGGAATGCGACTCGCTAAAAGTAAAGTGCCAAAACTTGGTCATAAGTTCAATGTGTCAAGACCCTAATTGTATGATCATCGTTCAATATACATACATTCACCCGCTCTCTTCCTTCGATATCTTTCAAAACAACATCAATTTTACTAGGTACTTATTGATGAGTATGTTTGTGGAATATCTCTGTGAGTCACTCATAAGAGGATCTTAGCAATGGCTTTGTGTAGACAAATACTAGACAGTATACAATTACAAAACACATTAATTACACATGAAATCAATAAGAACTAGGTCAAACATACAAAACAACAGCTTCGTCAAATGAAAATAATAACCGGCCAAGTGCGAGTCGGACTCGCGTACGAAGGATTCCGTAGATACTATTATCTATAAAAAACCCCAAAAAAACACGTTAGTTATATGGGAGCCCCCCTTAATATTAAAGTTCTTTTGTTTTTTAGTATTTGTTGTTATAGCGGCAACAAAAATACATCATCTGTGAAAATTTCATCTGTCTAGCTACCACGGTTTATGAGATACAGCCTGGTTACAGACAGACAGACAGACAACCAGACAGCCGGACGGACGGACAGCGAAGTCTCTAGTAATAGGGTCCCGTTTGACACTTTCGGGTACGGAACCCTAAAAACGACTAGACCAGGATATGGAGGATGGGGATGCTATGTTTTTCTGTCGTGGCTTTGTGTACCTTTGATAAGGTCTTATAGTCCGACATAAGGTCTTATAGTCCGACATAAGAGAAAACTGCCTTTGTAATATATTGACTTTTCGATAAACTAATGGTAAAAGAATCTAAAATTTAGTTATATATTTCATCATCATCATGGGGGCCTTTTCATCTTTTCAGATGTTTATTTTATCTTTTTTTTATTCTTTTATTTTCTTTGCTGCTGTTTTTGCACAAAATAACAGATTAATAGTTCAGTTATTTATTGCCATAAATTACACGTTTATAAGTCTTATGATAAGTACAGTAATGTATCAGCGTAAAATTATCCTGATTAAGTAACATTTAATTTTCCCATATCGTTGAACATTCAGACTTAACGAATCAATATGTGTTTGTTGGGAACCTTGAAACACGATGATGTCTGAATAAAATTAATCACCATCATCTTAGGTCAATAGTAGAAAAGTGTTTGGTAAACTGTGCCCGTTTCACTGCACAAAATGTATTTTCAGTTAATAAAATAGGAACTTCGTTTAGACCGTAGACAGAGAAACCTATAGACAAATGAACGCTGTAACCCGCATTGAGACAGCAATATTTCTAGGAAATGTTGCCATCCTAAACACCTTCGCCGAAAATAGGGATTTCTTTTAAGGTGAATTAACAAGGGCCCTTTTGGAGGTTTGTGCTATAAAATAAAAGTCAGCTGTGTAATATCAAATATTTTTTATTATTAACTTATGGATGAATTGAATGAACAACATTTAACCTACAGCTGTAGATCTGTTGGCGTGCGGTGACAGGTAGAAACTAACGATTTTTGACGAGATCATTGCATGAGGTTGCGTAGTAGTGACGCCCCCCTGTAAACGTCACTCACACGCGAAAGGATCGTTGGACGAGTATATATGTTTTTATGGGAAGTAAATAAAATAAATCTTTGGATATCCCATAGTAACTTGAAGTCAGCTATAGGTTCCGCCATCCACGATGAGGCGTGACATAGCTATTTGCATCTTTGTCTTTCAGCAGAGTGCCCCGATGAAAAAGAAGGATGCAAATAGCTACGTCACGCGTCGTCGTGGATGGCGGCATCTATAATCGGGGCAATAAGGACTTTTTTTTTTCATTTGCAACTATATGTTTCTTGGGGAAAGTTCTTCATAATGATGGGTACTATCATTCCCCAAAATATGGTCAGCTCAGCTAATTAAATGTCATCCTGTATATTAGTTGAAACCGGTATTAGGTTTGGTTCATTCATTGGTTCCTGAACAAGGTTAATTTTGTGTAAATGTTTCGTATTCTAGTCTCCGGCTCTGAAATAGTTTTTGTATAATGATGTATTCTCACTTGATAATATTTCATGAAAATTGACTTAATTAGGAGAATCCTGTGATCATCCATCGGAGAATGGTCAAAATTGACACCATGATCATGAAAAATCTCTTTTCCAAAGCACATTTTCAAACCCTGGTTGATCAAAACTAATATCAGTTTTTTTTTTCAAGAATTCTGGACCCTAGCTGCAATACGTTGCGTCTAAATATCTTTTCAGCAATTGTGCATACATCAACGACGTTTTTCGCGGGATAGTGCAGGCCCCCTTTATCCTTTTTCTCAATTAATTTGAATTTATTTTTAGGGTCAGCATCAATCAACGATATTAAGCAATCTTCACATTTAATTATTTTGCAAACTCTGGTGACAATAAATCCTGCAATATATGAAATGATTTGCTTTGAAAATTCTGTCAATCTAGTAGGATCGGCAAGATAATCATGATCGAGGTCAACAGCTACATCGTTTTCATCTGCATCTTCTGTAACTAAATCATCGTTCTGTCTCAATATGGTCAAACTGGAGTTTATAGATTTTTCGTAACGTGAGTTTGTGTACGTCAAAATATTAATGTTCTCAAGTGACGTACAATTACCTGTGTTAATATGTTTTAATTCACCGTGGACAACTAATCTTTTATATGCAGCTCGAAATTGTACAGCTGAAGGATTATTATTGAATCCACCTTTGGACCTTATTGCACTAAAGAAACACTCAATGTGATCTTGGCTCAATTTATATAAAGGCAAAAAAACCAAGTCAGAAGATTCCACAAGTCTTTTGTACAAAATTCTCACACTTTGAATGCAGCAACGGAATCCAATTAGACACGTTTTCCTATTTGTTTCTATAGCTTCTTGTCCATTTGATAACTGAATGTGTTTTAAATATTCTATCATTTCCAAGAGAAACATGTCCATTTCTTCAAAATTGTTTTTATTAAGCGGTTTTTTAAATCCATAGGCATTTATGTTTCGACTATTTAGCACATCAAATAGATTGTTGATTCTTCGTATAAAATCGACTGTTGCAGACGAACCTTCGAATTCTTTTAATTTAATTTCTTTTTCGCAATATTCTATCGCATCTGCCACAGAATTGCTAAATGTTTGTGCAGCTAGCTTTACCTTCATAATTTGCTTTCTAAATTTCAAGTGTGCCTTTGTCAATTTGTTCGCAAGATGAAGACCTTCGTTTTGTTGTACGGCATGTAAGTACTCGAAATATTTCCATGCTACTATTTTATTGTTAGTAAGCAATAAGCCCTTGTCTCCTAAAAGGTTTCTTAATAGTTTTAACATATGAGGCGGGCCAGGGAAAAAGCACACCTCTTTGGAAACCCCTTGACTATTTATTTTAAAAACAGGGTTTAAGTTATCGCTGTCGCCATCAATATTGCAACCTAATATTTTTGACATTGCAAAATTTGACGGGCATCCATCACATGTTACCGAAACAATATCAATATTGCAGGCAAATAGCAATCTCAGACATTTTGTAACCAGTTCTGCTTTTTGTTCAGCTGTGATTCGGTCTATAAGAAAATAACCTACTGGAATTTTCCAAGAGTCATTAAGAGCTGTGACCATAAACACCAATGCTTGTGTCGCCATTCGGACATTGTCACCTTCTATATTGATTCCTACGTTGATGGTTCCAAAGCACTCTGTCCCACTTAATGAGACTGCTTTCCTTATTGACATTTCATCAAATGAAAGGCAACCAAATATTTTTTTATTGCTAACCCTCACTTTGTTCTTTATGGCCTCAAGTGACTCGTTTGTGAATCCAGGATCACCGTCTACGGCTTTGTACCAGTTTACCAACGTTTGGGGGTGTGGTAAACTCGTATTAAACTGGGTACGGACATAATTATAAGCCCTAGGGCTTATAAAATGTAGGCATAATGCAAATTTACGCAAAGCGGGAGAATATTTTTGGTTCTTGAACTGGACACCTAAAAACCGCTTAAGGAAATCTTTGTTTGTTTGATCCATTGTGTTCAAAATGTCAGCATCTTCCCCCGATATTAGATACTTTAGTTGTAGCTCAGCAACAATTTCTTTTAGTTCTGCATTTTTCCTACTCAGACGTCGATATGCTTGACGAATGGCACGTATTTTTTTTTTCTGATGAGCCGCAACTTGTCTTAGTTTCTTTTTCCGAGGAGTATCCACTTCTTCCAAAGAAATCTTTCTTTTCGCTGAACTTTTTTCTAGCAGTAACTTAGGTTTTTTACTTTTGGGCGTCTCCGGTAAAACCTAAAAAAAAACATAAAAAGAATATGTAGTGAATTTTTAATTGACTTTTTTCTTTACATGTGTCATTTACGGGTGGATAGTGCAACAACTCATCCTATACCACAGGGTCCGCCCTCTATTAGGGAGTAATGAAAATCACTTGTGCATTACAAAATAAAACAAGTAATTTTACTATACAGTTTTTACCTACAAAATAAATGATTATGAGTTAAAGATTTTCAGAATAAAAAGATCTTTACATAATTTTAAACTGAAAACTATAAATTCACACAAGTTTCAGTACTCAGCCGGGTTGACCGAGTACTGGAACACATGTTGAAATAGCAGTAGTCGGCAGACCCATTAAAATGACTTTCCAGACCAGTGACTCAACTATTATTATTTTAAATGTTCTTACACAGTCATCTCCTTCCAACTGCCTCTTTGCTACTGGAGACACGCTTACAACATTAGGTTTCTCTGGTAAAGCCTGAAAAAATACATCAAATCAAATACATAGTATATCTGTGTACATATATAAAATCGTAAGCTAACTGACTACGATCAATGCAGAGCCCAAACCGCTGGAGCAAGAGACTAATAAATAAAGAATGGGAGTTGCTTCATGCACTGGCAATGTTTATTTTGAAGTGGAGAAAAATAGTAAACAAGCAAAGTCATCTATCAAACAGAACATGTCTCTTTCAAATAAAAAATCTACACATCATTTAGTATAGAATACTGATTATAAGGAATAATGGCCAGTGTCTCTAACATCCGCCAGTATTTTCAACATGATGTGATAATATGGGAGGTAGGTATACAATTATCTAATTTGAAATATTTTGAATCATCGGTGATTGCCAGGTGGTGATTTCTGAGTACTTACGTCAATATTAAAGTTACACCGCTTTGTGGACGGACCAGACGATGGAGCAGATCCACTAGCTATTTGTGGATCTAGCAGGACCTGAAAAATAATACACATAATAACATTAGTTAAAATTTATGTAGCACAAAACGACACTACCTATGTCTATACTGTAGAATATTGTTATAGAGGTTCTCTAATGAGTGGAAAGCAACTTTGTTTATCATGCATGACATAATGGCACAAATACTAATTGGAACAATAAATAAATGACTTTTCCCATGCAGTGTGGGAGGCATAATTGTGCCCAATTTTAGCCAGTTATTTAATAGCCCATTTTGAGTGACAGGGCCATCGCTGCAGCTATTGAGATTGAAGGTTTCCTTAAGATGTTTTCCATCAGCTTTGTACAATGTATAAGTTACATCACTTACCTCATTGGAACACACCGGGATTCGAACCAAGCGTTATAATATTATACACACCTATTTAAAAAGATGAGTAATTTAAATTTTTAATAGGTGCTATGTAGCAGGCAATATAGACTTACACAAACTTCTATTGTAGGAAGAGCTAGCGGATCTAGATAACATTTATTTCCCAGCTTTTTAATGAGATTCTTCTCAAAGTGAATTGAGCAGACTCTACTATTATTGGGTGGTTTCCAGTTTACTCTCCCACAAGCTTTAATCCACTGGTTCCTCTCGAGTTCGTGATCAGGGAACCTAAAATGCAATAATTAAAAAAAGTTACCTAATGACCATGATAATGAATTTTATAATATTAAACCACTTGATCATAATTCGAAGCATAAACAATTGAGATAGGCATATCACTTTTCCTTATCCTTTTCCCTAGATATTCGTGTATATAGCTCTGTCTCGCTCGCACATGATATCAACAGGGGAGGGGTAGCTCGGCCGGTCGGTTTTTCGTCATACAAGTTTTACCATTTCTCAGGTAAGTATGTACGTGTTTCAAAGTAGCGCTCAATATGAGTGCTGTATAGCGACGAAATTGTGGATTTTCGAAAGTAAGAAGATGGCAACACTCTTTTGTAGGTTAGGTTTTTTACAATGTTTAATTTATTGGAAATTGAGCCTGTACAGCAATACATCTGCTGCAGAACAGGTGTTGTAGCAAAAACAACATGACATCGGCCGTGCTTAGTTGAATTAAATAAGTAAAAGAGACGAACTGACCTGTGAAAAGTGACACCGACAACATTTTTTCTCGATGTACTTTTACATCCTCGAACACTACAAGTAACCATATTCTTACTGATAAACTGACTGGCTTTGGACTCGAGCCAATGTTTATCACTTGTAAGCTGTATGAAAAGGCAAACACCGACTTTGAAATATTTTTTTCTTCACAACTTGTAGTTAGACAATGGTTTGACACGTCACTGAACACCGAAACGTCACTTTGACGCTTTGGAGATCGCCAAAAAACAGGTTACAGCGATAGGGACAACAAATCAATATCGCTGTGCTGCTCGCACCTGTGTGTTTTCTGATGTTGTTGTTTCATTGACATGACAGAAACAGAACATGTTACTTTGTCTATAGGTTTCTCTGTCTACGGTTTAGACTCATATGTAGCAAGAACTTACATAGGTATGTATGCTATTGCTATAGTTAGCAATGCATAATACGATTATGCAGTGAAATACCTATATTTTCCGAATAGCTGATTCGATATACTTACTCAGTGAGTGATTCGATAACACACTGTTGTGTCGAGATGATTAAATATTTCTTTATACTTAATTTGATTATATGAAACTACTATGTAAGTCTAATATGCCATGTAAGATACGAAAACAAATAAACAATGGCTGACTACAAGTGTTTTAATTAAATTTTTGGTTTCAGTTTCATGCATGATTACCTATCATCTCCGTCTCCTACCCAACATGGTTTGCTGGAAGAAATCTCTTATTAGAGATAAGCTCGCCTTTGTACATATTTTTTCTATGTTAAGCTATGTTTACTGTCATGTGAGTACAATAAAGAAATTACGAAATTACGAGATCCCCCCTTTTTTAATTTGTGTAAAAATCGTAAAGCGGTTTACAGAATACATCTACATTATCAAGTTTCAACTGTGTTTCAAGATTGCTGTGAAATACGGACGGACAGACAGACAGACAGACTTGACGAAACTATAACATCTCCTTGTTTCTCTAATGAACCTTACAACGGAAAGGCATAGGTTGTACAATTTTAAGGGATCGTTAGGGGACACCATTCTGAACTGAAACGTATATAACGTACGTATTAACGTACGTAACGTACTTATTATAGGTATAATTATAGTTACACATATAGGTAAAACAAGTTTTATGTCAGACAAGGGAGGATGTTCAAATTATCAGATTGAAGCTAATGGCAAACAATATCTACTGAAATGAAAGGTAATAAACTTAGGTGTAAAGGAATAAACGGTCAAGAGCAAACAGGACTCGCGGACCAAGGGTTCCGATCACACTTGGATATCTTTACCTCGTAACTTGTGTAATTATAGGTTGCCACATAAAAATTCCAGTATGATGTCATCCATAAACCAAATTGAATATTTTTGTAGAAAGACTGAAGATTTTTCCCTTTACTTGTACTATAAGACCTTGCATTATGCCAAATTTCATGATTGTAGGCCTACGGGAAGTACCCTATAGGTTTTGAGTCCATTGCGATTACTATGAAAATCCAACAATTTTACAGCCTAAATAGCGTTGCGTTTGACTGCGTTGACCTAGATTTTTTTTTTCACTGTGTTAAGCGATCACAGACTTTAACAATTGGTATGAGTTTCATCTTGATAATTCCACGCGTTCATGATATAAAGGTCTTGACACACGGACCACGGACGGACGGACGGACGGAAAGGTCAAGAAAGTGATCCTATAATGATTATTCTTTTTTCCTTTTAAGCATCGAACCCTAAAAATGAGGGATAGTATTCCGATCGTAACGTTCATTCATTCGTTCAATATGAAAGAGGTTGTAAGCTCACACTTACAGATACAGATTAGTAGGACAAGGAATTAAGGATAAACATGATTTCAAAATAAAAGTTATCATATAAAACAATCAGTTTGTTTACATATGATTACGACTTCAGCGTGGCCACCACCAATTATTGAATTAGAAAAATTGCTACCTGATCACCGATTAAAAGTCATCGTGTATAATTTAACTGTCACATAATGACATCACAATACACAATTTACTTGCAAAATAAATATACAAATGAAAGAAAAAAGACAAAACTCAATATCAAGATGAAAATGGGCAGAACGAATATACATATACAATACGAGGCATACAATTTTATTATATACATGTAGGTAGCTACGTATAAGAGTTGCCCAAGATAGGCAGACATGGAAGAAGATGGAGGAGGCCTACACCCTGAAATAGGTGCCCAATAAATAAAAAATAATAATATATTATTACAACCTAAATTGCTGTTAATAAAAAAAAAACAATAATTAATAGTATTAAAGAACGAATTATAATCCATGTACTTATAAGAATTAGAATGTATAATAATATGAATTAATTACAAGCATGTTATTTTATTTTTATTGGAATAAATTGCTTATTATTATTATATTATTATATGTAGCTACGTTACACGTTGTACGTTATGGATTGCATAATTATTATTAGTATTTGCGTCAGAATTTTATAAACATTTCGTCATTAGTTCGGTTGCATTATTTTATTGCCGTTCAGCAAATAGATTTTATGGTTTTGGTTATGGTTAATTTTGGTTCATGCTGTTGATAAAGTTTGTAATGAACAAACTTGCCGAGTACGTTTAACGTTACATTACAACTACCCAAAAATAGTTCTTAGAAAATAAAATATTACACATTACATTTGACACCATTTTCTGTCTGACTGAGAGTTAACTATGCATAGTTTGGCATTACACAAAGTGTTGTATAGGTAAATTTTATAAAATAAGTAATATTTTGTTGCGATTTCTCCTATTATACAGCGAATGAATCTAGGTGGTTAATCTGAGATTATAATAGCTTAGAGGTATTTTGCGCACGCGTCAAATATGGAGACATTATCATTAAACAATGCAACTAGTAGCAATAACAAGCAATTAGTATATAAGTAGAATGTGTTTACATAAGTTAATAATTAAAACCTTATGATATCATTGCAATGTATGTGGAAGTGACTATTTTAAAAATATTATATCAAAAAGGTCACATTTGTATGTCGGAAACAAATCCAGGGTTTAGAAAGATTTAGGGTAAGTAAGTCGTTCCTTACCCTTTACAGACAATTTAAACAAAAAAAAAACTGAACCAAAATAACACGGAAATTGTCAATGGGATAGTAAAATTATATAAAGAAAAAATATATACTTAAGTATATACAATTTTATCACAGCAAAAATATACTAACTAAAATATTTCAGACAGTGGCTACTTTTCACAATTGAAATAAATGTAATCATCTTCACTCAAACGGTTCTCCTTACTCTTGCAAATAAATAATGCTTGTAATATGATAATGTTAATGCTCTTTAGAATACAGTAATAGTGATATGACATGATTTACGATAACGTTCTACCAATACGAATAAGTGTTGATTATTCATTTACTTAGGCAAAGTGCAAACAATTAAGGGAGTATTTTAAATTGCTGCATCTATTTCAGGGTCTTCAACAAGGAAAAACAGTGTTGATGTTAAAGGTCTGTCCAATAAAATTATATTTAACGATTCATTCTGCGCACAGTGAGTGAACTAACCGTTAGAGACAACAAAAGTATCATATCTCTTAAATATAATAAACCTTATATTTTAAAGGCTAATATTATATTTAATATTTTTATGGTCTATTATAAATCGAAAGTGAACATACATATAATATGTGGTATTAATCTGTAGTTTTGAAGGATTCGTATTTTTTAAATCGTTTTAACGTTTGATTTATAAATATAATGATGCCACTCGTTTGTTCTTTATTGTTTTTTTTATTTTAATATTCAGGCAGTAGGTATATAAAAAGACGCTTTACCAAAAACTTTGCTCATAAAACTGTTTGTTTTATTTTACCATAAAATATAAAAAAAACAGAAATATTATAAACTGTTTCCTGTGATTCTTTAATCAAGTTTATAATAGCTTATTTATGAATATGAATGTCGAAGTAAAAATGAGCACTGAACTTTTCCTGTTTTTCCAATAGTTAATTCTCGCAACATACGAAAACATGAATCTGTACATTGAAGCGTATCCATGTCCACTATATTGTAAATTATTTACACCATCAGTGTCACATTAAAGTTGTTGTCACTGCTTATATTACTTGTACGTACTTTAACAGAGATGTTGTAGTGTGGTCACGGTTACATGAAGGTATTTAGTTTAATTGTTAATTACTAACGCCTCAGTATCATGAGGAAGTCGAGAAAGACGGTTCTCATTAATCTATAGGCATAATACGGTTTTGATTGATATATCTTAGATAAAAAACGTAAAAAAATATTTTACAAAAAAACACTTTTATTTACATTATTTTGTCCTTTTTTTAAAGTTTATTGCCAGGATGTGTAATTAGTGTCGGACATTAGTAAACTTTGACAACGCGTTCAAATATAGACTTGCTCAAAGTTGACCCCAGGTAAATATTATTAATAATACCTAACTCCATACGCAAATCACGTTTTAATTTACATATTACGAGTGTTGAACTTACATATTAAAAGTCACTTCTGAATACTACCGATTTTGTTTCGCCTTCACATCACATATGGACTCAGATCAGATTCAGAACCAATTTCTTAACTATTTTGCTAATAATAGTAAACTTTTTAAGCATTTTGTAACGCTGCAAACAGTCACACTAATTTTGTACACATAAAATATCACAAAATTTCAAAAATACAGCCTATGGGTTATTTGCGCAATCAAAAAAAAATGCCGATATCTTCTTCAAAATCGGCAGCTTGTTTGCCCATTGTCCACCTTCGTCCTTTTTGTATCCTGAGTTAATCGAGTTCAGATTTTCAGGCTTCCGCACATCATTATAATAATAATAATAATAATCTTTTTATTTCAGGTATAAAACCCATATTGACAAATACCTTAAAACTAGAGATATATAACATTTTATGAAACTAACCTAACTTAACGTAAACCTACACTGAAAAAATGGCATTGTTGAATTTACTAAATTAAAGTAGGTTGATTTCACTTTTGTTGAATTTACCCTATTTGTAGTTATTACTACAACATTTACATAATTAAAATTACGAAATCTAAATTGTTGATGTGATTACAATTTACTTTTGTAGACTTAACAAATAAGAATGTTAAAATTACAGAACCGTACTAGTTAAAATACAAAGATGTACGATAAGTAAAAAATACTAAATGAATTTGTAGATTTTACGCAACAGAACAGTTAATTTTATTAAACATTTTAGTAATAATAACAAATTTGGTTTTGTAAGAATTTATCTATAGGATTACTAATATTATTTGTTAAATTAACTACCAACAGGCGTTGGATTTACTAAATCCTGGGTGTCAATATGCAACATATTCAGTATGGTAAATTATACTACATCCATTAGTAAAGTTTACGCAACAGAACAGTTGCTTTTATTAAAATAATTTAGAAAAAATAGCATATGCGATTTTGTAAAGACTTTATCTATAGGATTACTAATCTTCATAGTTAAATTAACTACCAACGGACGTTGGATTTACTAAATCCTGGGGGTGAATATGCTACATGTTCAGTTAAGTAAATTATACTACATCTGTTAGCTAATTTTACGAAACAGTTTAGTTGTTTTTATCAAAATATTTTAGAGATAATAACACATTTGATTTCGTAAAGACTTTATCAATAGAGTTACTAATCTTCTTAGTTAAATTTACAACCAACAGACGTTGGATTTACTAAATACTGGGCGTGAATATGCAACATATTTAGTATAGTAAATTATACTATATCCGTTAATAAAATTTACGCAACAGAACAGTTACTTTTATTAAAATATTTTAGTTAAAATAACATATGTCGTTTTGTAAAAACTTCATCTATAGGGTTACTAAACTTATTCGTTAAATTTACAACCAACATACGTTGGATGTACCAAATAATGGGCGTGAATAGAGAACATAATCACTATAGTAAATTTAACCACATCCGTTAGTCAATTTTACGCAGTAAAATAGTTGCTTTTTGAAAATATTTTAGTGATAAGAACATATTTGGTTTTGTAAAGACTTTATCTATAGGGTTACTAATCTTCTTTGTTACATTTACAACCAACAGACGTTGGATTTACTAAATAATGGTATGAATATGCAACATTTTCAGTATAGTAAATAATATTTTATCCGTTAGTAAAATTAACGCAACAGAACAGTTGCTTTTATGAAATTATTTTAGTTAAAATAACATATGTGGTTTTGGAAAGACTTTATCTATAGAGTAACTAAAATTCTCTGTTAAATGTACAACTCACGTACGTTGAATTTATGAAAACCTAAGCGTGAATATGTAACACATTCAGTAAAGTAACTTCTACTACACCCGTTTGTTAATTTCACGAAACAGTTTAGTTGTTTTTATGAAAATATTTTAGTGATCATAACATATTTGGTATTGTAGACTTTATCTATAGAGTTACTAATCTCCTTCATTAAACTTACAACCAACAGACGTTGGATTTACTAAATCCTGGGCGTGAATATGCAACTTATTCATAATAGTAACTTATACTACATCTGTGAGTAAATTTTACGCAACAGAACAGTTGCTTTTAATAAAATATTTTAGTGATAATGATACATTAGGTTTTGTATAGACTTTATCTATAGAGTTACTAATCTTCTTAGTTTAATTAACAACCAACAGACGTTGGAGTTATTAATAATGGGTGTGAACGTGCAACATATTCAGTGTAGTAAATAATACTATACCCGTTAGTACAATTTACGCAACAGAACAGTTGCTTTTAGAAAAATATTTTAGTTAAAAAAACATATGTAGTTTTGTAAAGACTATCTATAGGGTTACTAAAGATATTCGTTAAATATACAACCAACAGACGTTGGATTTACTAAATCCTATCAGCAATGGCATTTATCGTAATTTTTTTAGGGTTCCGATCCTTAAATGGAAAAAGAGGAACCCTTATAGGATTACTTTGCTGCCCGTCTGTCTGTCCGTCTGTGTGTCAAGAAGTCAAGACCTTTATTATCGATAACGCGTAGACGTATCAAGCTGAAATTTATATCAATTGCTCAGGTCTATGGTCGCACAAAGCTGTGAAAAAATCAACTTTCTAGGCTAACGTAATTGAACGCTATGACCGTTTATATGCTGTAAAATTGTTGGATATTATCATATTAAGTAATCGCAATGGACCAAAAACCTATGGGGTACTTCCCGTTGTCCTACAATCATGAATTTGGCACAAAGCAAGGTCTTAGCACAAGCAAAGTGTCTTTCTGCATAACTATGCAATTTGGTTTACATAGATGACATCATACCTACTTCAGTTTTTTATGTGGAAACCTAATTACACCAGTTCAGACTCTCTCCAAGTGTAATCGGAACCCTTGGTCCCCCAGTACTACTCGCAATTGACCGTTTATTTTTTATTGTCAACATAGGCATAGAAACAATTAGGTTCCGTACAGCTTGTACTGTACCTACCTAGGTAGGACAAGACAACTAATATTTCCCGAACTATAGGTTACCTACCTAATAGAGTCCATCACTGTTTTTGGTTCCCATGACACAGAGTCTGCGCCATTGTGTCGGGCCAGAAGCACTGTAGGTAAGAAGGTATGTGCCTGTATGTAAATGTTATGTATGATAATTATGGGTAGGTAACCGTAAGGCTAGAAACACGAAGCCAGTAAGTAGGTAGGTAGGTGGTTGATCAACGTAGAAGAAGTCTTTTTCGTTTCGTTGAATTATGTAAGTAATAAATAACTCATTAGTCATTCATTACAAAAGTGCCTGTAGGTAATAAATGGCGGCCGAAAGCCAAGTGGTAAGGAGGTAGGTAGGTACCTAACGAAACTGTAGCCTGCCTACCTAGGAAGGTGCCACCTACATTGTCTGTCTTTATTCCAACATGAATAGGTACATGATTTTATATCTTATTTAAGGTGTAGGCACCATTAATGTCCTTACCGAGGGGCACAGGTCTTAACCTGGATACGAGTAACATTGGGCCATACTCCACCACGCTGGCTCAATGCAGGTTGATGGAAGCCATTGAATGGGTTTTACGACTAGGTACCTAGGTATTAGTAGGTACTTGTTTAGTACTCAGGTAGGTACCTGACGCAGCAGATGTAGGTTCGAAATGATAAGCATGCTGTACGTAATGCGGATGTTCCGGTGTGATGGAAAACGTCGTGTGGAAACTCATTGCTCCATAGCGGCGACCTGTCACGCAAAATGGAGTACCTACCTACCTACCTACTGAATCACGGGCTAAAAGTGGGCACAGCTGTGCCTCTGCCGCCCCGTATGCGAAAAGGCGTGACGCTATGTTTTGCTGGTTTTGTTTATTTACAAGATTGGTTATGTTGAAATTACAAAACTAAAATGGTCAATCCAATGCGTAGGCATACCCAGCGGCGCCCAGCGCCAGCGCACTCGATCATCAACTCAATCAGGTGACGCGTGCCAGAGTTGCCAAATTAGCGACTTTGTCGCTGGAAATGGCGACTTGTAACTCAGCCGTAGCGACAATTACTTAAACATATTACTTACTTATTTTTCGCGTGCGAAATCTGTCTCCTTTGTTAAGCGGTATAAATTCAACATGGCTGCAAGTCAACATGTGACATACCCTACGAACTGGTACAAAATTTGAGCAGTTTTAATTAGATAATAAATAAATGGGTGGGTTTTCAATATTTTGTGAATATTTCAAGCGTCCACCTGTTATCATTACCAATATTGAGCAAAAACGAACAAAAAAAACACGATTATTGTATCTTGTCGCATGAGTTTGTGATAGCCGGGCTTACCCGTAGATTGCGCTTGGGATGGTAGAGTATCCCAGACTTAGGTACTTTGGCATTTGCGTGACGACACATTTACGAAAACCTTTTGTTTCTTTTACAACAATGCATTTGTACTAACGAATAAATGCCATCTCGTTCCTACTGAACTAGGAACGAGATGGCATTCAAACAATCTTAACATTGAAAAATAATTGAGTTCACATGTTGAGTATGTTAGTTGAGTTTATATCATAGTACTAACAGACGATCGGGTATGGAAGCCCCCTTAAATACTTTTATTCTGTTTTTTAGTGTTTGTTGTTACAGAGCATCAACAAAAATACATCATCTGTGAAAATTTCAACTGTCTAACTACCACGGTTCATGAGATACGGCCTGGTGACAGACCGACGTACAGACAGACGGACGGACAGCGAGTCTTAGTAATAGGGTCCCGTTTTTACCCTTCGGGTACGGAACCCTAAAAATTACGCCAAAATGGTCCATACTATTTTACCCAAACCCAATCTCATGATTGTTGGTCTACGGGAGTAGCTATCTAATTTATGTAATAATTTATGATTTTAATGCCGTTTGCTATCGATTGACACAAAATTTCATGAGTGGCCGGTGAATTTATGACTTTTTCAGGGTGGCGATGGCGGACGGTAGGTATGCCAAGCTCGTTACTAAAATGCTACATGCTCTTTCAAGGAAATGTATCATGGTAAGTTAAAAAAGCGTTTTCATGAAATTCCTTGACGACTTTTCGTATTGAGTCTAGCGAGATAGAATTCTCGGAGTAGGCAACTCTATCTACCACAACCAGCACACCACCCCTCCGCCCGCCACCCGCCCGCTTCCCATTCCCAATGCTCTCTCTCGTTCATTTCTTCATTGCCAGTTTGGTCAGTGCTCAGTGAGTTCGTGTTTGTCGTAGCGTAGTAAAGTAACCTACCTACTCTTTGGTGTGTTGTGTGAACATGGACCCGCCGCCATCGTCACTAGACGAAGACGCTTTATTATGTGACGATAGCCTAGGACTTCAATATCTTGCGGAATGGGGATTGTCTGAAGCAACCATAAACAACTTTCAAGGTATGTTGATACTTACACCTACCTATTACATACCTACTATTTTTTTGTATCTTGTTCGATTTGGTTCGCTAAAATGCTTGCGAGCTAACTTGAGGCTTGAGCCAATGACGTCATTACGGCGGCGTTTGTATGCTGCTATTGCATTCCAGCGGAGTCTCAAGTCAAGCTCGCACGTGTAGTAGGTACCTAGTTACTCGACCAATCTTTGCCCAGGCTCCGGACACACAGAATAGACATAAGTGCGTAGAACGCTGGTTACCAGAGCGCTGGTCTACCAGCGCTTATCGGCGCCGCTTTGCGCAAGTAGGTAGTCGGCCGGCACAGGCAGTTTATACTTTTGTACCGAACGCGAACGAACCAGAGCGCCGACCTGCGCCGACCAGCACAGGCGTCGGCGCAGGCAGTTTAAGTTCATTAGCCTGTAAAAAAACCCCACAGGTTTGGTGTGCAAATTCCACACTGTGCGTAATAATAATAAGTACCTACTTTGCCTGTTTGAAACTCATGGGTCTATGTTTGTTTTAGATAACCAAATTCCATTTAAGTTATGGGACGATATAAAAGACGCAGAATTCAAAGAACTTATACCGAATCTAAAAGAAAGGATTCTCTTTAAACGTGGGCTGGACAAAATCCAACAAATAATTAATGTAAGTACCTACCTATTTGTAGCAATTTATTAGATTTATAGATATTTTCGTAGAGTTTGACTTGACCAACTTATTATCTTAATTACTATTGTGGAAAAACACATATTTTTGCAGTTTTCTGCTGCAGCGACGGACGTAACAGCCATGTTGCAGTGTGAGCTGTTATAAACTTTATTACAATATGGTTGTGTCCGCCGGCCCACCTGGCCTTAACAAGCAGTAAGCTGCAAATGCAGCCATCATCTCATCTCTCATCATGTCTAGCATTTCTTGTCAAAGTATACCTTGTACTGACCGAGCGAGTGAAGCGAGCGAAGAGTCTCCGTTTCAGGATTGGCCAAAAATGCTTTCGTATGTTTGTATGTTTTCCTGTTCTCCTCTACAGGGCGCATTTCTCAACCGATTCGCGTGAAATTTTGTGAGTAGGTTGAACAATTAAATAGTTTTTTTTTGTCGAGCCAGTTTTTGTTTTTTTTTTTAAATAGCGGAGATAGGGGGTTTCAAAATGTAAAAAAATCGCTACGACCAATCTCGGAAACAGATGCGAGTAGGTACATGCGCGGTTCGTGCGCACGTTGTACGTGCGCGCCCCGCGTCTACACTGATGCAATGCTCGTTTCGTGTCGCATTGCATGTTGCGTTGCAGCAATCTGTACCCGGCTTTATGTTGCGTTGCGCTAGTCTATTTGTACCTTTAGATTATCCACTAATATTTTTATAGGACACAGCATCTGACTACACACATAGCTTGAGTTCAAGCGAATTGTTGATGCCAAGCTATCCATCTGCGAGTAGCACCGGTAGTGCTGGATGCAGCGAGCTGCCAAATGAGAAGTCTCAAGTAAGTTTTTAACTAATGTTATAATTATATATAGCGCTTATTGCGCACTAGTGCTTTTTAGGGTTCCGTACCCGAAGGGGGCCAAACGGGACCCTATTACTGAGACTTCGCTGTCCGTCCGTCCGTTCGTCCATCCGTCCGTTCGTCCGTCCGTCCGTCCGTCCGTCTGTCTGTCACCAGGCTGTATCTCATCAACCGTGGTAGCTAGACAGTTGAAATTTTCACAGATGATGTATATCTGTTGCCGCTATAACAACAAATACAAAAAATATATATATTAAGGGGGGCTCCCATACAACAAACGTGATTTTTTGCTCATTTTTGCTCGATATTGATGATAGTAGCAGGTAGATGCAAAATGTACACAATATATTGAGTATATTATTGACTTAAAAAATATATAATAAAATTAAAATTAAATTAATATTTAGAGGGGGCTCCCATACAATTTTTTTTTTGCGGTTTTTTATAGATAATGGTACGGAACCCTTCGTGCGCGAGTCCGACTCGCACTTGGCCGGTTATTGTTACTTTATTTTTCAATCTCCGGTCCGAGTTTTTATGCCTGCAAATGTTTACGTTTATGTTGTGTGGTTAAGTATATCAATACAAGACAGTCTGTTTTTTCCTCGCAAGTGCTGAAAAACGTCGTATGATACTTGTGTGCATTGATTATTACACCCTTGGCTATCTTACAGTGTTCGCTTAGCGGCTCGTGTGTGTTCACAGTTTGACGAATGTGACGAAGTGTTGGCGAACGTGAACACTGTTTCACGCATCAATATCCTAAAATAAAGCAATCATTTTTACACACTTGTCGAGATTCGTGTTAAAATGAATTTACACAAGTACATACAATTGAATGCTTTATTCTAAGATATTGATGCATAATTAAGACGTATAACAGTGTTTTACTACCGCGGCTTGAGTTAAATGGATAAACAGTGTCACTGTTTACACACAAAGTTGAGAAAACAGCCAAAATTTAAAATTTCCACCCAGACCGAGACGTTTCACCTTAAACTTTTAATTTTGTCTTTGATTTTAGTAGAGTCTCTGAGTACCGAAGAGGCTGAGGAGAGGCTGTGGCTCAAATTCAACAAGGAGCCATGGCCAGAAATTTCTGATAAGTGGAATAAGACACGGAATTGCAGAATGAACTATTTAGCTTCGGCTAAAAACACCATAAACGACATACTCTCGGAATGGCCAAGTCTTAAAACAAGCCTAGGCTACAATTGGTATGAACATTTTTATGCATTAATGTATGGGCATACTACCGTTATAATATGTATACTCTTTGGGCATACTTATATGTGATGCTGTGTTATTACTTGAAATTGTTATTACTTTAAAACATGTCAATGAGGGCTATGATGTGTAAAAACCACTAAACTAAATACACTAAACTGACAACATCAAATCCGAAAATCCTCAAATCGGCCACAGATTCCATTTTAACACACACCATTTTAATTATTTTAGTTCGTGTCGCCTTTCAAATCGCGGGCATTGTAGGTACCTATATTAAATATTAGTTTAATTTAGACTATCACTAGGGCTCACCTATGAAAAAAAGAATTGACAACCATAACTCCTCAGCTCTTACGCGGTTGCCTTAGATCCTATTTTCCAACCTATCTTATTTTCAGATTGAAGCTGACTTTAATGTTATGCATCCTAATTGTGAGCTGAACTTACTGAAAAAGTGGCCTTTATTTATGGACAAGGCGCTACCACTTTTGAAAAAACTTAAATCAAGCGATGTGAAGATACTTGATGAAAATCCTATGGAAGGTACTAAATTAATATTATTGTTTTAAGACAAGTTCAGTGAGTCAACTATTAATTAAGTGCATCATTTAACCAAATGGCGATTACATAAACAAACCAATCATCCGATTGGTAGCGAGTCAACACTTGATACTTATTTTGTACTTAATATTTCTTTCAGATGCCAGAGACTACATATTTTTTAAATTGATGTCTCAGAAAATGCCACCTACGGTTAAAGTGCCAATAAGTGACGACAAGAAAAAGAAGTTCTACAAACTCAGCATTGTGGAGTCGCAGAGTGCGTTCATTTTACACGTAACGGTACGTACAATTATTAGAATATTGAATGACGTGAATGGGAATTACTTGACATGTATTTTAAATTCAATATCCCTGTTAATTCAATATCCCAATATAGCTGTTGAAATAAAATGATCGATAGAGGTGGTAATGACCAGTGATCGGAATAGGTAGAGCTAAAATACCTGAACTGTGTACCTAAACAGAGGCGGAAAGTGGAGTCGTCATTACAACTTTTAATTGTTGGGTCAATAATTTGTCCCAAGTTTGGGCAAAGTTTCAATGTATTAAAATACATGTCATAATGTGCTAAGATAGTTTTTTGAGAGAATATGTAATAAAAGACATCGAATCATTCTGGGTTACCTATAGTTAAAATTTCCCAAAATGTTTCATTTTTGTTTACACCTATAAAACCATCGATTGAGAATTTAATTATAAACAACAATTATTCTTTGTCGTAAATAGTAAGGTTTTTGAGATAATTCAGTTTTGATATGACTAAATACAATTTTCAGAAATTGTCGGTCAGTCACCTGAGGAAAGGGCACTGAAGCTAGTCCAGCCAGATTAACAGAGCCTTTTATTTCCACTTGTTCACTCACTGCTCATATATTTATTTTATTATCATTTATTTTATGAAAACCTCTGTGGCGCAACGGTTGCAGGTCTGCGTTCCATGCGAGAGGTCCCGGGTTCAATCCCGGCTGGGGACAAAAAAACCCCAGTTCTTGGATGTTTACATGTTTGTGATGTCGCTGTTTTTGGTTCCCACGACACAGGGTATCCTAGTGTGGGGCCAGAAGCAATGTATGTACCTGTATGTAAATAAATAAATATATATAAGAAGAGTAGGTTATTTACTTACAATTTTTTTTGTTACAGAACCAAAGTGAAGTTAAAAACAAACTTGAACAATGCCAGAACGTACATCTAGCGAGAAGAACAACATTCCAACCCATAATCATCGCCGTCGGAACAACAACTAAGGATATCAAGAACTTTTACGTAGCATTCGACAACATACTGTACAAAATAGATTCAATGCTCAAAGCCGTCGACGTGTGCTTCAAAGTTATACACGTCCTCAACGCTCAGTACCCGCTAGAATGTATAAGTGTCTGGACCTTCATACAAAAATACTTTTATAATTTTGACTGCAGGACTGATAAAAAAATTACGAGTGTTTCATGTTTCATGTCAGAACTTTAAGTAAATTATGTTTGTTTGCTTCGTTTGCTCAATGGTGGCAAACAACCACCAAGATCTTATTCACCATTACAAAACTAGCCACGGCTTAGGTCAGATTCGACTTATCAATGTGCACAATGTAATTGTTTCAGGACATTTCAGAGTTTAAGGTCATTTCGTCGTCATCTAGTTAATCACAATGTTTCGGAACCGAACATATCTTTAGGTATGCCCTCGTCTCCAAATTTACACGTAGATAATATCAACGAATGTCATTTAAATTTAGACATAACCGATAGTATTCGAGAAGTTCAGGACATTAATGAATGCTTTAGTTAGTATTTTTATATGCACTTATTTGTACGCGGGGTTAATAATTTAAGTAAACATTTGCATTACTTACGTAAGTAAGCAAAATATTTGTTGCCTCATTAAAACTGGACGAATACTATAATTTTGTTATACAACATGTAAATGAATTAACGCAAAATGAGAAACCACTTTGTTGGACATCATTCCGATCAACTTTCATGAAGAATGAGATTTGATTAGAGCAACTTTATTTTTCACTTCTCCATAGAAATCAGCTGACCCACTGAGGGCAAGGTACTGGGAAGTGACAAATAAAGTTGCTCTGATCAAATCGGTTTCATTATGAAAGTTGCTCAGAATCATGTCCCTAACATGTAGTTTCTTATTTTGCGTTAATTCATTCACACGTTGCATATTTTTATAACTTTCACTGCAAGACACAGCAGTTCCGTGTTTCTTGTTAGCTTTTGTTATATTGTGTCTTTAGTTGTTAGAAATGCCCTCTGGCATAACTTGATTTTTGTTTATGCCTTTCTATGCCTAGCTGAATGTGCTTTTCTAGCGCCGTGTAGAGGCCTGGTCTAGGCCATTGAAGTCTCTCTCTTCGCCGGTGGAAAAGCACGTCCAGATGTTTCCCAGTTGATGAGGTCAGTTACAGCAGTAGCAGTAGGAGCAGCAGAAGCTGTCAACCTTGTAATATTTTAGAAAAATAAATTTTTAATTCTTATTTATTTTCTTATTCATTGATATTTGATATAGGTACCCCATTGTTTGATTTTATCTTTTGTATGTTTACTACCTAAATTGCTTAGGGCCAACTTACTTATTACCTATACTTTTGTACAAATATAAGCGGCTTTTGTGTTTACTTTATAGATCTACTTATCTAAAATATAATTTGAATTTATGTATTATTACTTAATTAGTTTCCAATATTCACGAGTTTCTTTATCTTTTGTGATGTGTGTATAAACTATTGAGTATAGTATTCTACTAAACGGCTTTTGTAATTTTAAATATTTTAGTTTGTATTTTATACGAAACATAGTTTGATATAATGTACGAAATTAAGATTGGTATAATATACGAAGTAAGATAGTTGTTTTTACATACCTACTATCATACTATCAGCTATTATTATTTCGTACATTAAACCAATGTTAATTTAGTATATTATATTAAAGTATGTTTCGTATAAAACAAAAACTAAAATTATTAAAATTACAAGAGCCGTTTAGTAGAATACTATACTAAAGTATGTGTTAATTATACTAAAGAAACTCGTAAATATTTCGAAACTAATTAAGTTAAACATACAAATGTTGTTTAGTAAAATTCACCAAAGTAGAAAACGTTAACTTTACTAAAGAGAGGTAGTAAATATTACAAAACATAATTTTTTTAAATACGATACTAGCAACAGTAAAATATACTAGAGTTGGTTAGTATTTTTTACTAAATTAGATGCTTATAATCACTAAAGTAGCATACGTTAACTTTACAAAAGGGAGGTAGTAAATATTACAAAACATAAAAATTGAAAATACTATACTAGCAACAGTAAAATATACTAGAGTTGGTTAGTATTTTTTACTAAATTAGATGCTTATAATCACTAAAGTAGCATACGTTAACTTTACAAAAGGGAGGTAGTAAATATTACAAAACATCAAAATTAAAAATACTATACTAGCAACAGTAAAATATACAAGAGTTGGTTAGTATTTTTTACTAAATTAGATGCCTAAAATTACTAAAGTAGCATATGTTAACTATACTAAAGAGAGGTAGTAAATATTACAAAACATAAAAATTGAAAATACTATACTAGCAACTGTAAAATATACTAGAGTTGGTTAGTATTTTTTACTAAATTAGATGCTTATAATCACTAAAGTAGCATACGTTAACTTTACTAAAGAGAGGTAGTAAATATTACAAAACTTTAAAATTAAAAATACTATACTAGCAACAGTAAAATATACAAGAGTTGGTTAGTATTTTTTTCTAAATTAGATGCTAAAAAATACTAAACAAGCAGACGTTAACTATACTAAAGATAATGTTGATTGTACGATACTGATTGTGTAAATACTCAATCAATCATGTTTAGTAAAATCAACAATTTTTGTGTGTAGGTCCCAAATCAACCTAAAAATTTAGTAAGGTTTAGTAAAAATTTAGTAAAATCAACCAAAGCATTTTTTCAGTGTAGCTAGGGATTTTCTTCCTCGTCGGTCTCGCCTCCCTATAGCGTCGGTAGAAGATGCCTTCTGGCCAATAGTCCTTGGCTAGGAACATTATCCGGGTCCTATTAGCACTATGACGCTGTATTATTATTTTATTGTTCTATATAATGTGTGCTAATAGAGTCTTTTTCAATTTCAATTTATATATCATCGGCTGGGGAGCAATTCTGGCACCATCAAGATCATCTCCATATTCTAGATACGATTTTAATACCTCATATTTCCGTCGAAAACGACGTCAATTCATATTTATTTCGATCGAAATTAGCTCGAGATATCTCGGTTGATCGTGAGTCGGGTCGTGAGAAAAGCTTTTTTTGCTTTCGACTGAGATATTCGGTATCCAAAATCTATATTTCGACCATGTAGATAATTTCAATAGCGTAAGAATCGAAGGTACAGTACAGAAACGGTAGCAGGAGGGCGATAACGGGGCGAGGCGGCTGTCAATGTTGTGAAATGTATGGTCACATGACCGCCACACACACCAGCCTGCTTTCCTACCACTACCCGCTTGGATGACTTGTTTCATACCGTCTTAGGGTCGATTTCACGTCACACGATTATGTCTCATTCGTGTGAGACGAATCTAATTCGTGTGACACAAATATTCGTTAAATCGACCCCCGTAGAAAATTCGTAACGCTTGCAACGCTATTTGCAGCGTGCGTAACACCATTCGTGGGTCGATTTCACATCACACGATTATGTCTCATTCGTGTGAGACTAATCTTATTCGTGTGACACAAAAAATCATGAAATCGACCCCTAATTTGACCGAGCGAGCGCAGCGAGCGAAGCGTCTCCGTTTCAGGTTTGGGCAAAAATGCTTTCGTATGTCTGTCCGGTTGTTCTCCACTACAGGTCGCATTTATGAACCGATTCTCGTGAAATTTTGTGAGCAGGTTGGAAAAATAAATAGAATTTTTTACTCCAGCCAGTTTTTAGATTTTTTTCAAAATGGCGGAGATATGGGGTTTTAAAATGTAAAAAAATCGCTACAACCCAAACGGCTCGATGGATATTAACAAATGAGGTGTCGTTGGATTCGTAAAGACCATGAGAGTGAAACAGACTATATAATTTTAGTAAAAAGTCAATAGGTTGTATTAAAGATCGCGAAATGTAGTTTACAAAGTTATTGGTGCGGCTACTTTCATACTGCATGTACGTAACCAGGTACATTCATAAGTTTGTATGTGTTATTGAAAGAAAATTATTTGGGTTATTTTTTTTATGTGTGTTAGCAGTTCAGCTTTCCCACCGACATACTCGCGAGGTCTACAGCTCACAGAGCCACTAGTATTAATAAAGGGATAGTAGTAAAAGTATCTTACTATGAGTTCACCCTAAGAGTAACTAGTCTCAGAGTAAGGAAGTATTAACAACAGAGGTGTTTTTAACCGACTTCACAAAATGAGGAGGTTTACAATTCGTCTGGATATATTTTTTTTATGTATGTACACCGATTACGCCTAGACGGATGGACCGATTTGGAAAAAGGGGTTTACCTTCCCATTTGACACCAGGTCAGGATCTGATGATGGGATCCTGGAGAAATCGAGGGAACTCTTCAAAAATTAAGGCAGACCTATAGTGATTTTTGTGTTTTTCATAATAACTCGTGCAAATGCACGTGGTAAGCATAATATTGTAATGCGGAACTGATGATGAAGACCACACATGGCCACCAGAACTGCTTAATACTAGGTACAAACACAATCTACTATGCGGAATCTAAACCCGGTGGACC
Organism: Argyresthia albistria; assembly: GCA_963457715.1. Classification (NCBI taxonomy): domain Eukaryota; kingdom Metazoa; phylum Arthropoda; class Insecta; order Lepidoptera; family Argyresthiidae; genus Argyresthia; species Argyresthia albistria. Next base: position 1,094,529 of record OY735263.1, read on the forward strand.
TAGAGCCATGAAACTTTGTACAGGGGTTATTGTAGGGTAGCATTGAGATGGGATTTAATTAAATTAATTCCCCAAGGGGGGCAATAGGGGGTTTTGTATTAAACTCAATCTAATCAAATAGGGTTTGTGGAAGTCGTTTTTTTTCTAAAGTCTACTTTTTGTTTCAATTATTATTAATAAGATTAATAGTCTTGCATTTGGTAACCGCCCTGCTACTGTCTTGCTTTCCCGTCGGTAGGTGATGTGCCGTTGCCTTTCTCCGCGATAATGGCAGAGTCATCTACGTCGACCCACTACTGGTTAAAAAAAACTAGAACTTGTACTTTTAAAATTTTAGCAAACATTTTCTTTCAGTATTTTTGCTAACTGTGTGTAAGCGGTCGCCCTAATCTTCTGTTACGAATCGAGCTACAAACACGTGCAGTATTACGGTTTTCTTCGCCTGACAATTAGTTATTCGTCGAGTAACTTTAATCGTCACCTCGATAGAACAACGGTCGGTTGGTTACGCTCCTATGTTGAAAATTGCACTTATGCTTGAATTGTGTAATGTAAAACAGACGTCCTTCTCATTATTTGTCCAAACAATATAGTACTTACTAGAATAAAATACACGTGTCACAGCTGACGTACGGGAAAAGGCTTCATTTATACTATTTGAAGAGAAATACAACCTTACATAGGTAGTTCTAAAAACTAAAAAATATGTCTGGTTGATTACATTGTATCTGAATTAGTTCTGCTGATCTTTCCATCCTCAGATATTTATATCTCTCTGTTTATCTGAGACATTTGACATTTCACACGTACATAATTTCATAATTCATAATTTCTTTATTGCACACAAAAAGTTACATAGGACAGTAAAAAACATAGAAAACGTGTACAAAGGCGAGCTTATCTCTAATAAGAGATCTCTTCCAGCAAACCAAATAGGGATGAGACAGGTGGATTGCTGAGCAGGAGTAGACCCATGTGTACAATACATATAATTATTACTTACAAATCAATAGACTACATAAACTAGTGCATACTTATATAAATAAATATGAAATATGTTTATATAATATACATAAACTAATAAATACTATACATATATACTAATTCTATAAAGACAGGTAATGCTTCTTCACACGACTCTTAAAAATACTGAGAGTAGGACTATCCCTGATGGTGCAGGGGAGTGCGTTCCACAAGCGGATAGCACGAAGTCTAAATCCGTGCTCATAGGACGCGGTGTTATGAGGTGGTACTGTGAGCAAGGACACTGCTTGAGTTCTCCGAGGCCTGCTGGAAGAAAGAAATTGAAAACGGTCTCGTAGGTAGGATGGATACCGTGGATTCCGTAAAATATTGTAGAGAACATATAGAATGTGAGAATCCCGCCGAAGACGGATCGGCAGCCCTTCAACTCTTTGCGATGCTGTGATACATGGTCGTATTTGCGCAACCCGTACATGTGAAATGTCAAATGTCTCAGTCAAATGTGTGAAGTGTCAAAGCGTGCGGTGACAGCCAACTGACGATTTTTGGCAGAATCATTGCATTGAGGTTGCGTAGAAGTGCACCCCTTAAACGCCACTCACACGCCAAAAGATTGTTGGACGAGTATATCTCACTGTTTCAGGTAGATTCAGTGATCCCCGATCCGACACAGTTCCGGCACAAGTCCGTGTCAGTGAAAAATACCCTGTTATACATTCTCTATGAGAGTAGTCACACTTGTCAGTGTCCGTGACGGCACAGGTCCCGGTCAATGAAAAATATACTCTCATAGAGAATGTATGAAATAATATATGTGTGAATCGACCTTTATGCATCTCGTGAGTCACATTGACATCCTGAATGTCAAAATAATAAAAGTCGGCCTAATTAACTGTCACAAATTAGTCTAATTATAATTCACACGCTATAGGTCATTTAACGGTTTCTTACGTTAACCTCGATATGCATATTAGGATTATAATTTTATTTCGCTTCATTTCCTTTCAAACCATGAACATATTTAATAGGGTTTGATACGTTTCAGTAATTTTCGAACTGTTTCAGTAAATAAAGGAAGCATCTCATGAAATCGAGAGTATTGCGTACGTTATTGATGTTTAATATTCGCCAAGTGAACAATTATTTACTGGCTAGAGATGTGTGGACTCGAAATGGGGAGGCCTTTGCCCAGCAGTGGGACATACAGGCTGGCTACGTAAAAAATATGGTTATTGGCCTACGCACACTGGGACGGCATGGCAAGGGATTTTAAGTTTTTACCAATGGACATTCAAACGTATTCCTATAGAAATAAGACATAAATTGATATGCTTTAAAATAATGCCGAAGCATCCCGCGGAATGCTTCGGGATGCTTCGGCATTATTTCAAACCATAGCAATTTATGTCGTATTTCTATATCGATACGTTTGAATTTCCATTGGTATTTTTTTTTTTTTTATCCCGAAGCGGTGTGCGTTCGCCATCTATCATAAGACCTACTACTTGCAACTTACTAGAGTAAACTAAAACTTTCGCCCAGATCGCTGCCGGGTGGGAGGGTGCCCAGAATGCTGGCACCTTACCTCGCTGTATTGCCATGCTAATGCGTTGAGCGAGGTAGGTGCCAGCTCTGCGGTCCCCTGCCTGACGCTTCGACGAGCCGCTTGGAGATGTCTTTGAAGGCTCGTCGGGCGTCAGGGCCCCACGGCCCGAGGGTATCGAATGGTCGTCCGTCGCCGAGTGCGGCGTATTTGCGCCGTTTGAGACCCTCTGCCGCCGCCGACCAAGTATACATAAAAAAAAAACTTAATATAGCCACAAAAACAAACAAAAATCCACAGCTATACATAAAATTAAACATAAATTTTGATTTAATAATTAAGTCAATTGAAGATTTTACTATGTAAAAAGTCAATTATGAACAAGTGAGGTTTACACGTTTACATTTCAAGAGACAGGTAGTCAGGTACATACATAAACAATAAAATTTGATGTGTGGGTGGGGTAGGTACATGTATCTAGATCATAATCTTATAATTATCATTGACACGCACTAGCATACCGTTGTTCTGAAACTTTGGTTTCCGGCGTCGCGATCTCGTGATGCGGAGTGAGGCATGGCTGCGCGGCGGAAAAAGCTAGGCCACGCCCAAACCATGAAAAAATCTGGCAAGACCCAGGGCCTTAATGCCTACTGCCCAGTAGGTATTTTTTGGACGCAGTAATAGAAGGCAATCAAGGCTAAAAAATAAATTTACGAACGGCGCATAAACATATTATAGACAAAATGCATCTCATAGACCTTATCAAAGAAAAATGCGAAATGTCGTATCAATTAATGACTGGAAAAGACTCACCAAATATATTTTTCTAATTTTTTCATACAGCCTGTCCGACGATCTTTTGGCGTGCGGTGACAGGTAGAAACTAAAGCTTTTTGACAGGTTCATAGCATTAGATTGCGTAGAAGTGACGACGCTCCCTTGTAAACATCACTCATACGCCAAAATATCGTTGGACAACATAAATACCAGTTTCGAGGTTACGAACATAAGACAATCTAATGAAATCGGTCAAAAAGTATTTCATAAGGAGTTTGTGCAGCTGCAATCAAGAAGAAAAGACAAATAAACTATTGATACTCGAATAATTTTGTGCCCAAGGACGTAAAGCATATTACAATAACAAATTGTAACCAGGATATTTACTTATTCAAGAGATGTATTGTATGTATGCAAAATTAACTGTTCTGCTTTATTGATTTTCCATTTCCTTGAATGCTCAAGTGTTTAAATTCTTTCCACCTGCTTTTGAATCATTATAATTCATTCATTGAATGTTCTCAGGGGATCTCTTTTGTCATCCTGCATCCCTTTTTGGGAATACAGTAATGTCATGCGTACAATGACTCGATACTCCGGGTCATAGGTCATTGTATATTTAATCACAGATACTATAATATTATGCTAATACAGATAGACCACCTAGAACAAAATATGACATCGGCGTAAACTGAGATGCTACGGAAGCTTCTTTAGTTCGAGGCCATTATCGCTTGGTGCAGCACCATCGAAAAATTGCAAATACCACGAGATAGCGCTAAGATATATATATATAGGATTTATTCGACTAGACTCCGTAAACTTATGTATATATTTAAAACAATCCGTAACGTTGCCGCATCCAAAATAATTAAAATGACTTACATGGCCCTCGTTCAATCAATTCTAACCTACTGTATCACCTGCTGGGGGGGGAGCAGCTAAGACACATTTGGGACCCTTGGAAATTGCCCAAAGAGGAGTTTTGAAAGTTGCCACCAAACGTCCCACATACTTCAGTACATCCGAACTATACAAACTTTGTGACGTCCTTACCGTCAGACAATTATTTATTTTGGACACAATTCTCCGTCAACACCATCTTACAGCTTATCATCCAATTTTGAAGCGTCGCAAAGATCTAATCTGTTGTATCCCCACTCCTAACCTTACTTTTACAAAACGTCACAATATTTTCCTAGGCCCATATCTGTACAACAAACTAAACAAACTTTTTTCCTTCTTCCACCTAACATCTTACGAATGCAAAATAAAAGTAACTAAGTTTCTCAAAACCCTAACATATGATGATACTGAAAATCTCCTCTTATCTTTAAATTGAAAAAAGTTTAATTGCGTATAATTTCACTCGCATCACACACTCTCATTGACGCACGCACACTCACTCACAAACACTCACATACACGCGCGTTTATCTTCCATTCGATACACACACTCACACACACATACGCACCCTCACACACACACCCTCTCACTTATTTACACACCCCCAAAAACACACTATACAATATACACTCTGCATTTCTAAATTGTAACTAGCCTATTATTATTATTTTATTTTTTTTATTTGTTTTTCTCAAGTACTTGTATTATTCTTGTTAGAACCGTCTGAATATCCAAATCTTACCACAAACGCCTCGGACGAGGTACGGGCCTGCGAGCCATAAATACAGGTTATATTATTATCCTAGTTATGGCAGCAGTCAACCACCATTTTTAAGTGTACCTACCATTTTCCTTGAATAAATACTTTTACTTTTTTTTACTTTATTCTAAGATTAGCGCCACTCAGAAGTATGTTAACTGAAACCATAGAGCAAGCTGAAACCAAGGCGTTTGAAGTACAAATCTTACTCCTCACGCCATCTCTTTTTTTACGAAGGGTCACTAATTCTCATTTGTATGGGATGAGCACCCTGTGATTTGCACATAAGTTATGTATCCTTCCTGGAATTCCGATTTTGAACATAGATTGTGATTTGTTTGAGACTACCTTCACCATGCAATCGCAACGATATTGTATCAAATTCTATTTGACATGACGCGATGATTTTTCTGTGCTTTGAAGTTGATGAAGGCTAGGGTAAAACCATAGATAATAGCGATAATAATTATATAGGCAGAAAGGAGGATGCAAACTCTATGGGTAAAACCGCAATTTATGTGGCAAACCAATGGGCTTATAAACTGCCTACTGCTCACTTCAGAGGTCGCCACTGTGGACCGTCTATAAATTTGACAGTTCCTCTTAGTAAACATGTAAACAAACTAATTATTTTATGAATAAATTCTTTCAATGCCTCGTTGTGCAGCTGTTGATTGCAAAAATGTGGGGATTCATATATTCCCTAAAGACGCTAAAAGAAGAAAATTGTGGGAGAAAGCTCTTCGTATAAAAAATTGGCATGCAAGTACTTCGTCAAGGTTATGTGCTACCCATTTCCTACCTGACGATTATTTTGGACCAAATTCGTATACAGGTGATAAATCTCTAATCAAAGTGTTGAAGAAAACTGCTGTACCGTCTTTATTTTCACATTCTAAGGTCAAAACAATCACACAGACAACACAACAACAACAGCGATCGGATAGACAGCTTTCCAAGTCAGGAATGACCGGGATCTCATCCTCGAGTTCATCTTCAACTCCGAGAAGGTTATTCTTGTCGTACGCCCTTAGTCTACAACAAGAAAATGGATTTTACAATAAAACCGCAACATAACCTTTATATCATACATAACAATGCCAGTTTATAACTTACCTTTCAATTAAAACTGCTTTTTTACCAACGATGGACGCTTTTCTTTTTCTCAGCTCGACTTTTAATTGAATCACACTCCATGTCGCATACATTGATATAGTTTATTTTGTTATTTCAATTATTCGTGAAACAATAACAACTAGACAATATGGCAGTTCTTAGACACCCCATAGTGCTGCCCTCTGCAATTGGCTTTCAGTTTCAAAGCCCATTAATTTGTTATCAAAACCTGGTTTTAGTAATTTGCACACTGACTTCCCTCTCTTTATCTGTTTTTTTCCTGTCATGCCTAGGCTTGCTGGAAGAAATCTCTTTTTATAGATAAGCTCGCCTTTTTACATATCTTTCTGTAAATTTTCCGTGTTTTTTATGTTTTGTGCAATAAAGTATAAATGAAAATAGACAGGTTATTGAAAACGGCGGTTAAACGACAACGGATGGAAGAGGAGATGACGAATACAACAAGCACTTAACTGCTAATAAAGCCTTTATTTATTAAAATACAAATCTGCGGTTTCCGAGTTGGGTTGCTATGCAAGCTGATGTGTATCGTCTTGGTCGTGGATGCGGCGGCGTCGCCAGTTTGTCTGCGCAGACGCAGAACCACCGGCGGCCGTACATCACAGTCGAGAGGCGCGATTTAATACGCTAGTCGTACACCCAACTGGATGGAATATTAATTCGATAATATTCGATTCGATCACAACCTACTGTACCTCCTAAGTTGCGGCGGGGTAGGTATTTTTCAATTCTTGAAACTTCGCATGGTGCAGAATACTTCGGATGAAATTAATTGTTTTGGATATTCTAATTAAGTAATATCTCAGGAGGATAAAAGTGAACAATATGTAACTTGGATATTATTTTTTAATTAATTCCTATCCTACTATGTTCCACCGCTGGGCATACCTCTCCCCCTTTTCCACTCTATCCGATCCTGAGTGGTCTCTCTCCAATCCTTATCCCATAGAGCCAGTCTGTCGTTTTCTTAGCCACAAGATTCGGCAGTGTAAGAGCAACATGATATGTGCCGAGCCGGCAATATTGCGGCAAAATTGCCATTTTTTGAATGGTAGCTATATTGCTCGGCACATCTATAAACATGACTGGTGGCCCAGCCTTCTGAGCTACACCTATATTTATTTATTTATTTAAGTAAATTCGTACAAAATGACAGAAAAAAATACAAGTCATCGTACAAAGTATCCAAACTAAATATTAATATAAAATACATTACATGAAACACCACGTTAAAATATTATTCAGGTCAATTATATTCGATTATTCATTCAACATTATATCCATTAATCATAATATATATTGTGCATTGTGCGGGAGCGTAGATCAGCATTCCGAAGTTGTGTGGAAAAGTAATAAATTACCTGTAGAGTAGAGTATGTAGAGAAGTATATTACCTTTGTGAAGCGTCCTCTTGGCGAACCTGAGCGGTAGCAGCGGTCATCATGATATACACATGCCATTCTAAACAGTAAACATTGTTATCACTAACTGCCAATTAATCTTAAACTTCGCTACTCCCATGTTACTGCGTAGTACATAATATTGCGCAAAATGTTCAATGATACACGTAAATGAATAATACTAGAGGATGGTCGTCTCCACGGGGTTACTGGTTTATTTAATCATCAATATAAGGCCATTATATTTAGAGGTCAACCAACAGAGCAATCCGAACTTTCCAGAATGGTTCGACGGTATAATTTTATCAAGAAATTTTATGCTTTTCATAATTTTATCGGACTGATCCTGTTTATACTCGAGGTGATCGATCTTTCATAGGTGATCAAATTTTCGTTCTTTCGAAACGGGTGAAATAAAATAATGTGATAGCTTCACAGTATTTATATCACTTGTATTCTACGTCATTTGCATCCGCGTTGTAATAGAAAAGGTATCTTATTGCAATGTGTACTGGGTTAATTTTTTATCGGGACAAGTGACTACATTGTTGTAGCACGGCAAGTATGTTGATTTTCAACAGTTTTCAATTTCAATAAATTCTCAACCGTCGATAAATATTGAGTACCTACGTAGTAACGTGGTTTGAATATACATATTATTCGTCGTTACTCGTTGTTGACGTCAAATGTAAATATGTATTTTATTTGCGCATGACTTTTGTCTTTAATTCTTCCACCAGTGCTCTTCGTGACGTGGCTTATAACAACGTAACACACAGAAAATCGATTTGCTCCGTATGCTGTAAAATGTGTAATGAGTTTAAGCCGCTACTCACTCACTTGCCTGCTCCTGCGGCGATCTAGGAAGGGGGGCGGTTCGTAGCAATGTCGGAGCTACTCTACACACACGCCTGTGCACAGATTAATAAAGAGTTAGGAACAGATTGGACACTGTTCATAATCGTTCAACTAAAAAGCGACCCTTGCTACAACGCAACAAAGTACAATTCATGCTGTGTAGCGCGGCGCCCGCACTTCGATTACTTGCCTAAAAGTTGCCTCTCTTTCTGTCGCGTAACTCTATCCTCGTCTGAAGCGGCCCGTGAAACTAAGGGTTGTCTCTTGTGACAAATAAAACTGGATATTTACTTAACTACTAACTACGAACCACTTACTATTATTATTCTAGATTTGTGAATAACATTTAACTAGTGGCTCTGTGAGCTGTAGACCTCGCGAGTATGTCGGTGGGAAAGCTGAACTGCTAACACACATAAAAAAAAATAACCCAAATAATTTTCTTTCAATAACACATACAAACTTATGTATGTACCTGGTTACGTACATGCAGTATGAAAGTAGCCGCACCAATAACTTTGTAAACTACATTTCGCGATCTTTAATACAACCTATTGACTTTTTACTAAAATTATATAATTTGTTTCACTCTCATGGTCTTTACGAATCCAACGACACCTCATTTGTTAATATGCATCGAGCCGTTTGGGTTGTATCGATTTTTTTACATTTTAAAACCCCATATCTCCGCCATTTTGAAAAAAATCTAAAAAGTGGCTCGAGTAAAAAATTCTATTTATTTTTCCAACCTGCTCACAAAATTTCACGAGAATCGGTTCATAAATGCGACCTGTAGAGGAGAACAACCGGACATACGAAAGCATTTTTGCCCAAACCTGAAACGGAGACGCTTCGCTCGCTTCGCTCGCTCGGTCAATAAAGGTAGTATAGGTAGCTACCTAATCTTTTACATAATGGCCAGAAATCCTATCGACAGTCAGTAGGACAGTGTCTTTTATTTATCTGTGCAGTGACGAAACGTCATCATCAAACAAAGCATGCAGTACCTATTACTTCGCCTTCATTTTAGTAAGTAACTACACGCGGGGCGCGCGGGGCTAGATATAACGGCACGTGCAACCCGGGCGGCGCTCGGCAACCCACTGAATCGGGCCGTGCAGCGGGGCCGCGGATCTACTTGCGGCTTTGCAGGTAAAGAGCGGAGTGTCACACGCCTGGCCTGTGCAAGGAAGGAATCCCTACATCCACCACACAAAATCCAACTCAAAGTCTAAAACGCTAAATGACATTTTCGACCGCTGTCCATGCCGCAGGGTGAGCCATAAAAATTACCCCTGCTTGCCTAAACATCACATTCAAGGAAGCAATTCAAGGTCATCCTCACTTTTTGACCGCCCCCCCTTCCTAGATCGGCACAGGAGCAGGCAAGTGAGTAGCGGATTTTAGCCAACATACTTAATTATTGTACGCAACAACGACATAATGTGACGCCATTTTGCAAAATCTAGGTAGGTATTTGGGGTTGAACTTGGGTTGAAATCAACTTTAATAAAAATTATAACTTTCGGCGTTTTGTGAAAGGTTTTTGACGATAATTTATTTAATCTAACGGCTAAGCCTTATATTAAATGATTGTTGATTAACTTAAAATAAATGAAATGGGTGCGACGAGACAGTATAAAATATTTCACTTCAGCTATTGCGTAGAGTATGGTATGGCCGGCTAAAGCTATGTTAATTCTATGCTAGAGGCCCATAAAGGCCTCAGACAAAGCTTAACGACACCACAGATCAAGGAAATATAAAAATTATGATCAAATTAATATTATGATTATGTTGGCAATTAAATAACGTCGTACTTCGCTATAAGATTCATAATTATTTCTAAATCTACATACAAACTATACCCAAAACCTGATCATATACTGTCATCTGATCAAGTATCGTTTTCCGAATGAATTAACCTTGAACCTTCATTGACCAAACTTAACAAATCAACCTTTTCAACAGTCTTTAGCAAAATTCGATTCCAATTAACATTTTTGTTGATTTTTCCCACGTACCTATATTTATTTATTTTAAATAAATATTTAAAAAAATCGGTTAAGTGCGGGTCGGTATCGCACACGAAGGGTACCGTACCATCGTACAACAAATCAAAAGCACTCAAAACAATAAAAAAATAAACAAAAAGAAAATTTAAAAAGTTTATGCCTTCACGAGATTTGAACCGACGACCTCCGGATTGAGAGTCATACCGGCTGAGCTACCACAACCATGTGGGTTGACGCGAAATATGCTATCATATTTAAATGTGTAGTATATGTGTCTATGACATGGTTGCTATGACAATAAATAAACAGTTTCAGTCAAGATCTCCATTTTGAAATGCGTAAGTGTATCTAAACACGTCTCTTGTATCGGGGCCCCCTTTAATTTGCAATATCTCTCGTATTTCAGTATTTGTGGTTGATGCGGCAACAGATATACACATTCTGTGAAAATTTCAGCTTTCTAGCTATTACGGTTCGTGCAGACGGACCCGGTGACAGACAGGACGGACGGACCGACGGACGGACAGACGGACAGCGAAGTCTCAGTAATAGGGTCCCGTTTGGCACCCTTCGGGTACGGTACCCTATAAAAAAACTAAAAACTGGTGGTGCATGAAATTCCCTGGCAACAACAATGCCGGCCACATTATGATATCAAGTGCCAAACCATCAAACTAGCTACAGATATTTGATTTAATTGGACCACTCAACCTCATATGGGTAATATGGTAAATAGTACCTACATGTTTTCTTGGAAGTAACTAAGGGCGGCTTTCTCAAAATTTAATTGGAATTAGAGAAAAAAAAATACATATTGTCTTGCTCCACGCAGATTTCACTGCTAATTACGATTATCCTCCGATTAAGCTAATTCTAGTACCTTTAATCAGCCAAGTTTGGGAGATTAATTAAACTCCATTTAGTGGCTGTCAAAATTCCATATAACAGTTGCCATGGTAACCAAGTGACGTTTGCTGACAACTCATTACAAGGACAAACATACAACAACAATGAAAGAAAAAGAGAAAGAAAATAACAAACATGCTTTCTCGCTCTGTTTTGCATCTTTTGTCTCTGTCTCACTCACTCAAATCACAGAGTCAACCGAAGTCACTCGAATCATTCATTCTTCTGGCTAATTAGATTTAAAAAGTACTGGTGCAAGAGAAAGGCTTATCACGATTAAGCTAATTGTGATAAGGGAGTTAATTCAAATTAGTAAATACAACATAATCAGAATTAAGCGGACTCTATTTTAAATAATTATGTAGATGTTCAATAGTTTGAATGAATAATTTTTAAAGATTTGATAATAAATATATAATGAATTTTGTAATGAAAGTTTTATGTTATGAACTCTCTATCCTTGCCTAGTTTTTTCTGCCTTTTCCAAACTGTAAAATGATGCTAAGGACTTATTCTAAGATGTACAGATACAGATAAGCAAAATCTGACAGATAAATAATAATTTTCGTAAATAAATTGAAAATAAAACTTTTACATAGAACTCATCCAAACAAGAAATACTTGATGTTACATGGTAATTTGGAAAAGTTCTTGGTCAAAGTGAAGCACCTCATTATCATATCTCTGACTTGGATCATATTACATAGAGGTGAAAATATATATACCTATATTTTTATTCATACAAAACCTGTTGGTAATAAAATTATGCAAGACTTCGTAAGTATGACTGAACAAAATGGTAACTAACCTACGATACAACCCAGAATCGGTATTTTTTATTAAAAATATTATCATAATTAAATCATTTTACGAAAAACTTACTTTTATAATATAGTTAATATGGTTATAATAGAATTAAACAAGCATAATAGTTTAATAAATAATGGTCCTTAAATTGCATACATTTGGTGCGTGATTTCTGTAAATGGTACATAAAGTTCAACCAAGATGAGTTTTAATCTGAAGTAAATTCATACAAGTGTTTCCCTGCGCCAACAGGTAAACACCTGTACCTAAGCTTTGTGTGAGTATAAAACAATTAGGTAGGATCACGACCCCCCGAGACGGCATGATATCACACGATTTAATTAACTTTACTTATTTATAGCACAATTGTGGTACAAATGCTAATATACAAAATAAAATAAAACATTCAAACGTATAGAGCAAGCTAAAAGTCACCTGAGGTGGTAAAACTGGATAAGCATAGCAACAGATTACCTGCCACCAGCATGTGGTATCTACCTTTTTTGACTTTCTGCCGAAATGGATTTAAATTAATATCACATCTAACTAGACATTTAGTCGCTCCGTATAATATTAAGAGGAAGTTGTTAAGTATAATAAGGTTTCTGAGTTTGACGTGTTTTTATGTGGATTGCAACTTTTATGAAATAAATATGTGTCTAGTTCGTACACACTTACCACTGTAAGTCGGGTGCATACATTTGTTATGCTGCACAGGTGGAATCATATTTTATATTTAATTGTACTGGAAATCTGAAAGTAAGTACTATTTAAAATACAAGATATTTAAGATAGTATTCATGTGTCGGTGAAAGAGTTGACTTCAAAAAGTTATTGTTTAAGTAATAATCTCTAGGTCAAAGCTTCACATTTAAAGTGCAATCTGTAACCACAACCGGTTACTGAAGAGTGTACTGATGTACTCTGTGTGTCCAAGCCATGTATGGGACGAACACGGAATGAGAGAAGATTGTCTTCGCCTTTAATTATTTGGAAGCTGACATAAGGGCAACGAATCGTCAGAAGCGGTGGAAATAGTCAAAATTAATTAGAATAATAGGTTGATGGCATCCTAACTCATGTCTGAATGAATGTGGGCTGCTAATTTAATTAGCATATCTACTATTTTATCTTTATTGGTACTTTTCCACGCAAAATTTCTGGTTTTTGAATAAAATTATAAAATTTCTGTATGTACCTACAACAACCCACATATTGATTTCAAATTGATACTTTACATTTTGTTTTCCGTTCGCGCGCGGTTACTTTTAAGCTGTCAAACAATCAGAACTTTTCATATCAACAAAACTAAGATACACTCGTACAATACTGACATTTATAACGGTAAACTCAAGGAAAACTTGAAACACCGATCTTAATTTTTATCACGGATAATCAAATAAATTATCAACCAGATCATGAAGTGGTTGACCATTTTATTACAAATACCTACATAGCCGCCCATTTCATGAAACCTCCTGTAAAGATTCATGAAAACGTCTCTTGCTATGAGCAATGAGCATTGTTGTTTAGCTCTACGTCTCGTATTTGTCGAGATATTACTCGTTGAACTAACAGGAAGACTATTCATTCAGGAGCTTTGCTGCGTTGGCCCCCTTCAGCCTAATATCTAAGTTCACCGCAGGGTTCAGGACAAAAATCTTCGTTCAATGAAACTTTTAATTTAACCATCGTTGGCCACATCATGAACTAATCAAATAACGATATGACCATGACATTACTATACTATACTAGCTTCTAGCAGCTTTTTAGTTACTAGACAAAAAGCTGAAATTTCGAGATGATTTTTAACGTATTTTATAACTTGTTTCGCTCAATCTCTAACCATGTCAACTGTACCTTACCTCCTTACCTACTAAAACTAGTTAATCAATTTGTACCGTTCAGCGGAAACTAGTCCTCGGTATTTTGATTCAGGTATTTAATCTCACATCATAACTTAAGATTAGGAAAAACATGATGTATATTTACAAATCGGCACAATGTATTTTGAACTTAAAAATCCACTGGCAATGCTTTTCCTCTTAGTCTTAAAATAGTGGTTCTGACACAAAAAGGTATAAATTGCTTTCCTTGTTTTTGTGCCTATAATTTCGATTAAACACAGTTTCCGCAGTGAGTAATATCTGTCGGCTTAATTCCATGGAGCAACCGCTGACACGTCACAAGAAGCATTTCATTGGGCACTACCAGTTTTGTATAATGAGTATTAAATTATTACCGAACGCAAAAAGTGGTCGGACAATGTCAGGTTAACCTTTCTTTGCAGCAACCTGAAGATAGGTAAAGGAGAGCGAAGGGCGGATGAGACCCAGTCTTGTGTATCGCGGCTAACATCTCGTGGAGTAGGGTTGAAGGGAGACGCTTTTTTCCTAGTTTAAATAAATCGCTCAAGTCTTAAGTCTACAGACTGTTTCAAGGTGACTGCAGTTAAAAAATTTAGGTAAAATACTCGTTTATTTATGTAGAGCTGGAGGTAACGGTCTACGATGTCACTTTTCCCTCGAGCGTGCTCTTACTCGTAGTTTTGATGGGAACTTTCAAGGTGCAAAAATATGTGTCTATAATATATATTTTTTATTAACTATATTTGAAATATTAAAATATTATTTAAAGTGAAGTAGGTAGGAAGTTTTAGGTTAGGCTAAGTTTATCCCATTATACAAACGAAAAGATTTTCTCTGTAACAACGAAAACTTCGTAAACAGTTTTGCATTACAAACAAAAAGCACTCGCGACAAGTAATTTTACGCGGGCTGCAGCACATAGTGCATAAAAAAAAAGTGGCTGCAATCTTGTATGCGTGTGATGCGCAGACGCCGCGGGCGGTTGGCGTCCGATCGTCTCCACGGCAACCGGCCGGAGGGTATAAATACTGCGCGCACGCACATAACGCACAGATTACAGGAAACTGGCGAGAGCGCGCACGACTGTGCTGCGGATCATCAGTTTAACACAAAACACATAAGTTTAAATATTTGTAAATAAAAGTGTACTTTAATTACGAATAAACTAAACCGTGTTCCTCCAATAAGTTCAATATTTTGAAGTGTTGTGAATAAATAAATTGGAATTGCAATGATGATGTCCTTAGTGTTGTTTGGTTTGATGGTCCTCCTCTTCTCATCAACGACAGAAGGATGCGGAGCCGGCAGGCAGATGCTGAGTGAGTATTCAATTAATTCAATTTACCTCTATAGCTAATTATAACTAGTTTAGTTCTCAGGAATCTAGAGCATTGTATTCGAAGTGCAGTTATTGTCAGTGAAAGGATGGAAATTTTTCAGTAACTGATAAATTGGTCTGATACATCCTGCTATTCTTGAGATAATGAAATAAATTAATACAGTCATACACAGTATTTGTTTAGTTATTAGATTAGAATTAAGAAAAAAATATCAATTTATCAAACCTTCAAAAATGTTAAATCATAAATAATATTTTTTGTATTTTAACTCTTTGGTAATACCTATCATATTGTAACAACCAAAAATAAATAAATAGTTTATCTAATTTTACCAACAAACGAGTGAATATAAGTTAGCCTACAAATCTAACTGATTCAATGCCATATTGAAAGAAAGATGCATTTACCGAAAACTCACCTTTAGAAAAAATGTGTCATTGCCAAAATTAAATATTTTTTCGAAAAGCTATTTTGCCGCCACGTCGTCTGGATCTATCGAACGTGTTTTCCAAACAAGATTCTTATTAACATAGTTGTATAGATTGAGGTCATAAAATTTTATTGGCACCTGAATCTCTTGTCGTATAAATCAGTCAAACACAGACGATTATTATTCAAAATTTATTGAAATATTCGAGATAAAAGCTCACCTTGACTTTACTTCGATGTCATCATAGCTGATATCGCACAGTGCTCTACATAACACAGATCTTTTAAAATAATCTTACAGTCATTTATATACAATGTCAAGTTCACTGCCAATGTCATAAGAATTATCGAATATCCCAAAGTGAGAAGACCGTTGATAAAATAAATTCTCAGACAAAAAACGAATGCATCAGAATAAATCAATAACATAATTTTCCTATCTTTCCAGAATCAGGCGGGTTGTCGGCATACGAGAAGCAAGCAATTGTGGATGCGCACAACCGTTTGAGACAGAGTGTTGCGCTGGGCCAAGTGTCCAAGCAACCTCCAGCAGCAAACATGATGGAAATGGTAGGTTATTCACCGCTAGCAATAAATTACTAAGCCTCAAATGATTTATCTAACAATGAAGAATAATTATAGCCATAATACACACAGGTTGGAGTGACTAATATGATACATTGGCGTCAACTGCTTTTGGGTAAAAGATGAAAAATATGCTCTCCGTTCACCCCAATGATATCAATCATTTTGAACAAGCCGTTTGTATGTAATTTGCCGAAACAGGCTGACTTAATGCGCTTAACAAGTTTCTAGAGTTTTGTCATGAATATTAACTAAATCTGAACTACGATTCAGTAAATTAATTCATTATTTTTTGTATTGTGACATCATTTAAGATTTATTAGGTACTAAGGATTCTTTAGAACAGTTTACAACTGCAATATCAATATACCTTCACAGATTCAAGCGTACGCGTATTACCATTGGAATGCAATTTTGCATTTAAAAGGGCTTGTCCTTAGGTCAATGACTTCACAATTCTGCTTTTATTTATGTAATTCTAACTGTGTATTTATGTTTTCCTTTTTACGCGATTTTTATAGTCAGCTTTTATCCTTGTTTTAGCTTCTAACGGTACTTATGTTCTTATTATTTTCTTTTTAGGTATGGGATGAAGAGTTAGCAGCAAGATCACAATATTGGGCCGACCAGTGCACTCCAGCTCACGACCGGGCTTCCCAGAGAGACGTTCAGAGATTCCCAGTTGGCCAGAATATTGCCGCTACATGGACCACGCGGCCACCGAGCGGCCCTGAAGACTCCACACCAGACTTCGCAAAGCAGATCAATGCGTGGTTTGATGAAGTCCGCATTTATGGCTTCCAACCTGTCAACGGTGGTCACGGCACTGGTCATTACTCTCAGGTAAGGCCACAATTTATTGAAATTGAATACCTTAGTTAATGAAACAGTAATCGGAACCAATTTATTATGGAGCTCTGATGAATCATATGGTATGGTCAGTGGTGTGATGCTCATCGTTTGGTTCATCAAACTTAGACGAGAATAGCATAAAATGGAAAATGAGTTGAGATTACTGTACCTCTCGTCGACACATCTTATCTATCTATTATTGTTCTCCATTGTTCGTTTGTTCGACCGGTGTGCTTCTGAGAGTGAAACAGTTAATTCTTCCTTCGAAATAAAGATTATGCTATATTAGATCTTGTTCCGAAATGGCCCAGTTATGCCCCATGTGTAACAATCTACAATTAACTCTCTGGTTACAAAATGTATCCTCAAAAAATAACACCCAAACGATACTAAACTTGATTGTTAAATCTAATTCGTGATAAAAATGCAGTGTTTGCGCAACTGTGTTTGTCTTGAGATGAAGTTATTGTAATATTTATTTATTTATATGATTTCCTTATTCGCAGTTGGTTTGGGGAGAGACAAATCTCGTGGGTTGCGGCTACACCTTCTACTATGATAACGTGCGTGGCTACACCAAACTTTACGTGTGCAACTATGGACCCGGTGGTAACGTCATTGGATCCAGCCCGTACGAGAAGGGATACCCGTCCTGCACAGCCTACGGCCTCTCCGAATCGCAGAAATACAATGGCCTGTGCTGTAAGTATCTTACGTCGCCTTTGTCTAGATTAAACTCGTCATCTTTAATTTTGACGTTGATTATAGAATCTGTGGCATATATCTCGGAATATTTGTATTAGTTTCAGTGTATTATAATAGTTCGTTTTGTTACAGCATCATACACGGCATCGACGTCCTACCAGACCGTGGAGAATTCAGACAACAACATCATATCGAACGTCATTCCCGACAGCGGCAACAATGACTACAAGACCTACAACTACCAGTTTAGCAACCAGTTCAGCAATCAGTTCAACAATCAGTACCAGTACCAGTTCCAGAACTCATACAACCAGCGACCGGCCGAGACAGTCTACCAAACTCGACCCCAAATACAAACCCTATACCGACCTCAAACTCAGACTCAAACTTTATATCAACCTCAACAGCAGGCTCAAACTGTATATAATTACCCAAGTCAAAGCGTTAGCGAGCCTCAAATAAAAACTATCACTTATGAATCTCCGTCACATTCTCAGCCAACTACCTACAGACCTTTCATTAGCATCTTCAAGACTGCAACGGACTTGTTCACTAAACCAAAGTCTTCTGGTTTCAGATTTGGCACTCTTTATCTATAAATTTTAACTAAGTTTTTAGCGTTTGCAGTATTTTTGTAAATTATAGTGACAGCTGTGTCTCGACTGATTATTCGAAACTGAGATTTTCGGAACAAGATTGTATTGTTATCTCTTGGTTTTACAAGGGAGTTAATTTTAAGGTATTATAAATCAAATTAATTCAGCAGTCATCATCTCGCGAAGGTCTCGTGATTTTAAAGAAGGAACATGTTTTATAGAATTACATAAACGCTGTCGTGTATGACCTTCTAGTATTAGATGCGTGTTGTTATCTTAGGTAATATTTATATTATTTTATAATAAATAGACCGTTACCAATTAATGCTTTTTTATATAACTTGTAGGACCTTGACCTTGTAGGAAACCAAATTAAATAGCTCCGTATACTCAAACTCATTTAGAAACATATAATCTCCCTATATAATATAAATATATATCTCCCTATATCTCCCTATATCTCCCTATAGCATAGGAAATCATACCAAATAATTCGTGTAGTTTAAAAAATTGGCAGAGTTTATTCTTTGAGGTATCCAGATGAACATATTGAAAGTCCTTGAGGGTGAGAGGTGAGCCGGTGGCGGGGGAAGTTTTATTTTGCTTGTATCTCGAAAACTAGTAAAGATATCTCTTTTGTCACTTCTACATTAATAATCATCGTTAAATTGTCTACAGATGAAGGTGTAATTTTTTACTGTAGGGTTAATAATTTCTGGTAAAAACGAAAAAAACATAACAATTTGTAAAATTATGAAAAATTGGTACACTTTTTCTGTAAAGGATCTAGATGAACATACTAAAAGTCCCCGAGTGTGGGAAGTGATCCGGCGAGGTGGAGGGGGGGAAAGTTTGAATATTATCCTAAAGTAAAAATTTATATAGCATAATTTATAGCTTTTTTTTTTTTTTTTTTTTAAATATGATTATTGGTGTAGAAGTGATTAAATTAATACAAGCAAAATTTAACGTCTCCCCCACTTCCCCACCGCCGCCGTATTACCTCCCACATTTGGGGACTTTTAGTATGTTCATCTGGACACCTCACAGAATAAGTTTCAAAAGAAGTTATTTTGTTTTGGGTTGTTTTGGTTTTACCTGAATGAAATTGTTAATTCTACAGTATAAATTTACATCTTCAATTGTAGACAATTTATTAAGTGACTAAAGAGATATCTCTAATAGTTTTCGAGATACAAGCAAAATAAAACTTCCCCCCCTCCCCCGCCGCTGGCTCACCCCCCACCCTCGGGGACTTTTAGTAAGTTCATCTGAACACCTCAAAGAATATTTCTGCAAATTTTCAAAACTACACGAATTATTTGGTCTGATCGTCGCTAATTCACTTATTTTTCCTATGCTAGTATTTATCTCATGATAAATGTTTTACAATAAAACGTGTAACTTCACACTCTGAATACACTGACTAATACACTCAGGCCAAAATGTACTGGGAAGTAAAAAATTAAGTTGCTCTGATCAAATCGGTTTCTTAGTGAAAGTTGCTCAGATTAATTAAATGTCCCAAACAAACTTGTCATCGCGCGTTTATTTATTTACACGTTGTATAATTATACAAAGAGGCGTCATCATTACGACGTCATTACATCCTATTTATACAGGGTGACATTTAATTAGCTGACCATATTTCGGGGAATGATAGTACCCATCATTGTGAACAACTTTCCCTATGAAACATATGATCGCAAACGAAAAAAAATTTTGGGTCTCCCATAGTAACTTGAAATCAGCTGATCGGGGCAATGTACTGGGGGACGAAAAATGCTTTTCATTTGCGACCATATGTTTCATAGGGAAAGTTGTTCACAATGATGGGTACTATCATTCCTCAAAAGCTAATTTAATTTCACCCTGTATAGGAGATGTAGATTTATAGTGCGACATAAAATAGTAGAAAATAAATAATGGCAACATATGTGACATATTAGAGCACTATTGCGTGTTTTGATAGACAATCCAAATATGGCATTAAAGAAAACACGCAGTAGTCTTTGAATGTTGCCATAATTTATTTTCTACTCTTTTATGTCGCACTATACATAACACAACATATCATAACTTAGCATGACATAGCGTCACACCTTTTCCCATACGGGGTGGCAGAGACACAACTATAGATTTACTGAACTGGGGCCGAATTCTACTAAGTTCACAAGCATACGAAAATCGGAATCCAATTCACAAGCGCCAGCGTGAAGCCAGCGAACTTCGTATTCTACTGTCCAAAACGTACTTACGCTGGCGCCAGTTTGACGCTGGCGCTTGTGAATTGGTTTCCGGTTTTAGTAGAATACCAAGTATTGAAGTTTGTGCCAGGCTTGTCGTATGCTTGTGAACTCGGGCCCTGGATGAACAATTTATCACATTTACAGTACAGGGACAGTATTGTTAGTATCTCGGACACGTTTGAAAATACCCTGATATTGATCCTGTTGATATTTTAAATTAAACAATCGTTGTAAACAAAAGACCTCCGAGGTCCGGTGGTTTCAATCTTGCTTGTCGCGCAGGAGAGAGAATCCGGTTACAATGAAATGTAATTTATCTTAGGTACGGACTCTTTATACGGACTTTCTAACGTTGATAGAAAAACATTGTAAGGAAACCTTCAATCTCCCTATCTGCGGCGACGAGTTAGTCTCCTGTCACGCAAAAGTGAGTGTTGATTAACTGAATAAACATGGGCACAATATAGTGTCTCTACCAACCCGTCAAAATGTTGTGATGCTTTGTTATACATATATCAATGAGGAAAAAAGATTTATATACCTATCTACTATTTAACATTCGTCATAGAATAGAATAGAGTAGACGTTTATTGCATTATAATCTTACAGGCTACACATACATCCCACAAAACCAAATGTTAGTTTGGTTTGTCTGTGGGTCGGGAGTCGCACTTCATAATTAACTTAAATAAACTATGTGATAAGATAAGCTATACAAAGCTATGTAGAAACAGGTAGTTGTTACAGATAGGATGAATATAATTTCTATGCAAATTAGTAACTTTTGCTTATTTTTTTTTTAATGTTTTTATAATGATAAAATAGATTAATGTTTTTGAATTAGGTACTTAAGATCTTAAGAAGCGTAAGGACGTACTTAGTTTAGTACCGAGAGCAGTATTTTCATAAAGTAGAAAATCATTGCCTTTTAGTAGTGCTTATGTATATGAGACTCTCCTTGAAATATAAACCATGGATATATTATGAAAAAAATCAATAAAAATCTTTTGTACGATCTTCACAACCTTCTAAGCGCGTCGGACATTACCGTAGCTGACGACGACTGTAAAAATTAGCACCATGTCAACAAACTATAAAGCTGTTACCTACCTACTTATTTTACGTTATTTGCCTGCTTAATTTTTACTACTTATACCGGCCTTAGACTAAATAACCGGCCAAGTGCGAGTCGGACTCGCGCACGAAGGGTTGCCGTATCTAAAACCGCAAAAAAAATATGTATGGGAGCCCCCCCTAAATATTAATTTAATTATTTATTTTTTAAGTAAATAATATACTCAACATATTGTGAACATTTTAAGCGTCTACCTGCTACCATTATCAATATCGAGCAAAAATGAGCAAATAAATCAAGTTTGTTGTATGAGAGCCTTTCTTTTGATTTTTAGTATTTGTTGTTATAGCGGCAACAGAGATACATCATTTTTGAAAACTGTCTAGCTACCACGGTTCATGAGATACAGCCTGGTGACAGACAGACGGACGGACGGACGGACTGACGGACGGACAGACAGCGAAGTCTCAGTAATAGGGTCCCGTTTGGCACCGTTCGGGTACGGAACCCTAAAAAGGGAGCGGAAAAGGAGCCAGCGAGCTGAGCGGACCGGGCTGCATACAAAAAACCACAGACTTATCAAAAAACTCTTTCTCAGTGGAACCCATGCCTGTGGAAAGCCGGCATTAGGAGTTTTATCCAAAGACGGCAATAACCTTAGTTTTTCGTCGGAAGGTTGAAGCCAAATATGCTGGTGGTGTCTGCCAAATAGTACGGAGGTGTCAAAAATCTTAGTATGTTGGGTAAATATGTTTTCCGATATTAGCACTTGGAGTCTGGTGTGAATTGAGGAAATAAGGAGGCTTTCTACTGTGTTGTGAATAATTTTCATGGCCGCCATTTAGGAAGTGAAATTCTTTAGTTAAAAATTTTCGACAGAACCTATCAAATCAAATGATGGTGCGACTGTGAACCTTTAGTGCCTAAATTACCAGGAACAGAGAATTGGGTTGTGCCCAAGGTAATCAAACACATCTAGGAACAAGTCTGAAGTTAAAGCATTATGTTCGTATTTTGTATGAAGACCGTAACGGGTCGAACAAAAAAGTGCATCTTTGACTTAAAGACTTCCGGATTGAAAACGCTTAAACCAATTATTATTAATATATCCAAAGATATTTAGTTACAAATATACACATACAAAATACGAAAAGACTTTTTACCCGACCTATTACTGTAGTACGGGAAATAGTGCTACTCAATAAAAAGCTGACGAGACTTCAGTGACGACACTTGTGCTATTTCATAGAACTCATTATCTGTCTCCTGCCCAACATGGTTAGCTGGAAGAAATCTCATAATATAGATAAGCTCGCCTTTGTAAATGTTTTTTTCTAATATAAGCTGTATGTTACCTAAAATACAGAAATTAAATAGACGCTCAATTGATCACAAATGTTTGGTAAACCGGAAGTATAAATCCGCCATCATTATTTCCATCCTTCCCCCCCACATCCTCTCTAATTCACCCGCGCTTCCACCACCGTGTGCTCACTAATTTGTCTCCAGGTGAAAAATCTAAGAAAAGACTGTTTATTTGTGAAGTGCGTGAACCTGCATTTTTGTTTCTGAGTTCTATGAAATAAAAAGAGAATGCTGTCTTTTTTTGCACAAAATTGACTTTATAAAATATATCTGCACAATTCTGAGAATTTCAAGCCATTTTGTACATAATGCTTCAACTTAATACTTGTTCCTAGATTTATTGGATTACCTTGGCCACAAGCCTATTATCTTCATCGATACTCGAAATTTTCACAATAAAAACAATGAATAAAAACTGAAAATGGCGCGCACTCTTTTTTGTTTTCGCTCGTTGACTCTGACTGCCACGGGCAATGCAAAAGCCAAACAAACAGCCAAATATTAAATTACATCATAGTAAACGAAATACATCTCTGTTATCTTAGTTTGCTTGTAATTTGATGAAAATAAATGTTAAGTCATCTTATTTTGACAATAACATGTGTTAGTTAATAATTAAATTCAATTAAAGTACCAAAGTACCTACCTAATATTTTTCCAGCATAAAATCTCTTTGCTGTCATTACTTGTCCAAAAACTATATCCATTACACTAGTGCGATAATATTATTACCACACGCGTGTAGTATAGGCAGCATTATATGATTCTAAAACCAACGTCATAAGGGTCACTTCACGAGCAGGTGTGTTGAAAAAGAACAAGTATTTTCACCAGCAGGCAAGCCTCTTTGAGCATTTCTAAACTCCCTTATCAAACTCCTATCAAAAGACAGATCAGTTGAGTCAGTAAATAAACATTGCATTTATCACTCCACCATAGCAAATGGTTTGAAATTTATATGTATATATGCAATCTATAGGTTCTATAGGTAGGCATGTATGACCGACGCTAAAGAACCGCAAACATTTGCATAAATACAACAACGAAAGAAAACCAAACACGTTTAATTTACAGCATTATGAGCATTAGTATGACCGAGGAAAATGGGTGTAGAAAAGTCATCAACGTTGTATCATGGATGTTAGCACATGCCTGCTAAGTGGCTTCGTCACATTACGTATACTTGATTCATATTGAAAGTCTAATAAAAATAACCGGCCCAGTACGAGTCGGACTCGCGCACGAAGGGTTCCGTACCATTATCTATAAAAAATCGCAAAAAAAATCACGTTAGTTGTATGGGAGACCCCTTAACCGGTTGACGCGAGCCATTTTTTTTATTTTTTTTGTAAAAAAAAAAATACATTAAAATTAGTTTGACAGTGGGTACCAACGTCAAAAATTAGACATTCATTGACGTCTTGGTACCCACTGTCAAAATAATTTTAATGTCATTTTTTTTTATAATTTTAATGTCAATATTGTTCCAAGGACTCTTTTGTCCTTACGCTACCCAGCGTGTTAATATTAAATTTATTTCGTTTTTTAGTTTTGTTGTTATAGCGGCAACTGAAATACATCATCTGTGAAAATTTCAATTGTCTAGCTACCACGGTTCATGAGATACAGCCTGGTGACAGACAGACAGACAGACAGACAGACAGAAAGACAGACGGACAGCGAAGTGTCAGTAATAGGGTCCCATTTGGCACCCTTCGGGTTAGTAACCCTAATAAAGGTACCAATTTAACATGTTACCAGATTTTTAGCAAAAAAGAATGAAAATGAAACAATGAATAGCAAACAATCAGTTTCAGAAAGAGAGATTTAATACCAATTATGGGATAGCTCGTGGAAAATAAGCTGCCAAGTGCTAATTGGTCTCGCGTTGAGAGGGTTTCGTACATCAATAATAGGACTAAGACCTGAGACTAACACCAACAAAATATAATTCAGTTTTTCGTACAAACATTGCACGCCAGATTTAGGGGGTTAGGGGGTTAACGTTGTAGATTTCGGAGTTTTTATGGAATATGGGTGCAAACATGTACTTGCATACCAAATTTCAGATTTTTAGAACTTCGGGAAGTACCCTAGTAGTAAAAAGTAGTAGAGGTTTTGATGACAAGCGAATCGGTCATATTAATGAGCACAACTTTTTCAAAATTACTTTTAAAAATATTAAAAAAATACATTTAAGATTCTCGCACCATGCGCTTTCATTTGATATGTCACACGGCATATTTAGATTTTATTTTATTTCATTTTTCTTATTTGGCCCCTCAAAAGTGGCCACCATATTCCATATTTAAATATTTACGTTGCACCTCTGTCTTTGGGTCACAGATATTGATATGTGTACCAATTTTCAACTTCATCGGTCCAATATGTTCTGAGTACATAAAATTGCCTGTGACGGACGGACGGACGGACGTGATCCTATAAGGGTTTCTTCTTCTGAGATACAAAACCCTAAAAATGGGTTTTACGAGGATGTCTGCCGTTCTCATATTTATTTTTGTTATGTATCTTGACGTAACTTTAACTTGCACTTGCTTTAACTTGGCTTGTGCACTTGTGCATGTACAATGTACATGTACCATATTCTCGTATATAATAGGTACTCTATACCTATGTACATTTCCGAAAAAAAAATATAGAAAAATAACATTTACATCCAACTCTCAGGCTGGGTTTTACTAACAAAAAGTGATCCGGAGAGTAAATATCCCGGAAATAACTTGTAACTTTTTCATAGACACCAGTGACACCTAGATCAGTTCAAAATGAGGTGATCTGATCTAGGTGGCACTGGTGTCTATGAAAAAGTAACAAGTTTTTCCCGGGATAATTATTCTCCGGATAACTTTTTGTTGGTCGAATTCAGCCTCAACCGTTCTACTGCTGGTTGCCAAAGGTTCTCAAAAATGTTGTTTTTTATTTGTTTTTGTAGCGCCACTGTGTAGCGCCTCGCTTTTGTAACAACTCTGATCGGAGAAGCGACATCTGTTCCTTTACCTCTGTACTTTTTTGTATGGTTACTTTGCTATGGACTCTGACAAGCAAGTAGGCTTTCATCATTCATCATAGTTCTTTATTATTGAGTTAGTGACTAGAGGGCGCTGGTGCATTTGAGTCTGTAAATATCCTTTTTATCACACCTGCTCTGAAAATACATACTAATTATACCAATTAGAGGGAAGAAACGCCTTTATCCCGCCCTTCAAATCCTTTCATCCCAAGGTATGGAAGTTTGTATGAAAATCCTTCCGACCCAAGGGTGGGAAGTATGTATGAAATTCCATTACATACCCGGTTTTTTTATTTTTATTTGTCAGCTGTCATACCTACTGCAAAGAGACTTTAACTGTCTACTAATTAAATTTCAAGTAAATTGTTACTGGCCACATACAGTTTTTTTTTTACCAGTTACCAACCTCCTTGGTGCATACAGAAAATTAAAAACGAAATTATTTTTGTATATAAAACGCGCGGAATCACGGAAGAAGTGGCTGCATGACCTTTTATGATCTTAGCCTACTCCAGAAACGGGCGAATAAAAAAAGGAAAAGCCCGAGCATTTTCGCAAAAACTTCGATTGATTTAGCATTTATCTTTGTGTTTTTTGTAAAATACCTATGGATACTTCGAGCGACAGTGATTATGTTATCCCTAACACACCGCCAGAACTATTAGAGACGGCCCAAGAAGTTGTTGATAATCTGTTGCCGGAAAAATCTAAATGCAGATACAACAGTACTTGTACTTTTAACTAAATATAAACATTTCTATGCATTTATGTCTATAATTTTCCTCGTAGGTGTAATAAAAAGCACTATACATACCTCAGGATAAAGTACAGTTCCATACCTCAAATGGTTTGCGCCCCTCGCAAGCTCGTGGCGCAAATGCCATAATCTCGGTATGGAACTGTCACTTTCTTCCCTCTGAAGTAATGTACTATTAACGAGCGAATTTACCACGACACTTTCATTTGAGTGATAATAATTCACCAAGTTAAAACTAAAAAATACCGACTTCATATTCATATTCAGATTCTTTACTGCGCAGAAACATAAAAAAATACATTTACAACAAATATTATACGCAAAGGCCAGCTTATCACTAAAGAGAGATTTGTACCAGCAAACCTAGGCAGGACAGGAATGTGGATGCATGAGGACAGTCCTAGACTTCATTACCTATCACTTAGTCCTGCCCGCCCGGTCCACAAATGTCGTCTAGATAGACCCGAAAACGAGCCTACGAAATCTGTCTCCTGACAGTGAAGTCCATACGTATAACATAATATAAACGAATGTACGATCCTAACCGCCAGAATTAATCTCGCGACAGTTGACTATAAACACCAAAAAGACTACATGTATAATGTCATCCAGGTAAAAACAAATAAAAATTCACAGTTTTTTATTTAGAAACGTAACTAGTGGACCGATTCCTGATTTTCAAAAAATGTGACCAAACTATTGGGCTTCCCTTTCGAACAAAGAAATAATTTTTGAAATCGGTTCATAAATAGTAACAGTTTCGATGTAACAACCATTCAAAAAAATAATGATAAAAAACAAACAACCGAATTGATAACCCCCTCTTTTTTTGAAATCGGTTAAAAACCGTGAAAAAATACTCAAAAAACTGTTAAAGTTTTATTTTAGTGTATCGTTTTTACGTTATACATAACGATCCAAGTAATAATGTCGTTATTAGGACATAAATTACAGAACGACAAGAATTAATACCAATGTTCAATCATGAACGAAGCCAATTTCAGAAAATAATAACTACCAAATTGGATATCTATTATATCTTATACCTACTACACATAGATAAATATACTCTGCAAACGCGATATGCGACAAAGACTTGCAGATTGAAGATTTCATTTATTTTACGAACCGTGAATTCAAAAGAGATACTTATTACCATGATTTTAGTCCTTACATAAGCTTTCGTGATAAGAATGCAGTGGAGTCATCACTGTCCGGCGGCCTAGCCACGCCCTGTAACCAAGTAAGTCGTTTCCAATTATCAAGCCAAGTTCACAGTGACCAGTTGAAGGCAAACTTTTGAACGCGACGATTGTGTCCTGTCCTGTGAGTTTGTGTTAACAGATTTAAATTTAAAACTCGCAACATTCTTATCACAAATAGACTGTAGATCGGACGGGAATTGGATTTGGGATGGCAAAATGTAAAGAAATACCGTGTAAAGCGCTCTGTTAGATCCACTTTTGTATTGGCAATCCCACTTCTTACAGGAAAATCAAATAAGCCACATAAATAAAAATAAATAAATTTATATTTAATCGTAAATATACTAAGTATAAAGTCAATTTCCTATACATACCTTAAGTAGTGCTCTTAAAAATGAAAAATATTTCAATTTTGAAACATCTGCAGTAGCGGCGATCGTCGTGTTTTAATTTATGAAACGAGCCCCAACTTTAGCCAATTCGTTGTTACATTTGGAAAACCCATTTTCATCGCGTTTGCTATCCTTGCGTAGATACCTATTTTTTTAAATCTATCGTCTTCTATCATGCTACCTACCTATTTGATTAATCTATCGTCTTCTATCTTACTACCTACCTATTTGATTAATCTATCGTCTTCTATCATGCTACCTACCTATTTGATTAATCTATCGTCTTCTATCTTGCTACCTACCTATTTGATTAATCTATCGTCTTCTATCTTGCTACCTACCTATTTGATTAATCTATCGTCTTCTATCTTGCTACCTACCTATTTGATTAATCTATCGTCTTCTATCTTGCTACCTACCTATTTGATTAATCTATCGTCTTCTATCTTGCTACCTACCTATTTGATTAATCGATCGTCTTCTATCTTGCTACCTACCTATTTGATTAATCTATCGTCTTCTATCTTGCTACCTACCTATTTGATTAATCGATCGTCTTCTATCTTGCTACCTACCTATTTGATTAATCTATCGTCTTCTATCTTGCTACCTACCTATTTGATTAATCTATCGTCTTCTATCTTGCTACCTACCTATTTGATTAATCTATCGTCTTCTATCTTGCTACCTACCTATTTGATTAATCTATCGTCTTCTATCTTGCTACCTACCTATTTGATTAATCTATCGTCTTCTATCTTGCTACCTACCTATTTGATTAATCGATCGTCTTCTATCTTGCTACCTACCTATTTGATTAATCTATCGTCTTCTATCTTGCTACCTACCTATTTGATTAATCGATCGTCTTCTATCTTGCTACCTACCTATTTGATTAATCTATCGTCTTCTATCTTGCTACCTACCTATTTGATTAATCTATCGTCTTCTATCTTGCTACCTACCTATTTGATTAATCTATCGTCTTCTATCTTGCTACCTACCTATTTGATTAATCTATCGTCTTCTATCTTGCTACCTACCTATTTGATTAATCTATCGTCTTCTATCTTGCTACCTACCTATTTGATTAATCTATCGTCTTCTATCTTGCTACCTACCTATTTGATTAATCTATCGTCTTCTATCTTGCTATCTACCTATTTGATTAATCTGTCGTCTTCTATCTTGCTACCTACCTATTTGATTAATCTATCGTGTTCTATCTTGCTACCTACCTATTTGATTAATCTATCGTCTTCTATCTTGCTACCTACCTATTTGATTAATCTATCGTCTTCTATCTTGCTACCTACCTATTTGATTAATTTGATATCCAATATTGATGAAAACCTAGGTAAGTACTTAAGAAACCGACCTAATATGTGTTTAATGTGCGGTAGTAATTATAATTTCACGGATGATTAATATATTACAGATGGAATTTTGCGTGAAAGCACATAATGGAAATTTGCCTTCAATGCCTTCTGTTATCCACTCCACAATTCTGATTTTTGCAAAATAAGCAGTCAAAATTTCATTGTTCGCTTTGTATTCGTTTTATATTTGCTGAGTGCCTAATTATCTCGCAGATTACAAAATAATTAGAATCACGTGTTTTCATCAAGGGATGCTGATGTGGGCATGACGATGATGATTCGATTACATTTAAGTGTCTACAGTTGGTACATAAACATAAACATTTACATACAGGCACATACATTGCTTCTGGCCCCATACTAGGATATCCTGTGTCGAAGGAACCAGAAACAGCGACATCACAAACATGTAAACATCCAAGACCTGGTTTTTTTTGTCCCCGGCCGGGATTCGATCCCGGGACCTCTCTCTCGCATGGTAGGCAGATGAATAAACTGAACCGTACAATAAACATTTATTTATTCATGTACAATAATTATTGGTGCCATTACAGCCAAAGCTAGGTCGACATAAATCATGTATTATCAAAACATAGTGTGGTATGTAGTAATACTATAATATACCCCGAATTCAAGGAACAGATTCAGTATAGGGTTAAGGGTGACTTATACCCTTAAGTTTTAGGTAGTATAGATAGCACACTGACGCCCGTTTTCACTTACTTCGAACAAGGAAGCGCCTTACGAAGTAACTCCTAATTTAAGGCAATGCTTAGAATAAAGTTCCGTTTCACCAATCGATTTGTCCTATCCTAAGAGTAGCCTAGTTTTTTGACAGTTGTCCATGGTTTTGTTCGTCAATCTATGACATGTCTCTCTCTATCATATGCGACTGTCACATGTGTCAGTTTAGGGGCACCTAAGCACTACGCCCTCCCAAATCGGTGTCGTAACTTTAGGTCATGCCTAACGTCGTTAGTCGTGACTTAAGGGTTAGTGAATCGTGTTTTTGCTCTAGGCAACTCCTAAATTTTTAGGCATCTGATTTAGGCGTGTCCTATTGTTAGTGAAAACGGGTATGAGAGGTACTGTGGTGAAGCATACATTAAGCATGGTTATTTATTTTTTGTGAAGTAGTCTAATACGTTCGTTCGTTTATCATTATCATTACCTTTATTGCTATCAGTACAATGAGAGAAGCCATTCAACTCTTCTTTACTTTAGTAATGTTTCATCTTTATTACAACCTTTGTACCGTCTGAATACAGCTTCATTCCTAATGCGGAGTAATAACAAAGGTTAAACAAATACTGTGTTGAACTCAAGTCAAACAGATCCATATAAGATTTTATGACAATGCCTACCAAATACATAAAATATCTGTATAAATTACTTATTATTACACAAACCAAGCTCGCCTTTGTACATATTTTTTCTATCTTAAGCCATTTTTCTATTATGTGAGTACAATAAAGAAATTACGAAATTAAAAACCTACCTCTGATACATTAATGTTGAACTTGGATTGGATTAAAAAAAATTGATAGAAATTTAAACTTCATATAAGGGCAATTTAAGAAATCAGTGGTACTTAAGGACATAAGTTTATTGGATTTAAGGAAAGGTGAAAAGTTATAGTGATGGATGAATGATTATTCAGAATATTGATGCAAGAAGTTTCTTGGTAGGTACAGTAAAGAATATACCAGAGACTATAATATCCTGTAAAGGATGGGCAATAACAGATGTTCAATAACTTACCAGCACAGATGTTCAATAACTTACCAAATGATGTAAAGGTTTGCGAATGTATTAACACTTTCAAAAATAAGTTAAAGCTACATATTGCGACGAGTACCGTAAAATAATCTACCTATGTATTTTTAAGCATATATCATTTTAAGTGAAATGTAATTTCTTATGAGATTAAAGTTCTTTAAACCTTTAAACCTTCTATATGTGTGGAATGATACGAGTGAGTATAGGGTTCAACTGACAGTCGTGTAATGCGCTCTGAATCAATTAATACATTCCATTTATAGATGTAAGTAGGGTTCGGGTGTGCATACACTACAATCCAATTGACTGCGCTTGCGGGGGAATGCGGCTCGCCAAACGTTTGTTGTATTCAACAGACGTTCGCATACGCAACCTATGTACGATGACGGGCCGCCAGACAGTTTCGCAGCGGCTGACCAATCACAGCTCTCTTACCTTGTCCCCCGCCGGCCGCCCGTTAATGAGTTGTAAAGTGCGAGAGAACTCGCGCACAAGGGTTCCGTTCACACTTGAAGATTGTTACCTCGTAACTGGTGTAATTTGGTTTCTACATAAAGATAAATAAAAGCGTGATGTCATCCATGTAAACCAAATAACATATTTTTACTTGTGCTATAAGACCTTGCTCTGTGCCTTTCATGATTCTAGGTCTTCGGGATACTTCGTTGGGTTCGTTGGGTCGGGAAGACCTCGTTGAAGAAACAATTTTCCTTGGAATCACTATAGACTCGAAACTTCAATGGGGTCCTCATGTAACTAGTCTCTCACGAAGACTTAGCTCAGCTGCTTATGCGGTCAGGCAAATCAGACACATCACAGATGTAGGAACTGCCAGATTGGTTTACTTTAGTTATTTCCATAGTATTATGTCTTACGGAATACTGCTTTGGGGGAGAGCGGCAGATATAAACACAATATTTGTCTTACAAAAAAGGGCCATTCGGGCTATCTATCAACTAGATGCTAGGCAATCACTAAGGGAATCATTTATGAAAATATCATGTATACCAGAAAAAACATAGGTTTATTTAAGACTTTAGGTCATAATCATAGTATTAGCACTAGAAATAGAAATAAGATTGCTATGCCCGCGTTCAGACTCAGTAAGGTTGCTCACTCTTTTATGGGAGTATGTGTTAGTTTTTATAATAAAATACCTAATGAAGCAACGGACCTACCAGAAAGGAGGTTCAAAAACTATGTCAAAAACGGCCTATTGAAGAAGTCTTATTACAGTGTAAAAGAATATTTAGATGACAAAACTGCATGGTCTTTACCATCTCAGCGCACAGAAATCCAAAGAGGGGCGATGGACTGAGTCAGTACGTCTCTCCTCGGTGTATTTCCTTAGACTTAAGTAGAAATACATAACATTGTATTTTATAGGCTCTGATATTTTAAAAAGAGGTACGGGGGAGGTTTCTTGCCCTTCTTTGCTCCATCCCTAAGCCCACAACTTCCGAACGGGCGGTAGTATACAAAAATATTAATATTATATTGACGTTGACTAAGTAATATGTATGATTTTATGGTCAATAAAAATTTTGAACTGAACTGAACTGAACTTCCCGTATAGGCCCTATAGGCTTTGATTCCATTGCGATTACTATGAAAACCCAACAAGCGTTTGTTTGCTTTGACCTAGAAGTTTGTATTTTTCACACAGCTAGGGACTAATAAATAGAGCAATCAATTTCAGCTTAATATCTCCACACGTTCCCGATATAAAAGGCCTTGACAGACAAACGGACTTACAGACAACGAAGTGATCATAAGGGTTCCTTTTTTTTCATTTTAAAGATCGCAACCCTAAAAAAGATATTTACATTAATTATTTTTCATCTTTGTATATTCCGTTGCTCTTCAGCCCTTACCATTATTCGCAGAATCGAATTCATACTATTCTAAGAACACACACTTCATGCTAGCTCGTTTTGATAAATCAGTATTATCTATTTTAAAACTCCAACCGCAATCCGCAATTATTAAGGGCTCTGTTTAGGACTCACAAGGGACTCATATAATATTAAGGGACTCACGATGCAATCTGTCTCGCGATTTGTTGCTGCAACTTGTATTTCTCCCTCTGTCTATCTTCCCATTCTGTCCTTCTCTATCGGTTGCAAGGCAACCTGCCTTCTATGAGTTGCAGCGACCGATTGCAAGCCAGGTCGCATCGAGAGTAGAGCCCATTAGTCTGCCCCGTCTGCGTTTGGAGATTGAAATATCTCCGAACGCAGAAATATCTCCAAACTGTTAAGAAAATCTCCAAACGCAAACGAGAGTACCAGTTTCGAGGTACAGATATGTACATTGAAAAACAATATTTAAGGAAATAATAAAAATATAACATCAGATTTCAGAACCCCTTCCTTTTTGAGGGCGATTAAAAAAGGCGAGGTCCATTTATATGTACGGACTGGATCTTAAATTGGATTTACTTATATTTTTAGGGTTCCGTACCCGAAGGGTGCCAAAAGGGACCCTATTACTGAGACTTCGCTGTCCGTCTGTCCGTCCGTCCGTCCGTCCGTCCGTCCGTCTGTTACCAGGCTGTATCTCATAAACCGTGGTAGTTAGACAGTTGAAATTTTCACAGATGATGTATTTCTGTTGCCGCTATAACAACAAATACTAAAAATCAAAAGAAATTTAATATTAAGGGGGGCTCCCATACAACAAACGTGATTTTTTTGCTCATTTTTGCTCGATATTGATAATGGTAGCAGGTAGACGCTTAAAATGTTCACAATATATTGAGTATATTATTTACTTAAAAAATAAATATCATTAAATTAAAATTAAATTAATATTTAGGGGGGCTCCCATACATTTTTTTTGCGGTTTTTTATAGATAATGGCACGGAACCCTTCGTGCGCGAGTCCGACTCGCACTTAGCCGGTTTTTTTATTGGTTTTTTTCTATGTTTGTTACCTCCTAAAGTAAAGGTAAAGGCCCGTGCCCCTCGGTGGGGATATTAATGGGCTACATTTACTTTTTGTTACCTCAAAACTGGTAGGTACTATGTATCAACCGATGATAAAAAATATATTTTAAGGGTGACCTATCAGTTCTTCGCCTGTTTGAAAATCAAGAATCGGTCTACTATTTAGGTTTCTACATGAAAAAAACTGAAAAGTACGATGGCATCAAGGTAAACAAAATTACGTATTTTTGCTTTTCTGTGACTTTGTGGTGATTACGGTCATTGTAATGAGATGAATTCGTTTAAGTACATCGTGTAAAATGTGTGAACGTCTGTCAGACCACAGCTTTCGTAGGTTCGTTTCCGTGTTTTTGGACGATATTCGCATCGCAAGCAAGGAGGATTAAGTCTTGAGGTCAATTTTTTATATTTTTTTTTACTTTGTGAATTATCAGAATTAGCCATTGCGATGGCGACGGCAAAATAGGAGAGACAAACAGAAAGAGGCTAGTAAAATGAGATACAAAGGAACAAGTGCAATCGGTTCGTGTCCGACTACGACTGCATGGGCAATTGGAGCGATCTGGTGGTGGACTAAGTATAGATAGGTATCCCACGAGAATTTCAACAAATAAAAAAAGTCTCATTTTTACGGTTCCGTGCCCAAAGGGTAAAAAACGGGACCCTATTACTAAGACTCCGCTGTCCGTCCGTCTGTCCGTCTGTCTGTCCGTCTGTCCGTCTGTCTGTCCGTCTGTCGCCAGTATCTCATTAACCGTGTTAGTTAGACAGATGAGATGATTTCTGTTGCCGCTATAACAACAAATTCAAAAAAACAATAAAATAAATGTTTAGGGGGGCTCCCATACAACAGACATGTTTTTTTTTGCCGTTTTTATAGATACGGAATCCTTCGTGCGTGATTCCGACTCGCACTTGACCGGTTTTTTATTTTTCATTACCATATTTCGTTCAAAATGTTCAACTACAAATAGTTTTTGTGTGTGTTACGAACCGAATAAGTAAATGCTTTCTATTCTCTTCTAATCCGTTTTTTCCCTTTGATTGTATGTAATCTCATGGTTTTTACAATTTTACGTTAACATATACTTACAATCATGTCCTGGTTATTCTTTCGTGCTCGGTCGCTTGCCGGGAATGTTGTTTCCGCTGTTTACAAAGAATAAAACCGTCTGAGCACGGCTGTTACAAGTTTTGTTTGAATCTCACTGAAATTCAGAATTGTAAAACTTAAATAAAATGCTCTGCTTAAATTATTCCTATGCTTTAAATACGGTTTTATTTATCGCAATGTTGGAAAAAGACTTTTCCGTGCTTGTGTATGAAACAAAATGTAAATAATAATTCCCGTAAAATGTAAGTATCTATTAAAACAATTTCCTTGGAAAACACTAAAACTATCAACATTTAGGCTTACTGCCCCCCATTCGCGTAAGGACACACCCTAAACAAATATTGAAAATGGGTACAGAGACGTCAATTAATGTCTATTGCATGCAAAGGGGATGAAAACATATTTCCCCTAAATTATAATTTCCCCTAAATTTAATATCAAATATTTTTCCTTCTCGGCCGGATAGGGACCCAAAGGGTCATCGAAGCCCAGTTTTGATTTTTACTATAAGCAAAATGCCTCAACATTTACTGTATGTATATCTGCGTATAGATAAACAGAGTTAACACACTCAAAAAACAATAATGGCAGATAAGGATATACAAGGTGTAAATGAATTAACGCAAAATGAGAAACTACTTTGTTAGGGACATCATTCTGAGCAACTTTCATTATGTAACCGATTTGATCCGAGCAACTTAATTTTTCACTTCTCAGTACATTTTGGCTTCAGTGGATCTGCTGATTTGTATGGAGAAGTGAAAAATAAAGTTGCTCTTATCAAATCGGTTTTATTATGAAAGTTGCTCAAAATGATGTCCCTAACAAAGTAGTTTCTCATTTTGCGTTAATTCATTTACACCTTGGGCATACACAGGTGGTTAATAAATCTTTTATCGTTATTAAGAGACAAAAGTATTTGTTATTCTCCGTCAATATATCGAAATTACAACTTCCAAAATGATTAATGTTTACGGGGAAAGCAATGAGAGTACTCGAAGATTATTACATTAGCATTATTGTGCGGCAACAAATTTTCATATTACACACCGCGAAATGTAGGACACATTTCGAGCACTCACTTTATGTGGTTTAATTTTGAAAGGACTTGATAAATGAATCCATGTTATTAATTTTATGATGATTTTAATAATTTCATATCAGGAACACTGAAATATTAACGTAAATATGTTTAACAACATTGACACACATTGACGTCACACACATATTGACTTCATACACACACATTGACATCATACACACACAAACACACCCCTACACAGATTCCCACCCCATCCCCATATTAACTTTGAACCCGGTAGTTATAAATTACCCCCTTTTTATTTTATTTAGATTGTGTAAGTTCACTACCATATATTTGGCCTACAAAATATAAGCCTTTAATTGGCCTATGTCTAGTATAAGTTCTCTGCTTATATTATTTTGTTTTGTGCTGTAGGCTTTGATAAATAAATAAATAAATAAACAAGTTTGACAGGTTCGAGTGGGTTCGACTTTCGACGCATTTCTATAAAATATTTTGTTTTTTAGTCTATCTATCTATCTTTATTTTTGAATAGGGGGTTTTCGATCGGAGGAATGATTGTTTAAGGGTCCCCGCATACGGGCCACCGGCCACATCCATAAACGCTGCCACGAGAAGCTAGAAACGGCCACACAATAAGCTGGCCAGTGTAGGCCACATGAAGCGAGCAGCGACAGTTGCCACACTCTTCAAAACGTCACTGCTCGCTTGTTGTCGCACTTGTTGCGCGTGTGACGTATAGCGGTGTTTTTTGGCCTGCACCGTCCACAAAACGCCTTCACACGTCAATATGTTAAATAAGGTGGCAGCCACTGGCCACAAGTGGTAGACGCACGCTTTAGCTTCCTTTGTGGCCGCTTCTAGGTTCTCGTGGCGGCGTTTGTGGCTGTGGCCGGAAGCCCGTGTGCGGCGACACTTCGGGTTTTTTGGACCAACCTCGATAACGCTTCCAGATGTATAATCATTTGCCATGCTATCAATTTTAAGGTGCCTATATATTTCTCACAAAAATATTGTGAAAAAAATAATTGTCTTTGGAAAGACATTTTTTAAACTTATACAGGCTGCGCTACCTATCGAGTCAATTGGTACTACTTTTTGTTTTTTTCTAACTTTGAAAACCCATTACTAAGCAGTTGTCATTAGCATCACTATTTTTACAGTATTGGCAACTTTGATTGCAAAGAGGAAATGAAAATAATATCCTGACGCGCTGAATTAGGAATAAATTCATTTTTTGACGCAAATAATTTAAAATTTATTCCGTCCTGTAATTATTCTGAGCCTGGACATAAATCTTAGCTATCGAATTTTATTCAAATATAAAAACCGCTGCGCTTCGTTAGATCGCCCCGACTCAGAATCAAAAAGGATTGCCCTGAAACATTACCTGAACATTTTTGAATGATTGGTTATGATTTAAATTTATCATTTGATTCAGGCAAGCCAATTGAATTAAGTCTCACGAAAAAGTATTCAACACGTTTTATGGATATGGAT
This sequence comes from Argyresthia albistria, assembly GCA_963457715.1. NCBI lineage: Eukaryota > Metazoa > Arthropoda > Insecta > Lepidoptera > Argyresthiidae > Argyresthia > Argyresthia albistria. Next base: position 1,132,839 of record OY735263.1, read on the forward strand.
CGCGAACTTTTATTATTATAGATACATATACAAGGTGTAACAGAATGGCGTACTCATATTTTAGGTGGTTTTGAGCGACATAATTCTGAACAACTTTCACTATGAAACCGATTTGATCAGAGCAACTTTATTCTGCACTTCTCCATACAAATCAGCTGTTCGCCCGGCACAAAACGTATGGAGAAGTGAAAATCAAAGTTGCTCTCATCAAATTGGTTTCATATGAAAAGTTGCTTGGAATAGTCTCAGTAACCACCCCGAAAAATATGACTACACCTTTCTGTTACACCCTGTATACAACCCGGTAAATAAATACTTGTCTGCGTGTTGCATTTGAACTAAATATACTGTTCGTTCACATAGAACTCGCTTTGAGGCTGAAGCAATTTCCCGTACCTTCGACAATTAAGGCCTGAGTACACCGACAGCGAAACTTAGAAATGGTGGTTAGAATGGTTTTAGAGGAATAGGAATCCTAATAAAAATACACACCCATATGTGGAGCACTTCATATTTTTATAGAGATTTAAACCCCGTGGTCCAGTTGGTTTCACGCTTGCTTTTCGCGCAGGAGATGCAGGTTCGAACCGGGATTCTAACCTGCATCTCCAAATCTCCATGCAAGCTGACCGTAATTTTTAACCGACTTCCCAAAGGAGGAGGTTTACAATTCGTCCGGATGTTTGTTTTTTTTTATTTTTATTTTTTTATGTATGTGCCCCGATAGCGCCTAAACGGATGGACCGATTTGGAAAATTATTTTTTTGTTTGAAAGGGTTTACCCTTGATGATGGGATCCTGGAGAAATCGAGGGAACTCTTCAAATATTATAGGCAGACCTATAGTGATTTTTGTGTTTTTCATAATTACTCGTGCAAATGCACATGGTAAGCATAATATTGTGATGCGGAACTGCTGATGAAGACCACATATGGCCACCAGATTTGCTCAATACTAGGTACAAAAACAATTCGTGGCTGACGGGCAGGCAACGCATAGCCTAAACCAGTGGACCTAGAGCCACGAAACTATGTACAGGGGTTCCTTAGTAGCGTGGGGTAGCACTGATATGGGATTTGACAAAATTAATTCCCCAAGGGGGGGGGGGGGGATAGGGGGTCACAGTTTGTATTAAACTCAATCTAATCAAATAGGGTTTGTGGAAGTCGGTTTTTTCTAAAGTTTACTTTTTGTTTCAATTATCATAATTCATAATTTCTTTATTGCACACAAACAGTTACATAAGAAAATGTAAAACATAGAAAATGTGTACAAAGGCGAGTTTATTTCTAATAAGAGATCTCTTCCAGCAAACCAAATAAGGGTTGAGACAGGTGGATTGCCGAGTAGGAGTAGACCCATGTGTACAAAATAATTATTACTTGTACCAATGAGAAAATTCATTTGTCGTAATCGGTATACACTCATAAGGACATGGCCAAACAAACTTACAATGGAGAACAATATACGTCAGAGCGAGAAGGTACATTATCGGACGCGATACTTATCACAACTTTGTAGTATTTACTAGTCGTAAAACCCCTCCACCTACCCGCACTGAGCCAGCGTGGTAGAGTATGGCTCAATCTTACCCGTATCCTGGTAAAGGCTGGTGCCTCCTTGGTGGGGACATTAATGGGCTATATTTACCTTTACTTCAATTATTGATAACTAGCGACACGCCCGCGGCTTCGTCGCAATACGTATTATAATATCTGTGATTAATAGTGATTAGATTATACACATAAACCTTCCTCTTGAATCGCTCTATTTATTCAAAAATATCCGTTGCGTAGTTTTAAACATCTAAGCATACATAGGGACAAACAGCAGGAAGCGACTTTGTTTTATACTATGTAGTGATGAAGTGATGATGATAGTGAAGTGAGTAGTGATGATGTTGTATTATAACTATTGATCACAAATTATCAAATTACGTTAGCGAATAGAAGTTGACACTCATGAGCTAGTGGAAAGAACCAACAGTTTTAATAATTTTATTTTGCATAAATTGAGAGCTACAAAAGGCTGTTTTGGCTTCATTTGCCATCAGAAATGCATATGCATTAAGCTTGCTTTAATTTACTTGTTTCAAGAGAAGATAGTTTTATTTTCTCTCGAAAATAAACTCGATGCATCCTACCTAAAGAAAAGGCCCATAATATATTTTTATGTTTAGGATAAAAGGATACCATTCATTTTGGGCCCAAAAACTAAAGTGCCGGCCAAGGAAAAAAAATATAAATTTAGTCGGTCTCAAAAACAGTCCGTATAGCAATTGTTATAACAATTGTTACTATGAGACCAACACAGTGTCAGCAATATTTATGTAAGACGTTCTGAACAGGAACGAAGCGATAGAATCAATATCTAAGTAGTCACCTTTGGGAAATACCATGAGTATTTTGTTCCAGAAGGTAAATCCACAGTCCCCGTTGAAGTTACGTAGGCAATTTCGTTGTTTTTGGTGAGTCATATAAAAGTAAATTTAGCCCATAATGTCCCCACCATGGGGCACAGGCCTTTACGAATACGTAAGATTGAGCCATACAGTCATGCTGGCTCAGTGCGGGTTGGTGGATGGGTTTAACGATTACTACACTACCAAGTAGCAATAGTAGCTGAAACCTACAGCATTAATCGGTTCGCTCGCGTTAAGACACACGCGGCCAAACTAACAATAGCAACAATAGACGTTTGAGCGAGAGGGATCATCCGAAAGATTATTTTTTTGGTATTAATCATAATTTAATATTAGGTTGCTACTGTTTATGAACACATATCTACGTATGTATATGAATACCTCTCCATCATTGTCGTGGTTATTTTGTCAAATTAATTCACTTTTTGTACATAAAAAAGTAAGTGCAGAAACACCATTGATAAATGTTTTAACATCAAACATAAAACATCTGCCAGTTCGTGAATGCTTGTTTAGCCTCCTGAGACCCAGGGGTAGTACCTATTTCTGTCCTGAAAGGACATCCAAAAAGTACATTATTTTGTTCGAAATATGCTACACCATACCAAAATACTTTCAAAAAGAAATACGAAGAAATCTACCCCGGGTCTCAGCAGGTAAGATAGAAACTTCGTTTTTGTTTTATCAAACGATTGTAGCAATCACTGTGGCACCGTAAATGCTGTCACCATCACTTATACAAATTAAACAGCTTCGTGTATTTCTAACCGCTTAGAGAATGCGATCCTGACACATGTATATGTCCCTGTCTGTCCCGCGCTACTTTTCACTCTATCTCATTTGCGGGAGTGAAAAGTAGTGCGGGAAAGACAGGGGCATGTGTCAGCAGGATCGCATTCTTTCAGCGGCCAGAGTAATTTACAACGAATGTCAACGAAATGGTTAGATATCAAAGCCTACTTATATCGAGGGATTCTTCTGTCTGCCTATATATTTATTCTATCTCAGAGAACAACAACAAATCCAATTCGGTTACCCTTACACTGTACCTATCTTACAGAGCAAAATAAAAGGAGGCGTAAGCAGACAGCTTTCCACGTACGGTTTTATGAAATATTTTGATTCCTCAACATCAACAAGACTTTTCGCAGAAGCTCATCAGCTCAACGCATTAAAAAAAAAATATTTCCCGGCAAGTGGAAATAGCATCTAATGAAATGAACAAAAACCTCCAAAATGCCATTAAATCTAAAGCAGTAAACCGCTAAAATAAGTGCCATAAAACACGCTCGTTCGTTGAGCTGAAGGGGTCACATATCCGAAGCTTCGTTCAGAACATAAAATCTGCTCAAGAAGCGCGAAATGTTTTACATCTCGTCAATGTAGGCTTCTTCTGGTCCGTTACCCGCGCAATAAGTCCGTCGGGATCCCAAACTGTTTGAGGCTTCGTCGAAATTCATTCGGGAAATATGGCAGCCTGTCCGTTTTGAATATCATAAAGGAAAAGTGGGACACTTTAAGGGCTAAATAAAAATAAAAAAGAAAAAGTTTATGTGTCTGGCAAAACGCAATGCTCGAGCTCTTCCGGTGCAACGATTTGTGAATTTCGAGGTGCTTATGAATGCTCTACGGCTGTTCTGCTGATTTTTGCATCAGTTGAAATCAATGTATTGAGAGTCGAACTTTTTTTTTCTTTGCGACTTATTTTTCCTTTTCTTGGAAAAGTGGTTCTTCATGGGTACTATCAGTTCCCGAAAATAACAAAATGGCTAAAATTTCACGTTAAAACGACACGTTTTCCTGGCGGGATGTGCTGTCGCGCGCGGTAGCATATACAATAACAAATTTCACTTTATAGCACCAACGTTTAGGTTGTTTTTACAGCTCCTTTTTGGGTATCAGACCAAGCTCAATGCAAGTAATCCAACGATGGAATAATGCATAGATTCAGACTCAGAGCCCTTCGCGAGGTGCGATCAAAACATCCATTCAACCTAAGAAGAATCAAAAAGCCAAAAAGCAGGATTAGTCCTGAGGCCCTTTGAGAAATAAAGACATTCGTAACAAATGTTACAAAATGGTGAATTTATTTGCATAATTCAGTAAAACCTAAATCCTTTGTCCGCACCCCGCCTCTGAAATATTAAATGTAGACGTCTACGCTCCAAATGTTCTATCTGAACAAAATTATTTAGCTGTTTAAAATACACGCCGTTTTGTGTGGTTTACATTTTACGGCTTCCACAGAAATTACTTTCTTCGTAATGTAAATTATCATGGATATTTTTTGCTTTGGTCCTTGAACGCTCATTTTTGTATTTTTATAATAAATTTATTATGATCCTTTTCCCTATAAATGGCAGCAGTGGCATTTGTGAAATATCATTGTATGATGGTCGATAGTTCGTTTGGTACGTAAAGAAACAACGATTGCAAGATTTTGTTTGCTGCTACAATCTCTACTTCTCCTATATCGGTTTGATTCCGTATTCAGAAGGCGTCTGACTCCACAATTCGTTTGCCAACGCGACAATATGTGTAAATTTAGAGACGGTTTTCGGTACATTATTACGTTCGGGGATTTTCATGAAAATTGCCTTATTACCCTTTTTGAGTTCGATTCCGAGGTCGGCTTCACTGGGATTAGGGGGCAGTATCACTACTGTTATGTCGCACGAGTGAAGTCTTTGTCTAAAATTTTAACTTCATTTACGAAGATACTAAATACTATTGTCGACTGTAGCTTCGTTTAGACCTTTAATTAAGCACCCACCTACTTACTCAGAATTATGAAATATTAGAAAAGTAATTTAGGAGAGTGGCTGCGGATAATCGATCAAAGCGTTCATTCATTTATTGTCATTTCAGTAATTGGTTGTTTCACGCCAACGAAACTTTGACGAAGTAAGTTCAGAAAGATTTGTTTAAATTATGTTTAGTTGTGTTCAGCTTTTGACAAGAACGATGTACAGAAACATCCACAGTTATTTCTAGTCTCTCAGGGAAGTCCTAAAGTGTTTTTTGGAGTGTTGACCCACCTTCGTCATTTCAGCAATGCGTCTAATCATAAAAACAAGTAAGGATATGTTGACGGACGACTGGCCTGCATTTTAACCGGCTAACAAAAAAGACTGACAAAACTAGTAACCTTTTATAGCTGGTAATTTACAAACGGCGCACGTATTAGCAAGCCGGGAAACATAAATAACAGTCGAAACAATTTACCTACGAGCCCGGCATGTATTCTTACAGCTGTTTAGTTTGTACAATATCCGTGGAGCCAGAACGTGTCCCGAATATCTAGGTGTGTACTCGCTCTCAGTTTCTGCCGCCGCCACGTGGCGTGTTGTTGTAAACTCTGCAAGGTGATACGAGGGCCTCTTGTTATTAAAATAGACTCCAATAACAAAATCTGCTCAGAAATAGATATCTGGAAATAGTTCATTACACAAATTAATGCTAAAAATTATCTACAGCTTAATAAGATACTGAGTAGGCCTCTAATGAAATATCAAGTGGTCCGACGTAGAGACGAGGTAAAAAATTATGTGTTTTAAGACATTTGATCTAATTTGATTTGACTTAGTGCCGTTCTCTCATTCCGCAGATAGCGTTTATCTGTCTGTTTATCTGGGGCTTTTGACATTTCACACATACAAAAAGTGTAAAAAAAAAGTTATCTGACTGTTTATCCGTCTTTTCAGAGACCCGGGCTGCTGCAATAGGCCACCAGCCGACAAAACTTCAACGAAACTGAAACTTAAATAAAAACATTTTAGAAGATCAAACTAAATGAAACCAACCATTTCAGCTAACCTAGTTATCCTGGGGACATGCGTCATTTTTGCTACCAGAATAATAATTCCGTATCGTTTCACCCCATAATTGGAAGTCACGAAAGAATTCGGAACTGAAAAATAATTACATCGAAGGGCGTGAATAAGGGCGATCACGCGAGCATTGCCCATTATTCCGTAGTTACGGTTCGTAATTAAACGTAAATTATGCTACAACAAGTAACTAGTTCCTGATATAGTGACTTGGGTTCAAAGAAGTTTGGGCAACATTTCGTGCTACGCAGAAGAAGGTTTGCTAATGTGCTGAAAAACTTTTAAAACAATATACTAATATTGCGCTGTGTATATTTTAAAAGTGTATAATATTTTAAATGTGTATATTTTGATTTTTTTTTTAATTTTTCTAAGTACCTTTCTTAACTTTTATTTTTTTTTGGTTGTAAATTACGCACAACATTTCCCACTCTGCTAAGCATACCATGGCACTCACGATACAGGCTCAGCCTAGTGTGGGGCCGCAGTCTAACTCCTGTATAAATTGTATTTGCACAAACGATAACTTATAATAAACCTAGCTTTAAGTCTTGCCTTCTAAATAAATATATTCTTATTCTTATTCTAATCCTGACTCTGTTGTGGTGTTTTTTGAATCGCAGTCTTGTGTGATATTCAAGTTTTTGTAATAAGTTTCAGTTTCAGTTTTCAGTTTTTTTATTTATAATTGTCAATTACGGGTCAATAATAGCTTAGAGTAGACTTCCTTGCTAGACATTAAATTATGTTCTTATCTATACATAAATACTTTACCTAAACATAAAAGGGTATACCATTTCTGAATAGACAATTCCAACACCTCTCAGTTTTTAAGATTTTTAGGGTTTCGTATCTCAGAAGAAGAAACCCTTATTCGTGCGTCTGTCCGTCCGTCCGTCCGTCCGTCACAGGCAATTTACTCAGAACATATTGGACCGATGATGTTGAAAATTGGTACACGTATCCAATATCTGTGACTCAAAGACACAGGTGCAATGTAAATATTTAAATATGGAATATGGGGGCCACTTTTGGGGGGCCACATAAGAAAAATAAAATAATATAAAATAAAATAAAAATATGCCATATGACGTATTAAATAAAAGCGCATGGTGGCGGGGATCTTAAATATATTTTTTATAATACTTTTAAGACTAATTTTGAAAAAGTTGTGCTCAATAATATGACCGCTTCGAATGTCATCAAAACCTCTAGGGTAGGTACTTCCCGAAGTCCTAAAAATCTGAAATTTGGTATGCAAGTACATGTTTGCACCTATACCCCATAAAAACTCCGAAATATACAACTTTAACCCCCTAACCCCCTAAATCTGGCGTGCAAAGTTTGTATGAAAAACTGAATTTTAGGGTACTTTTAGGATATTTTGTTGGTGTTAGTTAGTCCTGTTATTGTTGTAACGCGTCCCTCTCAACGCAAGTCAAACTCGCACTTGGCAGATTTTTTATTAGTAATCGAACGTTTTTAATTTTCGACAAAAACTTGAAGTCCAATCAATCTCTGAGCTTTTATCACTTCACATATAAAATGGGAAGCGAGACGTTCGTTTTCTCTACTCAAGCCACGCTCGATTTGGATCCGACATACAGGGTGTTTTTTTTTTTAGAATTAGAATTACGTTTATTGCTTCCATTCACATTTGCTCTTAAGTCAAGATACAATGTTTGTGGACCCTGTCCATAGGGCACTGCAACAGTAGAGAGGTATATAATACTAATGTATTTTAAAATATTATTATTATTATTTACTAGTTACATAAAAGTTTGACAAGGCTATCACTACAAAAAACATTCGCTAAAAGTAGTTTTTCTTTCCCCGAAACTCAGTTAATCATAGAATGCTATTTTTATCGTTCCAGACTGGAAAACTGGAGGTATAATGTTATTGGAAATTCCAGTTACATTAAAATAGCGGGAAAAGAAAAAAAAATAAATAACAAATTCAAGTTACTGGAAAAACTGGTTACAGAATATACGACATAATATAACGTATTTATGGGTAGTACAGAAATATGTTTTTATGTCTTGCTTTTATCTGTAACATCCTGTATATTTGATACCGGTACGTTCCACTTTGTCAATGGTAAAGGTTCTGTTAGTATCATAACTTCTGTAAAATTATTATCATTATGATGTAAGAGAATGTTGTCATATTTGAGAAGGTCGCTAGGGACATCATTCCAAACAGGGAGCACTTATCCAGTGGAGAGCGCATAGATACATTTTCCTTTGAAACACAACTCACCAATTTACGGGCGGCGGGGGACGAGGTAAGAGAGCTGTGATTGGTCAGCCGCTGCGAAACTGTCTGGCGGCCCGTCATCGTACATAGGTTGCGTATGCGAACGTTTGTTGAATACAACAAACGTTTGGCGAGCCGCATTCCCCCGCAGGCGCAGTCAATTGGATATAGTCTCTGATTCTAAACTACTTTTACTATGAAACTAATTTGTTCAGAGCAACTTTGATTCACACTTATCGATATACCTCTAGTAAATGATGCAGCTGACCGCCAGGCCGAAATAAAATTGCTCTGATCACATCGATTTCATAGGAAGTTATTCAGAAAGATATCGTTAACAACCTTTCAAAATACACCTTTCTGTTATATCCTGCACTTCATAGATGATTTTAGAAATTGCCTTTCGATTCTTTGAAAACTTAAATAAACAACATTATTTTCTTGTTTTGATTTTCTACGCCGTCATATTCCTTCTATTTTCCAGGCAAAATTGCAACCACAGTATTTTGGAAATGCAGTTGCATTCACAGATAGTTCTTGTGAGCAAACATTCACATATAGTTCTTGTGAGCAAACATTCACAGATAGTTCTTGTGAGCAAACATTTGTTTATTTGTTTATTTGTTTATTTGTTTATTTGGGAACTGAGCCCACAGCACAATATAAAAAATGTACAGCACAATAAATAACTTATACCTAGGCCAATTAGGGGCTCTTATTATGCTACTATTACATTTTGCAAATACAGTTTAATTACACTATTTAATTATACATACATTTTAGTTTTTTATTTTAATAAAAGTTTTAAGAAATATTATCTAGAAGTTAAGAGGGAGGGGGAGGTGTGAAGTGTGTGTGAGGGTGTGTGTGCGTGAGCATGTGTGGATGTGTGTGTTGTAGTAATAATAGAGAGAAAATGAATTCTTTTTGACAAAATAATAATAATAATAATGCTTCATTGATTTAGTGGTGGTGCAAAGATCAACTTCATATTCTTTTGAAAAAGACCAGGAGAGTGATGGAATATGTCTAGACCGGAAAACTTTTGATTGTATGTGCGAGGTAAGCGGCGGCTGATAGAATTGGCAGCGTAGTTTGTACGGGATAGCGGCACATTGAAAAGTCTGGTGTGGCGGGTACGTGTCGACGGTGCTTCCAGTCTGATCAGAGCCTCAACGAGATCAGGACAATCAACTACACCATGGCAAACGTTATATAGCAGCCTCATGTCCATCATGCATCGGCGGGACTCAAGGCTCAGGACGTTGTGATGTCGGCATTCTGCCGCGTAGTCAACGGCATGATATCCGTCACGGAAGCTGAGATGGCGCAGAAACTTTATCTGGAGACGCTCAACCATGTTTATGTAAATCTCGTATTGAGGATTCCATACAGTGCAGCAATAATCAAGAATGCTTCTAACATACGCAAAGTACAGTACACGGATACAGCTAAGGTCAGTAAATGGCTTACCCACTCTTAAAATAAAACCTAGATTTCTGAAGGCTTTATTTGTGACATGTTCAATGTGTTCCTGAAAAGTCAGCTTGCAGTCCAAAATGACACCTAGGTCGCGTATCGACTGTACCCTTATAATTGGTGATTTATTTAATTTATAGTCATACAAAATTGGCTTTGTACGCCTTGTGAAACTTATAACATTACATTTTGCAACGTTAACATTTATTCTGTTGCGCTCATAGTAGCCAGATAGCCTGTTCAGGTCCGCTTGTAAATTGACACAATCTTGAATAGAGTTTATTTTTGTAAAAACTTTTTTGTCATCAGCATACAAGAGGAACCTGGCGTGACTGAAGCAAACACCGATGTCATATAAATATGCAACATAGAGTAGGGGGCAACATTCACAGATAGTTCTTGTGAGCAAACATTCACAGATAGTTCTTGCGAGCAAACATTCACAGATAGTTCTTGTGAGCAAACATTCACAGATAGTTCTTGTGAGCAAACATTCACAGATAGTTCTTGTAAGCAAACATTCACAGATAGTTCTTGTGAGCAAACATTCAAAGATAGTTCTTGTGAGCAAACATTCACAGATAGTTCTTGTGAGCAAACATTCACAGATAGTTCTTGTGAGCAAACATTCACAGATAGTTCTTGTGAGCAAACATTCACAGATAGTTCTTGTGAGCAAACATTCACAGATAGTTCTTGTGAGCAAACATTCACAGATAGTTCTTGTGAGCAAACATTCACACGCAGTGGAGTTAAATATCAAAACCGTGTTTTGTCGTTCTTTATTCCCAGAACTCGTATTATACATATAGGTTATAATGATACTCCGACCTTACTTTTTATTTTTAAATGCATATTATTATTCTCGTTTCTACATTCATAAACGTATATTAATAGCTGTACCAATTATAATCCTAATTGTGCCCAGTTTTAGCCAGATACCTGAAAATTCATTATTCAGTATTCATTGTACAAAGAAATGAAGAAGAATGAAGAATCGATTTCCTGTGAAGTGCAAATGAATCGATCTACCTATACATTAACTCGATGCATCACGGATATTCCGGATATATGTGACAAGTTAATTCATAAATACAAAATCAAAACCCAAGTAAGTTTTAATATGCTTAATAGTACAATCATTGGGGGGAAATTAGGGGCTTTGCCCTACAAAAGGTGGAAGAAGATTTTAAGACATTTTTCATGGCTAGGCTTATACTTAAGCAATACGAATTAAAGTTGGTTCTACTCCATCCTTTGTAGGTCAAAAACCCCTGATGACTGGGCTATAATAGGTACTCCATTTTGCAAGACAAGGGGCTAGCGTTCGATTGAACTAAATAGTAAAGAATTAGGGTTTCCTCCACTTTCATAACTCTTGGTGCAAAACGGAACACACCAGCAGATCTTGCTCAATTGAATACTCCATTACTCGATCGCCGAGTATTTCTGTTTGAGTTTGCCCACTCTGATTGGTTTGCCATGCAATCAGATTAACACCCGATTCTAATTTATTCCTAAAGAATGGAGGGAGTACTACAAGTCAAATACGGGAATCAGGCTTATAACATAAACCGAAAAACCAAAAATATTAATATTATATTGACGTTGACTAAGTAATATGTATGATTTTATGGTCAATAATTTTTTTGAACTGAACTGAACTGTTAGTTTTTATAATAAAATACCTAACGAATCAACGGACCTAACAGAAAGGAGGTTCAAAAACTATGTCAAAAACGGTATATTAAAGAAGTCTTATTACAGTGTAAAAGAATATTTAGATGAAAAAACTTCGTTGTCTTTACTATCTCGGCGCACAGAAATCCAAAGAGGGGCGATGGACTGAGTCAGTACGTCTCTCTTCTGTGTATTTCCTTAGACTTAAGTAGAAATACATAAAATTGTATTTTTTAAGGCCCTCACAATTAAGAGGTACGGGGGAGTTTCTTGCCCTTCTTTGCTCCATCCCTAAGCCCACAACTTCCGAACGGGCGATAGTATACAAAAATATTAATATAATATTGACGTTGACTAAGCAATCTGTATGATTATATTGTCAATAAAAAAAAACCGAGGACCAAAAAAACAAAGCGTGGCGATTGGCTGCCCTCATCAAATTATAAATTAAGCTGGAAGAGACAGGCTTGACAATGCCTGCGATTTGGGAGGCGACACGAACTAAACTAATTAAAATGGTGTGTTTGAAAATGGAATCTGTGGCCACCCGCGCAAGAGCTGTCAGATTTGAGGTTGTCAGTTTAGTGCCGTTAGTTCCTCTAGTTTATTGGTTTTGACACCTCCCAAATAGCCCTCAAATGTTTGTAAAGAAACAGTTTGTAGACGTTGATAACGTCACGTTGTAGTCTTCCTTTATATTGTTCATAATAATAACACAAGTATAATAATCTCAAAACACAATTCATTTACATCATGACAGTGACAAACACAGCGACTCGAAAAGCGGAGCCTTCTTGTTTTATTGTTACGAAAAGCTCGTAATGATTCTCAAAAAAGTTGGACGAACCCCAATTAAAAAGCGGTTGCCTGCTATCTGCACATTTTGAAAAGCCACTTCAAGCAATTCTGTCCGCTGTAGCACTGTTCTATCGGGTTTTCACAAGTGTTTCCATTTCCAAAAGATCTTGCAATTTACGAGCACGGTTGGTGGTTGTAATATTACCAATTAAGTTGTGTCCAAAGTACCTAATCAAATAAATCTAGGAACAAGTCTGAGGTTGAAGCTTTATATACCTACAAAATGGCTTGACAAACTTAGAATTGTATGTTTCCAGCAGTTGTATTTTTTGAAGTCAATGTTGTGCAAAAAAAGCAGAGCTTTTGATGCTAAACGCCGATGACGTCACGTAGTGATATTTCATACTCATGTATCTCATGAACAAAAGTATCGTTTTGGCAGTTCCAAAAGGCATCTATGTATTTTGACATTGGCGCGTTCTCTCAATAGCTCAAGGCAAGTGGCGTTTTGAAAAAAATAATTGGGTCTTCCATAGTAACCTGATCGGGGCAATGTATTGGGGGACAAAATTTTTATTTCATTTGCCTCTATATGTTTCTTGGGGAAAGTTCTTCATAATGATGGAGACTATCATTCCCCAAAATATGGTCAGCTAATTAAATGTCACCCTATTTATTATGGCTTAAAATGGCTCGACGTCTTCTTGCTTGATTGTCATCGTTGTGCTTGCTAATGTATTATTTTCTTCGCTCGTCCAAAATGAAGAGGACTTTAGCTGGGAAAAACTCATATTTACTTACCCTATGCCTTTAACTAAGCCTAAAATGACCAGTAGCCTAAACATGACCAGCGTGACAAGGGTTTTCTTGTGGGAAAGTGAGGGACAAAGATATGCGGTTTGGACACGAAGACTTTTTATCGGTGATCATCACGTACCAATTTTTTTAACTCAGTAATTGATAGCCGTTACGTTGAAGGCGAAATTATATGAAAACAAACTTTATTTTTTCTATAACAACTTTTATTTTGAAATCAAGTTTATCCTAATTTTTTGTCACCCTACTAATCTGTATCTGTAAACTTACAACCTCTTTCATAACTTAACGGCAATGACAATTTATGAGTGACGTAGAAGTCGTATGTAGGATGACCATGTATCTAAGTGGTTATAGGTTTTAAGTACCTTTGTTTTAACTTTTGATTAATTAAACAGTAAAGTTATTGCGTGAGACCTCGCCTATTAAGTTTAATTTTAACTAGATAGTAATATTTTTCTTCACACTTTTCCTGATCACTGATTAATATTCACCTTGTGCCTCACCAACTTGTGGCAAATCTCGGTATGCGAGTCTACAGGGCCGTGAAATACAACTTAAAATAACACCTTCCAACGTATAGTGGACCGCCATTGTAAAGTCTCTGTTGATGACTGATAATTTTGTAACTAAACATGTAGGTCCAAGAGAACACAGAAGAAGAAAAGCTACCTATCTCAAGCGAGTGATGGTGACAGATTTTTAATCTAGAGCTGAGAGCAGTGTATGTACGGGCCTAACTTAAAATTCGACATGTATTACTGAACTCGTACATCAACATGTCAGTTTATTGCAAGACCAGTGAATCGCACACCGCATCTACGTATTATGTAGATACATGACATCATGTTGACATTATGTAGATATATCTAGAACTCCAATGAGTACAGGCTGGATGTTCTACAGGTCTTAAATTATAGGTATAAAGTAAAATTATTACTTACCTGCTATCTGTTTCTTAAAAAAACCGACAATCAATCTGAAGCTGAAATGTTGGCATTGCTATTTTTTATACTTATTTAGTTGCTGCAGTTTGTGCATTCGACACGACACGAAGAGCTCGTGATTCTGAATAGAAATGCCGTAAAAATTGCAGAAAAAGACATCTTTTTTTGGACGATTTTTAAGGAAAATGCGATTATAGGCGTGATGCTGCTGTTTTATGTTTATTTGGTATCCCAGGCATGTGTTACCGCTACTTAGTTAACAACAAGGAGATTAAAATAGAATTCTGAAAGACAAAACATGTTTCTAAAGATGGAAATATTTTTAAAATATTATTAAGATTTATGTCTTTGTCTTGGTTCGACGTGTAAAACTGCTAAATAATAAAAAAATCTTGACAGGTTAGGTTTTCACATCAAAATCAACGCCAGTAAAAGGGATAGACAATTCAAAAATGAAATCCATAACATTTTTGGTCACTTTTTTATTACAAACTCCTTTGAAATAACGTTAGGTTTTTTTCCCTTTGAACTGTGTCGGTTTTATGTTTTTATGTTATTATGTTTCTCTTTTAAATAAATACAGGATGACTTTGGGGTCGTGATTCTAACTTATTGTTTCTAAATTGATAGATGATTGCAGTTTCAGCTCTTAAAATAGTATTTTAAAAATCACAACTATGCGTTCGTAATTTTAGAAATTAATATTAATTTTATACTTTTGGTAAATTCATGTTAACACCTTTTTAAAATAAACTAATCAGACGAGGAAAAAGTGTCAAAACCAGCAGTTATACATAACAATTTATGACAAAGGCCAAAGTCAGTTGCACTTGTAGAGTGTGTAGGGTGACCATGACCCAAAATAGGATTTAATTATTATTTTTACCACAAAAAAATGATGACTAATGAGCTTTAATCGTAAAATTCCTAATTAAAACGCAAATCTAAGTTTACTTTGTTTCTAAATGACCCCACAGTAACCCTGTATAGCGTTACAGTTGCAGATCTCAAAAATATTCCTGCCTCATCCTGTTTATTTGTAATACTCGTAACTCGTATGATATTGGAATACGAAATGAATTCTGCAGGATGTTGCATTGAGACGCGGCGGCAGTGGAGGGGGGTGGGTGTCTCGTATACCGGTGTTTCATATCCGTCATGTGCCGAATGCTAGTTTAGTGGAAAAAATACTGTGAATACGTTTTATTAGGCCGGAATCAATGTTTAACATGGTACCCCGGACGAGAAAATTATACAAAAATATTAATATTATATTGAAGTTGACTAAGCAATCTGTATGATTTTATGGTCAATAAAAAAAATACTTTTGACTTTAAAAAGAAGTCTAGGCGTATTTCAGTAATTCAGGATCAATATGAGCGTTTACAGAATTAAACAATGAATTTCAGGCTGTACAAGAAGAGGTATGGTGTTGTATCTATATTCGAGTACATTAGAGTGAGTGGAGTAAAAGAGGGGAAGATTGGCCTTTTGCTAATTAGTGGGACATAATTATTTTTTCCTGTTAAATAATTATAATAATGTTTTGCTTGCATTTTTACGTTTCAGTTAATACGTCGTGCGGTAGACAGTTTTCTTAGAATTGCTGTTGCCCGCCTGTCACGTGTAGTCCCTGTCCCCCACTTCATAATTCATAATTTCTTTATTACACACAGACATATAAAAAACAGTAATATTAAAAATATTGTACAAAGGCGAGGTTACTTCCAAGTCTCCCACGTTTTTTAGACATCGAAATTGTAATAAAATAACTTTTTTATTAATTCACTTTAAATTAATCAAATGTTATTTAATTAACTTTAAATGAACAATTTCGATGTCCAAAAAAGTCGGGGAAACGGAAGTGGGGTACAACGGGACTACACCGTCAGATAGTATTATTATAAAAATGTATACCTATTTATAAGGTATGCATGTATACTTTTGGTTTGTAATTTTCCCTTCTTGATTTGTATTCAGCATAAACAAAAGTATCGTTTTAGTATTAAAAAAGTTTGATGTTGTCTGGAACGCCAACTCGGTGAATTGTTAATTGCATAGCACAAGTTTTCCACTTAGCGCCTCGGCGCGAGCTTATCTGATGTTGCGAAGATTTACTAACTTTAGATTTAGACTCGATACTGAGCGTATATAAAATGGTACGATATTTTGTGTTAAGTAAGTGTCAAGTCTACAACAAGAAACTATACACGGTATCGGTATCAATTACGTTTGATGATGGATAGATTTACGTTCGTCAATAATAATATTTGTTCTCGGCACCATTCCGAGAACCTTTGTGTGCCCTAAGATTCATAGACCATGCAGACTTTCTTTGTCTTTGAGGTAAGTAAATACTGGAAAGAATACAAGACTATAATTATCCTCATTATTTGCCTGATGATGATACAGCCGTAGATGGCCTGACTGAAATTGGCATTTTATGTATTTAATATTGATTGTATTATTTATTTTCATAGGCTGTGAAATAGCAAATAAACAAATGAAATGAAATGAAATCAAAGTTTAATTACCAACCTACCATTCAAAAAGTTATAATTGATTTGATTATTTCATGAAAATATAAAAGCGGTCAAGTACGAGTCGGAGTCGCGCTCCGAGGGTTCCAGTTCCGACCAACCCTGTTGCTGCGAAGAATCTACAAATTTATTCTTGAAAGACGGACGGACGGATAGATGGACGGACGGACGACAGACAGACAGACAACAAAGTGATCCTGTAAGAGTTCCGCTTTTTCTTTTTAAGTTTAGGAACCCTAAAAATTGCTACAACACGAATACAGACAAAATCAAATGTTTAACAACATCGTTACTGAGCGCCGTAACTTTGTTCAATGTAATGCTAATTTACAAAATAGATCAAACAACATGCTCCAATACAGAGATTAAAATAATGTACCTACCCTACTTAATAAGTTGAACATCAGCAGCTAAACTGGATTAAACAGCTGGTTTCGGTGCTTATCGGAGGAAAACTTTGCATAAAACATAAGATTAATGCTTTAAGCGTTTCCCGGCTTCCAAAGATGTCGAAGATAGCCCACGTCAATTTCTTGAATAATGTTTGAAGAAATAAGAAATAAAAAAAATGCGATGTAAAGGGTAAATTGTACAGCAGTTATTTTGGTACATTAATTGAGCTCCTTAAACAGCTAGTCATTCAAATATTTAGTTCTATGTACAAGTTTATTTGTATTATCCAGTTTTAAAAGTGAAAAATTCCTGAAGTGAATAAAAACAATTCTCCAATAGCCATTTTCGTAGTTTCGATGTGAAGAGATTAGTTTTTGAAATCTTGAGGTATCTTTTTGTATACCGCTATAAATATTGCGTCACAATTATTTTGGTACAGTGATGTTCTGGCAGTGTTTCGATGTTTTTGAAATCTTGAGGTATCTTATTGTATACCGCTATAAATATTGCGTCACAATTATTTTGGTACAGTGATGTTCTGGCAGTGTTTCGATGTGAAGATATTAGTTTTTGAAATCTTGAGGTATCTTATTGTATACCGCTATAAATATTGCGTCACAATTATTTTGGTACAGTGATGTTCTGGCACAGTGTTTTAAAACAAGCTTATCGGGATTTCTGGAATTTCGTGGATACAAATCACTAGCCTTGGCAAATAGTGTGCGCAACTTTCATTATGGGACGGACTTGATCAGAGCAACTTTATTTTTCACACCACATCAGCTGAGCGCTAGGCCCGAAATGTACTGAGTTAATAAAAATAAGGTTGTTCTGATCAAGTCGGTCCCATAGTGAAAGTTGTTCAAAGTCAAACCCTAACAACCCTCTTTCGGCTTGTACACCCCTTTCTGTTACGCCCTGTATAGTGCGCTATCTAAATTGAAAGGAATATCTGCGAGAGAGTTATCGTATCGATTTCCCATGTCTTCCTCAGCAATCATTCTCCGATTGCTACGAACTTATTGCATCAAATTCCGTGATGAAATATCTAACTAATTACCACAGAATTGATTCAACGATCTTTTCGCTTGCGGTGGCAGGTGGAAAACGCTTTTTGAAAATATTTATTTGACAAATAAACACAGTGATATTAGAAAAAATAGTATGTACAGTTTACGGTTGAGGTTTAGATGTTAAAATGGTTTAGATGTTAGATGTTGAGCTCAGCATGAGTTACGTGTAGCAGTGAGCTGGTTTTCAGCTCACCCCATTTCCTAAAACTAGAGACTTAAAACTAAACGTATAATCTGAGTAAAAGTAAATACGCCGAAAGAGCTCAAGCATAATTATGCACCAGTGGCGCCATAAAAAAGGAATTTATTTTTTGAGAATCCAAAAGAAACCTGTATAAAACAAATCGTTAAACCTTTTCCCATAATGGGTGGCAAAGGTAATGTGCACACATTTCGGCTGAAATTAATAACCTGTCTTCTATCCATAATCTGCAGATTTGAAATTACTAGTGTCAATTTTGACATAAATCCCATAGCGCAACTGTCAAATGTAACGCGTAATCTGCAGATCACGGATAGAGATGGGTTATTGGGATCGGATTACTATAATTAGCGGATAATTAGCGGATCTAGCGTGTATTGTATGTGAGCCGCATATAAATTATTGTATACTTTTACAGAAATTAAATTCCAATGGAGCCCAAAAAAAATAAAAGCCTAAAATAAAAGTGTGCCTATCAATCAATCCATTGTAACCAACAAATCTCTTTCCAGCAAAATTAAGATCAATTCCCTGTACGGTGAATTTCTTTGAATAATACATGTTATGTCTTCTGTCTGACTGAAGCTTGAAATATTCAGCAATTATACGGAGTTACGAGGTAGTGGTTTTCACCTTACAATACTTGAGCTCTAACCGTACAGGATGTAATAAAAAGGTGTAATAAAAAAATTAAGGGGTTGTGTCTTGTGTGACATGCGAGCAGCCAAACTGGATAAAGGAAATAATTTCAATAGCTAGGTCAATCGTTATACGTAGGGCGTCTAATGTGTAAGTTCAGGTTCAAGTTAAAAAAAATGACCATAAAATCATACAGATTACTTAGTCAACGTCAATATAATATTAATATTTTTGTATACTAACGCCCGTTCGGAAGTTGTGGGCTTAGGGATGGAGCAAAGAAGGGCATGAAACTTCCCCGTACCTCTTTTAAAATGTCAGAGCCTTAAAAATACAATGTTATGTATTTCTACTTAAGTCTAAGGAATACACCGAAGAGAGACGTACTGACTCAGTCCATCGCCCCTCTTTGGATTTCTGTGCGCTGAGATGGTAAAGACCATGCAGTTTTGTCATCTAAATATTCTTTAACACTGTAATAAGACTTCTGCAATAAACCGTTTTTGACATTGTTTTTGAACCTCCTTTCTGGTAATTATGACAGAACTAATCTGATAAGAACCGCAAGTGAGTGTGAATTTGCCTTTGCTAATCGAACATCGGAACATTTCCTCCTGTGGCTTCATGTACGAAACAATTCATTCTGGATTATAGTTGTATGGGATGTGTAGAGTCACAAACAAGTGCGGGATTGACTGCCATACAAATTATTGCAGTTTTCATTGAAAAGGCGGATGAAATCGAATAAGCTCTATAAATTCATAGCCTGCGCGTAGAATTGCCTAGAAACAAATTTGTCAGAGCGTCCAACGAATTCGATAACTGTATTCAATCAGTCACTGAATATATACGAATATTTTTTCCCGTTTTGTTAGCACAGTCGCATTCACAACGGTCGGTCGCCTGTTGGTGTACTAATACGTTAATTTCCTGTTTGGAAGCGTTGCCAACGCAGTTTGTGACGTCACTCTGTTGATTTACTATTGTCGGAAATCCGCCAAAGTCAGATTCGCGTTTTAAAATTAACGGGCACGGTTAATTTTTAGGTTTCCTCATCATTTTAATATGAAAGCTGTTACGAGATAACTCTACGGGGTCATGTTTGAAAAAATGTTTTCAAAATGGAAATTTTATATCGTGTAGTAACTGTAGCGTTCTGTATTCGGACTTTGCTAATTATCAATAAGAATTAATACTAAAAGGTTTCTATAGTTGGCAAGAACCGCTGATATTACTTTTAGCAAAAATAACATGCAAAAATTGCAAAACATTTATTTTTCCTTCTTTCAGTCAGGGAAATAATAAAGAGCTATGCTTTATCCAATATAACAGCTAACCTGACAGATGTCAATCTTTGCCAGTTAGTAAGGGGATATCGCTCATAAAAATCGATTAATCAAAAGAATCGATACACCCATTACATATTTGTGAATCGGAAAGTTGTCTAACATTTTATTTTTGATTCTTTAGTTACCTTAAATATGGTTGAAAATGAAATAATAATATCTATAAGTGCTAATAGCAGTGATGACGATGACAACATCTTCTGTTAGTTCAACTGAATAACCAATATCGATTCTTTCCGATTATTTTGGTAACATCCCTAGTGATTAAAAAGTGGATTCTATGAAGTTTTAGGTTAGCTGTCAAGTTTGCTGTTATATTGGATAGGGTATAACATACAAAAATCTACTCAATGTACATGTTTAGACCATGATCCCTTCCGCTCGTTCTCCGGCCATTCAGCTCAATAAGGAGTATAGGTATTGGGATGAAAATGGATGTCATGGTGACATTTACACTTTGATAGAGAAGAAATCTAAAGCGTATCGGCCCAAGCATCTATGTATTGTGCTGTGCAATATAGATCCGTGTGTTCCGAATGAACGAACAAACAAATAAACGATTTGAATTTGAATAACACGTCGTGGTAATCCTCTGATCAATAAAAACAGTAAACTCTTTTCCTTAGAACGTCGACCCGTGAAAACTACCAGCGGGTTTCTCGGAATGGGCCCAGAGTGGTGCCTTGCAGTCGGGGGGCGGGTCGCTGCATGCACTAGGGAAGGGGTCTTGGCCGCGGGTACGTGCACACTGATCCCGGGATCTGTTCAGAGTAGTAACTGATCCCGATGTTTCGTGTCAACTGATCCCGGGATCCTGATAACGGGATCAGTTGACCCCACGATAAATTATAGTAGTGTCATCGATTGATATGTAAGGATGAGCCTTCTCGTATAAACATCTTACTGTTTTGAGGCCAAAAAATAGCGCCTCTGTCGCATTGTTTTGGTACTAAGCATTACGTAAACTTGTAATCAGCTGTCACCGTCTGTGCGCGCTGAGTGAAAACTGTTAACTCTACCCGTTTAACACAGATTTTGTGGTGACACTATCAAACGCCCCATGTGATGTCCCTACTATTCAAGTCCGTAAGTAGTGTCCACTGATCCCGTTCTATAGAGAACCAGAATAAGGAATAATAATTTTATTAAAGCGAATGTACTCCGATCCGCACTGAGCCAGCATGGTGAAAAATGGTTCAATCTTACTCGTATCTGAGTAAATGCCAGTGCCCCTCGGTGGGGAAATTAAACGACATTTTAGGTATTCCGAAACGAAAAGCTTTCATTGATAATTAATATTACTCAGCTAATTCTTCGCATTCAGCATCGATAAAATATTGTTCTATATTCCGTGTCTCTGTAGAACGGGATCAGTTGAAACGAAACATCGGGATCAGTTACTATACTACTCTGAACGGATCCCGGGATCAGTGTGCACGAACCCTTGGCGGCGCCAGGCGGTTCTTGGTTTTCGCAACCTACTATGCTAGTGCGGTATATCCAATAGTGCATTTTTTATCCCTGACGACCAAAATGGAGTGATATAAGTTTTATTTCTGTGTGTAGTTGTCGTAAAGCCCCTCCACCAACCTAGAGTTGCTTTGTTTAGTTTTTAACTGGTTAATTGTTCAGCTGAATTCTTATTTAGGTGGCGTGAAAATATAATATAACAAACATGATTTGTTCTATCCGTTTGAGTTATTTACTTGGTTGACAAAAACAGTGGATAAAAGCTACTTTTCGGATTTGTTAAAGCCTGTAAGACTTACAACCTGTCTCGAACTAAATATTCATGCAGATACCTTTTCTTAGGAATACAATGTCTTTTCTATTTGCTTGTTATTTGATTTATTGGTATGCGAAAATGAAATTCACGTAAGTAAGGCTTTACTTAGACTTTGGTAGCCCTTTGGCTCCAGGTTTGTTGCATGCAGTGAAATATTTATTCAACTCATTCCGCTCACCAGTGGAATGATTCAATGTTAATTGAACAATATAGAACAATAAATCGATAACTATTACATAATTACATTAAAGAATAAAAACACAATGCCTGGGTAATTTGTTAATTAAGTGAATGGATGATTGGAGCTGATAGGCCTCTCCTTCGCTATGTATTCTCAACTTTCCATCGTAAAGTGTATTCTTTTGTGCAATAACGTACCTTTATTCAATATTGAATATATAAAATTTAATCCCTCCACGACCAGAATATTTCTCTTACATTTTTTCTCCGCCCACTTAATGCATTTTTTAATCCTTTAAAAGAAAGCAGTTTGGCATAACTACGTAAAGTATCTGTGCTATAGTATGAGACTTTTTTCTATCACGCCTTGATTTGCTGATTTGAAGAAATCTCTTTGAGACAAAACTCAAAACTCAAAATCGATAAAACTCAAAGAACACGTCAAACTGAAACGACGCCAAGTTTGTTTACCCAAACCCCTTTGTGTGTGAATTCGGCAATCCATTGATATTTCGATTATTACTTCACGCAGACTTTGTATATTTATCCTATAAGGAACATCCAGTGCCTAGACAAAGCGTAAATGGTTTTTTGGCACTCTTTGTTGTAGTTAAGATTTTATTAGTTGTTATATAAATAAATAAATAAAAAATACAGGTCAGGTCTTGGCTGTTTACATGTTTGTCGCTGTTTCTGGTTCCCACGACACAGGGTATCCTGGTATGGGGCCAGTAGCAATGTATGTGCCTGTATGTAAATGTTTATGTTTATGTTTTATGTTTACATAACTTTGGTTTCATTTGCGATTTATTAAAACTTCCCTCTCTGTATCTGTCTTTTCCTGTCATGCCTAGATTTGCTGGAAGAAATCTCTCTTTAGAGGTAAGTTCGCCTTTGTACATACCTTTTTGTAAATGTTACGTGTTTTTTATGTAAAGAAAAAAAAAAAAAAAATTCATTCGTGGTACATAATGAAACATAACAGCCTATAATTAAAATTCGCTAGACGGCTTATTGCTGTCAAGGTCAATCTTATATCAGAAACTTGAAGACCTTTGATCTCAAGAACAAAATACTCCACAAGATTCGCCGGATTTTCGGGAGATTATATACTATTTAGCCGCTGAAGTAGGCATTTTGAGAGCGAAATATTGGAAGCGTAATTAAAATAATCTTCCACTTACAAAATTGTAGTGATTATTGGTATAAAGATGCCCATCTAAAAATTACTGCGAAAATGGAAGTTCAAAATACAAAGTGCGAAAACAAGGCAAACGGCAGTATGTCAAGCCAAAAAAGCAAGACACACCCACCATCCATGATAGCCCATGGAATTAGTACTTTTGCCTTACATCAAATGAGGTAGTTCTGATTTTTTAATGAGTTGGTAGAGATGAAATGGGTAATTACAAATCCAAGTTTTCCACCTCGAAAGCCCTCCGGATCACAGTTAAAAACTTGAAAATATAGGTAATTTTTCCGTTTTTCAATTTTTATCCGAAAACCGTACATACTTGATAAAATATGTAACACCAACGAAAATAAAATTTCGCGTCGACGACAATCATTTTAATTAAAATTGATCCAGTAGTTTTTATGGGGGTCCAAAATACTCCCAAAACAATCAAGATGGATTTTCAGTACAGAATCAGAGTTGTGTTGTGATGTATTCCATATCTTGTATTTACCAGGCCACATCCGCATAGTAACTTTTGAGACGCAATACTAAATCCCTACTGCATGATCCAGATTATCTTCCAGGTCGAAAAGGTTTTGGGCAATACCCGTTCAGGGTTTTGAATACCAATTTTCTACTTAGGACTATGGATACGAGCTATATCCAGGTTCCACAAGGCCACTCCTGCCGTGTCACCTGGTAGAGGAGTTCCTACTGCATGTTCAAGATCATACTTAGGGTCCCATAATTTTTCAGTAGATATCCTTTCAAGGCTTCGAAATTACTTATAAGTTGGTTTTCAGGTTTGGTTGATAGGTTTCAAAGCCTTAAAAGGATATCTACCGAAAACCTTTGGGACCTGGAGCATAATCTGGATCATGCAGTAAGAACTCTTCTACCAATTGACATGGCAGGAGCGGTCCTGCTTTACCTGGATATAACTA
Source organism: Argyresthia albistria (assembly GCA_963457715.1). Taxonomy (NCBI): domain Eukaryota; kingdom Metazoa; phylum Arthropoda; class Insecta; order Lepidoptera; family Argyresthiidae; genus Argyresthia; species Argyresthia albistria. The sequence goes on from OY735263.1 coordinate 1,157,350, forward strand.
GTATCTATAGTCGAAAGTTGCTAATAAAGTTGGTGTTTAAAGCTAGTTTTTGTTTAGTTTTCGTAAATTTTGACCACTAAGGAACTTAATTAATCTGATTTTGTTGGGAGTTCAGTGGACTTTAATAACTTTTGCCTTTTACCCATTCGTTAGGGGTCAAAATTATCGAAAAGTGAAAAAAACTGTAAACTTCCTTTTTTATTATGCAAATCTTTGGGTAGCAAAGATAATACCAAATCCAAATTATTATCATTTAATTGCTAGTCTACTTAAATGTGCCCATAGTTTATTTTGCTGTTACACAAGTCCTTGTTAGTAAAAAATTACAAAATCTGGGAAAAGTCCTAAATTTTAATGAATTTTCAAGAGAAAACGGCTAGCACGAAAACAACCGGCTAACACGAAAACAACCGGCTCCACCACCTAACGCCGAATTTGCCTGTGATCGCTGTGGCAAGCAGTGCAGATCCCGAATCGGTCTGTTCAGTCACAAGAGAAAATGTGACTCCCAGAACACAATGCAGCTGTAATAAACATCTGAAAAGACGAAAAGACCAATGATGATGATGATGATTTACCAACTCATAAAAAATCAAAACTACCTCATTTGCTGCAAAGCGCCAGTACTGCCTTTTTACCAATTCCATGGGCTATGTGTTATAGGAACCATTTTGAGCTACTTTTGATCCCCTGATAACTCGTGTGTTAGACCTAAAATAATACTTAAATATTACTTACTCTTATATTTGTGTTATGTTGTCTACTATAGAAACCATACGCCACCCACCGTATGCATTGCCTAAACAATGCTCCGGAACAACCAGAGCCACGTTGAATCCCTCCATAATTCATAAATCACAACTCTTACATTTAGAATTTCGCGTCGAAAATTTGGACGAATTTCGCAAGTTAGTACAGCGTGAAATTGTATCCGACTTGCAGCAGGCGTCAAGCTGACGCTGCGAGGATGAAGGCAGTCGGCAGCTCCTATTCTAGTCTACACGTCATATTCAGTAATACCCAGCAGCGGTAGTTACTTGCATTCATTAAAGTTTTATTTTGCCAACTTCAACTTTAAAATTTTAATTATGTAGAGGTAATTGTTTTTCAAAACAGCGTAGGCTACGCACCTTCTTTCGTGATCTTTGGATTTTTGATTGCGTAATTATGGCTTATGAATATAAGTTAGGTCATGGTAAGCCGTAATTACGTACGGTATTCGGCTTTCACATAGGTAGTGCTTTAAATAATCAGTGCGCCTACAGGGAAGTATTATTTGACACTTTTCGTTTCTTTAAATCTAAGTAATTTCACGAAACAATTCCGGAATAGATATGGTCTCTTTCTTTAGAAGATTAGATTTAGCTCAGTATGACGACCATTGCTTAAATATTATACGTTTTATTCCACACCACCGCGTTAGGGTCCTATTACACTAATAGATCGACGTCGACTGGTCCATTCTACCGACGATCGACGGCCGTCGATCGACCGATTGGTGGAATAGCTCCCTTGACATTATTACAGAACTCTATGAGAAGATGATCATTCCGGTGAAATCCAGTGAAATAGATTTGAACTGCTCAGACAACATAACCGTCAAAACTGCACTGTTGTCCAGTCTAGTATAGTATAGTATAGTAAAGAGTTTATCCATTAAACAAAACTTTAAATCCTGTGGAATACGAGTATAGCAAAGAGCGCACATTTGTAATGGAGTCACGATTATCCAAGCACGTCCGTGGTCGATGTAGCCACTAGCTACTCCGTCGGAAAACCCAAATATTTGACCCGGCTACTGCGCTTGTACGTGGACGAAGCGTGTATTGCAAGTATAGGTAGGTGAGCCAACGAGCCAATTTTGCTTGCCCCTTACTAAAATTTTAGTCACAGTTTTGTGCGTTTGTGTGTAGTACACTGTTGTGTGTGTATGATAAAATTATTGATTATCTCTTGTTAGTATAAAAAATATCTGTGAAACCGTCAAAATGTGAAGAGACCGCCGAAGGCACTTCAAATGAATGTTGCTTTCACTCTTACGTGTCTACTTACAAGAAAAGACTTTACCCCCATGACTTGGTATGTCCTGTGCAATTCAAGGTTAAACCAGTTCACAATTTAACGGACTGACATCGATAGATTAACTAAAGAAAATTAGAAGAGATAAATCTAGTGAGATTAGATTAGGTGTAAATTAACAGCTGTTCACAATTAAACATATAGGCACTCTATCTAAAAAAAAAAGTTCACCCCACTTACCCTTTTTAATTGTGATCTGCTGTATTGTGTTGGGGGCAAAAACCAATAAGTATATTTCTAATTTATTTATTGCACAATTACAGACAAAACACAAAAATACAGAGAAGTGTACCAAGCTAAAAGCGATGCAAAAAAATATTTTGTATTTTTGACATTTTTATTGCAAACATCGAGGAAAACTCGATAACGCAAATGTGAATTGGACCGAATAGAAAATCCAGAGATGTATTAACGTGTAGGGAGGCCTACGTAGGGTGCGTTATCGAGTTTTCCTCGATGTTTGCAATAAAAAATGTCAAAAATACAAAATATTATTTTGCATCGCTTTTAGCTTGGTATACTTCTCTGTATTTTTGTGTTTTGTCTGTAATTGTAGAATCTATCTTGTAGAAAATGTCTCATAAAAAAGAATAAGAGCTATCACTGCATCTCTACTCACCCCATTACAATAACATAGAGGTTCATATAAAATAAAGGCACTAACATTGGTTCTGGCTACACACTACCCTGTAAGATTAAGCTACTCCACATCAAATCTGACTGTTTCTAATAACCTTACGCTACCTCAAATGCAACGAACTAAATAGCTAAACAAAGACCAATTGTACCGTGAAAACGAAATCACGGAATTGAACAACGAATAGTAACAGAACCAGGAGAAATAAGAAAACGAAGGGTATCAGACACAAAGTGATTTGAAAGTAGAAAGCAAGTGTTCCGAGTGTTGTAATGTCTGCATCGCGTGACAGGACCGTCGGCTACAACTACAAGTCACTTGTGATATTGCAAACATTTGTAGAACAAGAACCAGTCTCGCCGGATCCTGATAAATTTTCAGATAGCTATCTGATATTATATTATAACTCTATGTACAGAAATAAACATATGCAGTGTTGTGCCTTTCTCATACGGATCAGCAAAGGATGGTTTAGCCACGTTTATAATAACTAGTGGCTCTGTGAGCTGTAGACCTCGCGAGTATGTCGGTGGGAAAGCTGAACTGCTAACACACATAAAAAAAATAACCCAAATAATTTTCTTTCAATAACACATACAAACTTATGAATGTACCTGGTTACGTACATACAGTATGAAAGTAGCCGCACCAATAACTTTGTAAACTACGTTTCGCGATCTTTAATACAACCTATTGACTTTTTACTTAAATTATATAAACTGTTTCACTCTCATGGTCTTTACGAATCCAACGACCCCTCATTTGTTAATATCCATCGAGCCGTTTGGGTTGTAGCGATTTTTTTACATTTTAAAACCCCATATCTCCGCCATTTTGAAAAAAATCTAAAAAATGGCTCGAGTAAAAATTCTATTTATTTTTCCAACCTGCTCACAAAATTTCACGAGAATCGGTTCATAAATGCGACCTGTAGAGGAGAACAACCGGACATACGAAAGCATTTTTGCCCAAACCTGAAACAGAGACGCTTCGCTCGCTTCGCTCGCTCGGTCAATAAATACACGTGAATAACAAATAAATTTTGATACGCCTATCTTCACGTTAGCTCCTCACACAGGAAATGCAGGTTTAAATATGGTGCTGACCATGTGTCAATGGGGTAACTAATAGGCTTTCCATGTGATGACCCGTGATGTTGTAGGCCTATTGTTATGCTAGATATTGTTACATATTTTAACATTTCAATACAGTACACTCAGTACAGGCTTAGTGCATGTAGTTAATTAAAATTAAAACGAGCAGCCGAGCACAGGCTATTAAAATCACTTTGGTTTGAATAGTAACGAATAATTATCTGTTGTTGATTAATTCTACATCCTAGGTTTTCTCGAATCTGGAAAACTGCCTATGCAAATGTGTCTGCGTAAGCATTCATCATCATCAACAGTTCATCAAAAGTTCAAGTTCAAGTTAATTTTTTTTATTGACCATAAAATCATACAGATTGCTTCAATCAATCAATCAGCCCACACCTCCCCACTGCTGGGTATAGGCCTCTTCTCTACCACGCCATCCGCTCCGGTCCTGTGCCTCCCGCATCCACTGCCTGCCAACTATGGCGGTGATGTCATCCGTCCATCTGGCTGGTGGTCTGCCTACTATGCTAGATTAGGTTAGGTTATTTAGCAAATCTCATAAATACACCTGTCTCTTCCATAACTGGTTTGAAGGAAGAGATCTCTTGCTAGAGATAAGCTCGCCTTTGTACACCTTCACTATGTATTTTGTCCTATTGTAATTTTTATGAGTGCAATAAAGAAATTATGAATTATGAAATCTCGTGCTGCTTTTGTATGAAAAACTCTAATGTGTTGAATTGCTAGTCGCAAATTGGACTACTAAAGCTTTGATAAACCAATATTCGGTTTAGATTCAAAAATATTCACACAATTCAATACAAATACAACCCATCTTATATGTTTTTAAGCTATTTAATCATGCCTTTTCCAAATGTTTTAATATTTTTAAGTAGGTAGGTAATTAATTCATTAAATCATTAAATGTGAAGAGGTCTTCACATATTTTTGAATTAGTTTGGGAGGCGCGTGATGTTAACAATGGTAAAGTTGGTGAGGTGGAAAAAATTAAAGCCTGCCAACCCCGATAGAACCCTGACGCATGGGCGGATTGTTTTAAAACATAGGTAGGTCATAAAAAACTCGTTTAATTTCATGAGCAAACAGAGTTCTCGTGGACTCGATAGTACCTGTCGACACGACTGTACCATTGTCGTGTTAGTGTTGCTGTGTTGTAGGTATAAGATGCAATGCAGTTCCCAGGTAATGGGGCCATGCGAAACATTTACAAAGCCTGTAATGTAGCTGAGGAAAATACTATTTAGAAGTAATACTAGTCACGTTATGGAATAACAGTACAACTTCAGATTATGTTTTTTTGTAATATCAGTGAAAATTATGAATTAACGACGACGATCAGACCAAATTATTCGTGTAGTTTTGAAAATTGGCAGAAATATTCTTTGGGGTGTCCAGATAAACCAGGGAGCACTTATCCTTAGTTGGATATATAGTCTCTGAGATAAACGTACTAAAAGTCCCCGAGAGTGGTGTGAACCAGCGGCGGGGGGGGGGGGGGGGATTTAATTTTGCTTGTATCTCGAAAACTATTAGAGATATGTCTTTAGTCACTTGTACATTAATGATTGTTTATGAAATTGTCTATAAATGAAGATGTAAATTTTTACTGTAGAATTAATAATATACTATAATCAATCGCAGAATAAAGACGAAAGAGACAAGTTCAACAATGTCAATTTGTGTTTTACGACAAAAAAAATCAGCAAATTACAGATCAAATCAAATCAAATATTTATTTATTTCACAAAAGAAAAGAAAAACAATTCATATAACTTAAATATTATGTGAAGACTTATGTGCAAACTTAAAATTAAACAAAAGCAGTACTTGTGATCCCCACACTAGGCAAGCCTGTATCGTAGGGATCATACAGAGGAGAGACTGACACACATTGAAATTTAGTGTCACTTGCACCAAAAATAACAATTGCAATCAGCGCGTCAATCACAACCAAGTGTCAAACTTAGTGTTTCATACATTTTGACGACTGCTGCTAAATAGAATCAAGACGCCAATCGCAATTAGTAATTTGGCGCAAGACGACCTTATTCATGGATTAGGCGTAATTAAATCGAAGATGTTTAGGTAAATGTGTTATAAAAGAAAACAAAATAATCAATCATCATCAATGACAAAATTAAATATATATAAATACATATAAGTACAAATAAAATAAATAAATAAATTAATAAATAAATATAACTATACATTACAATATAGAAGTTGACTAATAAAATTATAAGATTATTTCAAGCAGCTTTTCTGTATCGCAGTAAGATAATGAGGACAGCCAACTCTTAACTACATACTTAACATGATAGTAAGACTTAAATTTAATTTCACAGTTTTGCGATATCCTATTATACAGGAAGGGATGGAGAAATCTAGCTAGACCTTGGGAGAAAGAAGTCTTGACGAGGGGAACCGGTATCCGAAATATTCTTTTGTTTAGTAATTCTTGTAAAGCAGGAGTCTTCAGAATATGGGTATGCATTTTAATGTAGATTTAAATATATATAATTGGCGCACGGTCAAAAATTGGCATTCCTCGTAAAGACTAGTTGTAGGGTACCGAAAAGGTTTCCTGTACATGACCTTCAGGAGTGATCTTTGAGCCCTTTCAATACTTAACATATGCGTCTTGCGTGCACCGCCCCACACAGGTATACAGTAAGATGGATACTCTCACCAAGCCCTAAATACACCATTTTTAGTACAGCCTCTGTGGCTATGCCTCGTAGGGGCTTCATAATGTAAATGAGCTTCCTAACCCTAGTTACCAGTTGATTTAGATGTGGCTTAAACGATAGGTGATCATCTATCAGCACACCCAAATATCGAATGTAGCGGGTATTCTCTATAGTTTCACATTGACAGTTAGGTAATAATACATTCAGTTACAGATAGTTATTATTTATTATTATTACGAGCCTATAATGTCCCACTGCTGGGCAAAGGCCTCTCTCCCCCTCTTCCACTCTATTCGATCCTGAGCGGTCTCCCTCCACTCTTTATCCCATAGACCCAACTCATCACTCCATCTCTTCCAGATAGTCATAGAACTTTATAAGTAAATCTAGCTCTCACAAGACGATGAAACGGAAGAGTGAGACTTAGGAAGAAAATAGTTGATTTACACATGATTTGATTTGATTCACAGTATTTACAAGAGTTTTAATGAAAGAAGATGAATTTGGAATTTAGGACAGAGTCGTGGGTTAAATTCAGTTAGAACGTCTTCGTGCGTGTGGACTACGACTCCCCTTGAATATCGTGGCAGGGAAGATGTAGGGATGTGGCAGGGACGTAGGGTCGTAGCAGGGACGTAGGGAGGATCGTAGGAAGGCACGTAGGAAGGCCGTAGGAAGGCACGTAGGAAGGCCGTAGGAACCCCAAGTTAGGGGTTAAATTACACAGATAGTATATAGCACAGTATTTAGATATTTTCAATTTAGAGGATAAAACTAGCAACTGAACAAGAGCCCAGCGACGAGCAGTCGCTGAGAAGATTAAAGAAAAAGTGAGCTCCAGGTCCAGGGAAAAACAAAATAAGAATCTGACGACTGTTGTGCTGGCACGCTGGTTGTGATCGTCTAGATGTAATGTTAAATAGTGTGTTGAGTGTAATACCTCAGTACAGGAACCTTGCAGTGTCAAAACATTGTCTGTGCATGATGTTAGATTTTTAATATTGCAATTTGCTCGTCTTACCGCCAGTGTATAGCCCGAATGGATCAAGAATAATCACAAAGCCCATTTCCCCCGAGCTTACTCATATCATGGTATCCTGAACTCCTTCAGATAATCTACAAGACTTCGGTGGCAAAGAATAGCACAAATATGACATTTATCAGTTAAGTTCAGATATACCATAGTAAGTGATCGGTTCGCGTGAGAAAGTGAATTAAACCCGTGTGAGTTTTCTCACCAGATAACGACCGCCTCACTCTGACACGGGGAACCCTACGCCAGTATCTGGCCCTGCGTACAGGAGTGGGGGGGCGTACAGACCATCTTTCGCTGAGAAGCGTTTATTATCATCACGTCTTAGGGACATGGAAATTTACAAGGCGCACGGAAGCTACCTTCCCCCATTGTACCATGGATTTATTATTTTAAAAATATTCAAATGTTTAGTTTGGCCAAACTAAGGTCGATGGTCTGCCGCAGAAGACAGGACGTGATATATGGTGCCCAGAGACGCTGCCGCTCCGCCACGGGGATACACTGGATTGACCTTTCGGGTCACTCGGACCTCGCACTTTCTCCGGTCACTTCAAGCCATCGTTACAAAATAACAAATATGAATGTGTCTGTTTGCCCGCTCAATCAATCTCTTCAACACTGCAAGGTCTGTCTAGGTAACCTAGGTGATGCCTAGATATCATCGTACTTATGGATGCCCTCCGGAATCTCCCTTTATACTTGTCCAGGTCGTTAGATGTCCCGTCGCCCAAGCTCCACGTCGATTGCTGTCGTCTCTCAATCCAGGAAATAAGTATTCCGACTATGTCAATCAATCTAATCTAATGTTGAGTGTTTGCTAACTAGACTGAGACTCCTATATTCTCCTCAAATAATTCAGTGTTATAGTGTACTTTCAAATCTATCAACCTCCAGAATAACTCTATTCACAAACTGTTAAGTAACCTTGTGTTTTGAGTGAACCATAATGTATGACAGTGGTGGTTGTTTATTAGCATGATGGCCTGGTCTATATGCAGAGTTATCTCACTAGGAATGTGGAAACTGTAATTGATTTTAGCACAAACCCCCACTGTTCTACAGACTTTCTAAGAATCTTACGGTTAAGGAAATACAAGAACGCCAGATATATAGTAAATCACTTCATTTATTTTAGAAGACCAAAAATACTATAAAAAAACCCAAAAGTATAGAAAACAGATATTATTTAGATCGTCCTTGCCTAACTTTGCCAAGGACAATCGGACGTTCTGTTCCTAAGGCATTTCTATGGGGAAAACGAAACGTCCAAATAAAAAACCCTCATAGACCATTATCAATTGATAACACAATTAAATAAACAAACTTAAACAAAGTCTATGCTAATCTTACACTTATTTACAACTAAAATGACGTAGGTAAGGGGTTCCTAGTTTTATTTATATGCAGAATCAAATCACATCAACTTGACTTATTCATGGGTGGTTTTGACTGTCAAACTCGCCTTGTCTGTAATTTACTCATACAATAATCTGATATGATACAAATGTAGGTTATAGCCAATTGTTTAGTCTATAAATAATCAATTCACGCCATTGAATCAAAACCCATTGCTTATCTCACTCTATTTAAATTGGTCAGAATCCAGGATTGGTACATTTACAATAATAGGCCAGTGTGATAAATTACACTTGATACTTCTGTAAAATTGAACATGATATAAAAGGAACCCCCTCCAACATTTAAAATTACACACAAACAATTATACGTTATATACAACACACAGGTAAATCATTTCCACTAATCTCACGGTGCGCTAATAATAGGATAACTTTTCGATAATTTCTCATGACGTCTCATTGTTAGCTGGTTATCGTTGTACCATAGGTAACAATCTCGCCCGGTGCAATTGCCGACCGACTACACATTCTTATGCACATATAGACCGTAATACCGGTCAAAAAGGTGAGTAATTACCATGAATAATACGTTCATCATTATGTTTAATGGTACGGGCTCTTTAGCAAATGTTTTCCAAAAGAAAATGATCCATTCTGATCTAATCAATTTATCTCGAATATTATGATTTGGTAGCACACGGTAGAAATTGTGAAAATAATGTACCAAGAATATGAACAATGAAAGAATACTTTACCGAAATTTCCGGGTACGAAGATCACTCTTAAACTTGTACAATTCAAAGGAATACAATCAACAAACAAATTAATAGGTTATTCAGTAAGGTTTCAGGAAATTTAGTTCTACATAGGTTTAGTATACTAATGATACACTTTGAGCTTCCACATAATTTGACTTGATCGTTCTCGTGTCAAGCCTCGAATCTGCCTTCCCGCAAATCCTCACTGTCTCCGTCAAAATGATCCTTGAACAAAGAAAAAAACTGGCGAGCACTCTGTTTTAATTGATGACTATAGACCCGTCTTTGAATATTGAGTTTACTATGCGACGCTTTAGAGTTACTTATTAAACTACTCCTTCTCATCATAAATTCCCTGTCGACAACCCATGTTGTCAAAGATATTGTTTTTCTAAGACAAATTACAAAGAAATTTAATGCTTGTTCGAACGTTGTTTGGATTTTTGTCAGACCTCTCTGAATGAAAAAAACTGTCCAATACAAAACGAATACTAAGATATTTCCTGTCCCTTGCTAAAACTGTTAGCAGATGTGTTTAAATGGTTTCTCGGAGACTAGAAGATAATATTGTTAACAAAAAATATAGTGATTGCGTGGTCCATCTCACACTCCCCCAAATAGATTTGGAAACTTCAATACTCCCCCTATGTCCCTATTCCATAGTTTCGAAATATATTTCCCCAAATATGCACCAATCTCTTTCAGTCTCCACGCAATTTACTAGTCTAAAGATTTACAGCAATTATTATCTCCGATATCCCACGCTCATCTAGCTTTTCCCACGAAACTCTATTGTACTTATCGAGTGGCACTATAACCGACTCCATTGCTTGCGACTCTTCTTTGTTATTCCTCTTTAAAAAAACCTTTTTTCAACAACAACCCTGCAATTCTATTGCCCATCTGTTTCCGTTACTTGTTTACATAATACGAGTACCAAAACAAATAATGAATTGCATTGTAATTACCCCGTACTTTTACCAATCTAAGCATGAACTAAAGTATTGTTGTACGGTACAGCCCCTGCCACAGTCACTAACAATGTTACCTTATCAATCTTATCATCCAAAGAAACATGTAATGTAGCTTTTAATGTACAAGCCCCGATTTGATCTGTAATATCCCTGTGAGAGAGTATTATTCCGTATTTTGAGTATATTCACGCCGCTAAACTGATTCTTCAAATATTCGTGATATAAAACAACATAAAATTCAGTAAAATGATTCACCACTGAACGTATTGACAGTTAATACTGGCGGAATGAATTAATAACGATAAATAATGAATTTAAATGCCGTTAACTAACATCGTCAAACAATCGTAAAGTTAAATTAAATGAAAGCATTTGTCTGTTCCCAGAACTCTACCACAACACTCTGGATTAAAACTAGCTAAATATTTAATATCGACAAACGGACGGACTTGTAATCTTTACGAAACCCAATCGTAAGTAATAAAATTAATTTGACAAACGGACGGACTTGTAATCTTTACGAAAACCAATCGTAAGTAATACATAAATTAATTTGACAGACGGACGGAAAACCATCGATATTAACCATTGATGTTTCCTTTACTCTTCCTCATCCTCAGTCCAATGCTTCTTTCCAAGTATGTTATTGAAACAACATCGAAGTTATTTCTTATTCTTAACCCTCTCGTCGACGCATCTTATCTATCTATTGTTCTCTATTGTTCGTTCGCTCGACCGGCGTGCCTCTGATAGTGAACCAGTAAAATTGATAAACCTATAGAGGAGGAATCGAATCACTTAAACCTCTTATTCCAACCTAGTAATTCCGTGGCTAAACCAAGTCTCTAATGTCATCATTACCATATCCGTACAAGCCAAATTCGCTTAGCTCCATTTACAATTTTAGCTTACGTGTTATTTATTTTACAATAAAATAGTGTCACTAACGCACTCGTTAGAATTGGTTATTTCATTCATAAAGCGCCTTCTCTATCTGTATCACTATCATCATATTATTATCAGTAGTGTGCGATCACCACACAACATCGTCACAAACATAGTTTTATTTCGGACCCGATAAATCACATACATAATACATGCCTTTATTCAATAACTCATTTAACATAACCTATCCAGATTTGTGGGAGCTCATAGGTCAAAGTAAGCCTTAAAGTTAGTAATTAAATATATGCTCGGAGGTGACTTAATTTCGGTAAACCACTCTCTCTCACCTAGGCTGCACTAATGCTATCCCGTAACGCGCTATCAATCAATCAAATTTACTCTCTAACTGCTGGGCCTAGGATTTACATTTCAAACAGATTCGTCAACGCCTCCATTAAATACAGGATGTTTCCATACCGTCCGAACCAGGAATCGTTACTATTACGCCAATTATCCATTATCTAACTTGATATAACTTTAAGGTTTCAAAACCCGAAGCACATGACATGAGTTGACTGTTTATAATATTTTATTATGTTATTTAATGACATCTATTACGTATACCTAAAATTTACCTTACCCTTGCCTTCACACTATGAATATAATTTTGAAATAACCGTTCTAGGTATCTTCGATTATACTACTGAGATTCTGTATTGTACACATGAAGGTGTTATACCAACTTGGCAAGTTATATCCAACCGGTATCCAAATAGTAATAACAAAAACCCTTTACAGCTAGACTTGACTTCCCGCCACACTATTTATGCTTCGATTATTCTTCTTACGACTTGGACATTCATCCCGACATCAGTTGTTTCGAAAGTTAAGTTTTATTTTTATTACATCCAAATGTTTGTTAAAATATTGCCACTAATTTAAACAAATTTCGACATCGCTCAATGCTAGTTCCGCAATAAATATACAAAAGGCAGGCAACGTCATAAACATTTACAACTTCTACGAACGACATAACTTGAGAAAAAATAAACCCCAATTCTCTCCATGTGTTGGGTCAAAACAAAAGTCAACCCACAAAAACAGTCCCCAAGTGCAGCTATTGATGCCGACGAACACGATACTATTAGTTACTTTCCTAATTTATTGAACAAAAGTGTCAAGAAATGTTAAGTTTATGATCACTTTGGAGTCGTTCTGAAAACTATCCCTTTTTTGTGAACCACACCACTATGAGAGGCCTATCACATATCCTTATAAGTGGTTTGCGAAACCATAATTTACAATCGATCGTTCGCAGAACTGAGTATTGAAATATTTAACAAATGATTGCGTATTTAACATTTAACATTTATATTCAGGCACATACATTGCTTCTGGCCCCACACTAGGATACTCTGTGTCGTATGTTTCGCCCTTGTACACCTTTACTAGGTATGTATTTTTGTCCTGTGTAGTTTTCCTTTTTGCAATAAAGAAATTATGAAATTATGATTACTATGAGACAAGATCACCTTTGTACTTCCTTTTATCTATCATAAGCTATCTGTATTATGTCATATGAGTATAATAAAGAAATTACAAAATTAAGTTTACGAAAGTAAGGTCCGTTACAATATTTCCTACAATATCTACCTGTTTTTTTTTTATTTTTTCCGACCTTCCTACAGTTATATGTTATTAGTTCATTTAGTCTACTCCATCCCATGCCTCTACTTTTGGCCATCTTTCTTTGTAACTGATAGACATAGGTCCTTATTAGTAACTGTGTCTAATCACAAATGATTTACGTCTCAACCTATCGACTGACACCTATACTTATCTAACTGACCTCGCAGAACCCAAAATAGAATATAATTTGTTAAAAAGTACGCGACAGTGACCGTACCGTACGATAAGACGCGCCTAATTTGCCACGTTCCCTTTCCGTTTATACCTGATGTATGGCCCTTGACAACGTATCCAAAACAAGCATAAAATTTCGTTATTTTGCCTATTGTAACTACTAATACGAACTGCTACTTTAAATTGATCGTATGTATCTGATGTCACTATAGTGAAAAATATTAATATCATAAGCGTCCTCAAGATGTTCTGATCGCTCCCTGACACCCGAATATAATTTAGTTTCTACTCCCCCTAGACTTCAGTTAACACATTATAACACAAATCATACAAAATAAATTTTAAAAAGTCATGCACAATACATAAAGAAGTATTTCCTGTAAGATAAGACTCCTGAAAGAAAGTTTCACTCAATACACGGTTTCTACGTTGTGTTTTAATTTGTTTTTGTTCTATCTGATCCAATCGTATCGTTATTTCGAATACGTAAAGAATCGCTGGTCACCGGCACCATTCTGTGATGGCACGCCGGTTGTGATCGTCTAGATGTAATGTTAAATAGTGTGTTGAGTGTAATACCTCAGTACAGGAACCTTGCAGTGTCAAAACATTGTCTGTGCATGATGTTAGATTTTTAATATTGCAATTTGCTCGTCTTACCGCCAGTGTATAGCCCGAATGGATCAAGAATAATCACAAAGCCCATTTCCCCCGAGCTTACTCATATCATGGTATCCTGAACTCCTTCAGATAATCTACAAGACTTCGGTGGCAAAGAATAGCACAAATATGACATTTATCAGTTAAGTTCAGATATACCATAGTAAGTGATCGGTTCGCGTGAGAAAGTGAATTAAACCCGTGTGAGTTTTCTCACCAGATAACGACCGCCTCACTCTGACACGGGGAACCCTACGCCAGTATCTGGCCCTGCGTACAGGAGTGGGGGGGCGTACAGACCATCTTTCGCTGAGAAGCGTTTATTATCATCACGTCTTAGGGACATGGAAATTTACAAGGCGCACGGAAGCTACCTTCCCCCATTGTACCATGGATTTATTATTTTAAAAATATTCAAATGTTTAGTTTGGCCAAACTAAGGTCGATGGTCTGCCGCAGAAGACAGGACGTGATATATGGTGCCCAGAGACGCTGCCGCTCCGCCACGGGGATACACTGGATTGACCTTTCGGGTCACTCGGACCTCGCACTTTCTCCGGTCACTTCAAGCCATCGTTACAAAATAACAAATATGAATGTGTCTGTTTGCCCGCTCAATCAATCTCTTCAACACTGCAAGGTCTGTCTAGGTAACCTAGGTGATGCCTAGATATCATCGTACTTATGGATGCCCTCCGGAATCTCCCTTTATACTTGTCCAGGTCGTTAGATGTCCCGTCGCCCAAGCTCCACGTCGATTGCTGTCGTCTCTCAATCCAGGAAATAAGTATTCCGACTATGTCAATCAATCTAATCTAATGTTGAGTGTTTGCTAACTAGACTGAGACTCCTATATTCTCCTCAAATAATTCAGTGTTATAGTGTACTTTCAAATCTATCAACCTCCAGAATAACTCTATTCACAAACTGTTAAGTAACCTTGTGTTTTGAGTGAACCATAATGTATGACAGTGGTGGTTGTTTATTAGCATGATGGCCTGGTCTATATGCAGAGTTATCTCACTAGGAATGTGGAAACTGTAATTGATTTTAGCACAAACCCCCACTGTTCTACAGACTTTCTAAGAATCTTACGGTTAAGGAAATACAAGAACGCCAGATATATAGTAAATCACTTCATTTATTTTAGAAGACCAAAAATACTATAAAAAAACCCAAAAGTATAGAAAACAGATATTATTTAGATCGTCCTTGCCTAACTTTGCCAAGGACAATCGGACGTTCTGTTCCTAAGGCATTTCTATGGGGAAAACGAAACGTCCAAATAAAAAACCCTCATAGACCATTATCAATTGATAACACAATTAAATAAACAAACTTAAACAAAGTCTATGCTAATCTTACACTTATTTACAACTAAAATGACGTAGGTAAGGGGTTCCTAGTTTTATTTATATGCAGAATCAAATCACATCAACTTGACTTATTCATGGGTGGTTTTGACTGTCAAACTCGCCTTGTCTGTAATTTACTCATACAATAATCTGATATGATACAAATGTAGGTTATAGCCAATTGTTTAGTCTATAAATAATCAATTCACGCCATTGAATCAAAACCCATTGCTTATCTCACTCTATTTAAATTGGTCAGAATCCAGGATTGGTACATTTACAATAATAGGCCAGTGTGATAAATTACACTTGATACTTCTGTAAAATTGAACATGATATAAAAGGAACCCCCTCCAACATTTAAAATTACACACAAACAATTATACGTTATATACAACACACAGGTAAATCATTTCCACTAATCTCACGGTGCGCTAATAATAGGATAACTTTTCGATAATTTCTCATGACGTCTCATTGTTAGCTGGTTATCGTTGTACCATAGGTAACAATCTCGCCCGGTGCAATTGCCGACCGACTACACATTCTTATGCACATATAGACCGTAATACCGGTCAAAAAGGTGAGTAATTACCATGAATAATACGTTCATCATTATGTTTAATGGTACGGGCTCTTTAGCAAATGTTTTCCAAAAGAAAATGATCCATTCTGATCTAATCAATTTATCTCGAATATTATGATTTGGTAGCACACGGTAGAAATTGTGAAAATAATGTACCAAGAATATGAACAATGAAAGAATACTTTACCGAAATTTCCGGGTACGAAGATCACTCTTAAACTTGTACAATTCAAAGGAATACAATCAACAAACAAATTAATAGGTTATTCAGTAAGGTTTCAGGAAATTTAGTTCTACATAGGTTTAGTATACTAATGATACACTTTGAGCTTCCACATAATTTGACTTGATCGTTCTCGTGTCAAGCCTCGAATCTGCCTTCCCGCAAATCCTCACTGTCTCCGTCAAAATGATCCTTGAACAAAGAAAAAAACTGGCGAGCACTCTGTTTTAATTGATGACTATAGACCCGTCTTTGAATATTGAGTTTACTATGCGACGCTTTAGAGTTACTTATTAAACTACTCCTTCTCATCATAAATTCCCTGTCGACAACCCATGTTGTCAAAGATATTGTTTTTCTAAGACAAATTACAAAGAAATTTAATGCTTGTTCGAACGTTGTTTGGATTTTTGTCAGACCTCTCTGAATGAAAAAAACTGTCCAATACAAAACGAATACTAAGATATTTCCTGTCCCTTGCTAAAACTGTTAGCAGATGTGTTTAAATGGTTTCTCGGAGACTAGAAGATAATATTGTTAACAAAAAATATAGTGATTGCGTGGTCCATCTCACTGTGCTAGGCTTAAATAACAAACGAGCCTAAAAAAACTAAAGCCACAGCTAGCACAGATAGCCAGCTATACTAATACAATCAAAACTATTTACAGAGCAAACTAGCTTTACGGATTTCTTCAGGATCACACGTTGCGGCGGATTTGTTGTCTAGTGTTGATTGTGCCTTTGCCACCACGTAAATGAAAATACTTGATTCTACGTATGTTAATAAATTTTTAAATTATCACTGTTTTAAAAGATTTATTTATAACCCTGGCAAATATTTCCTCCGGACAGCTATCGTGACTCGTGAGGTTGAAGCTCTCCTCAACCTCTTACGCTTTACCTCAGCATCCCATCAACTCAAATGGCAACTACATGCTTAGACCGACGCAGAAAAACACACGCTCAGGATCAAAGGATAAGCAACAGTTTCCAACGGCTGCGCTGTGGCTGTAAGAGGAACGGGAATACACCGGTGTAAAAATGTTGAGAAGAAAACCAGGTGTGCTCTACGGACACTAGAATATACCTATGGATTATTAGGGTTGACGTAACTACATAAATAAACTGTTGGGTATAAATATAGGCTCGGACGCAAATTGGAGTATTGGATAACTTGCTAAAAGTGGGTGTAACTGTGCCTCACCACCTCGTATGAGAAAAAGAGTGTCGCTATGTTGATTTTTGCTAATTTCGGTATAAAATATCCATGGACGATAAGATAAGATAAGATAAGATTATTTATTGATAATTATACATTACATGTCAGTTTTGTATTAAGAATAAATCATAACCATAAATAATTCAATGTCAAAAACATAAAATTAAAAGTCACGAAATAATTAAAATACTAAGTAATAATAATTCATTAGATTAAAATGTCAAAACAATGTCATCATCTTAGATATGTACATACAGTACCATATCATCATGTATAGTCAAGTAAAACGAAATCCATCAAATCAAACCAATGTCAAGTATAAGAAATAAAATAATTAGTAATAAAATAGATTCCACGAGAAATCTACATCTTCCTGTCAATGAATTCCGTCACTGTGTAGAAAGTCTGCTCTGTAAGCCATTTTTTGAGGTGACGTTTAAATTCTGCCAGAGACTCAGCTCTCTTCACCTCGTCCGGCAGATGATTATAAATCTGTGGGCCGCACACGTACACGGACTGCTCGCTCTTGGCCAGCTTGTGCCGCACAGCTAACAGTGTGCCCGAGCTGCGGGCTCGCTGACATACCCTGTACAAGTGCAGATTTTGCCTCACGAATAAGGCGACTTGCAATATGAACAGGGAAGGTACCGTCATGATTTTTAAGTCCGCGAAATGTGGTCGTGCGGACTCGCAAGTGGGTATACCCACAATTGCACGGACGGCGCGCTTCTGCATGACGAATACCCTATGCCAATCCGCCGCCCGACCCCACAGCTCAACACCGTACAGGAGGAGTGACTGTACCGTTGCGAAGTAACACGTCCTGACCACGTCTCTCCTCACGGTCGACGACAGCCTGCGTATGGCGAAGCATGCGCCGCTGAGTCGCCCGCATAACCACTCAATGTGTGTGGCCCAGGACAATCCACGGTCTAGTTTAAACCCCAGGAAACAGGTCTCATCGACCTGAGGCAGGTCTACAGACTCTATCGCCACACGCAGTGGACGGTTCGGTCTCCCTGCCAGGTTAAAGTGCATGAGTTGCGTTTTCCTGGGGTTCAGAGCGAGTCCGTTTGCACGGAACCACAGATGTAGCCGCTCGGCGGCCGTGCACAGTCGTGCTTCGAGCTCGTCAACGGAACGTGCCGTCACGACAGCAGCGACATCATCGGCATACATGTAGACCTGCGCGTCTGGTATGCAGCTCGGAAGGTCATTCAGCAACAAGGAAAACATAATATTGGACACTGATGAACCTTGCGGCACACCAATGTCTGTTTCCAATTCGTTGGATTTTATTGTGCCTCTTTCGCCAACCACTGTTTGACGCCTGTTTGACATAAAATCAGCCAGAAGGTCAAGTGAAGGCCCTCTGATACCATAATGCTGCAGTTTGGCGGCAATGACGGAGTGGTCCGCGACGTCGAATGCTCGCGACAGATCGCAGCACAGTACGGCCACTTGCTGCCTCCCCTCCCGCGCGCGCAGGACACTCCACACCACCTCTCGGGTCAGGGATGTAGTGGATCTACCCGCCCTATATGCGTATTGTCTGTCAGTCAGTATGTCCTTGGCTGTCAGAAACCGTATTAGGCGTGTGCTAAGACCGTTCTCTAGCACTTTGGCAGGAACTGGTATTATAGATACAGGTCTGTACGCTTCGCCGTCTTCCTTCTTTCCTTTACCTTTGTAGATCGGAGATACCTTCACCCGTTTGAGAGAAGAGGGGTATTTTCCGTCACGCAGGCATCTATTGAAGAGGATTGAAAGGATATGGCTCACGGAGTCTGCAATAATGTTAAGCATGTCGCACGAAAGCTCATAAATATCTTTACTCGGCTTGTGGGGTATATTTTTAAAAGCTTTTATTAAACTTGCACTGTATGTATGTTTGTTTGTTTGTTTGTTTGTGGGTATCACGGTTCGCGTCAAAAATGTCGGCTTGAATTTGACCCACTTCCCGTTATCCGATTGAGCTGAAATTTCGCATACGTGTATAAGTCGGATGACAATGCAATATATTTCTGACTTAAAGCTGATCTGATGATGGAGACGGAAGACGGTCATGGGAACTCTGTCATAAAACATCACAAGCCCGTCGAATTTGGGCTCGTTCGATTCGTCTTGACGAATACTTTGGTCCTAGAATATTTTTTTATGACATGGAGCTGATCTGATGCTGGAGACGGAAGACGGTCATGGGAACTCTGTCATAAAACATCGCAAGCCCGTCGAATTTGGGCTCGTTCGATTCGTCTTGACGAATACTTTGGTCCTAGAATATTTTTTTATGACATGGAGCTGATCTGATGCTGGAGACGGAAGACGGTCATGGGAACTCTGTCATAAAACATCGCAAGCCCGTCGAATTTGGGCTCATTCGATTCGTCTTGACGAATACTTTGGTCCTAGAATATTTTTTTATGACATGGAGCTGATCTGATGCTGGAGACGGAAGACGGTCATGGGAACTCTGTCATAAAACATCGCAAGCCCGTCGAATTTGGGCTCGTTCGATTCGTCTTGACGAATACTTTAGTCCTAGAATATTTTTTATGACATGGAGCTGAGCTGATGCTGAGACTAAAAAGTTAAAAATAAATTAAAAGTAAAAAAACATTTTTAAACAAAGCTTTTATTTAATGCCCTAAAAAGAAGAAAATAAAATTTCAATTCAATCAAATGCGTCATTTTATTACATTACACAATTTATACGATATAAAAGCTTGTTGCGAGATTTACTTGTGTAGACTTAATTAGGTGGGTAGGCACCTATTTGCACAGACTTGAAGATAAATCCCGCAACAAGCTTTTATATCGTATAAATTGTGTAATGTAATAAAATGACGCATTTGATTGAATTGAAATTTTATTTTCTTCTTTTTAGGGCATTAAATAAAAGCTTTGTTTAAAAATGTTTTTTTACTTTTAATTTATTGACTATAATGTCAAACACCTCACGAGGAGTAAAGCGCATGAACCTCAACGAGCTGTCAAGTGGAATACACCACCTGCTGCTCAAGTACTTAAAATAGAATAGAAAGGGTTTTGGGCAATTTTGTATGGACCATTGGCGTCATTTTTAGGGTTCCGTACCCCAAGGGTGCCAAACGGGACCCTATTACTGAGACTTCGCTGTCCGTCTGTCCGTCCGTCCGTCCGTCCGTCCGTCCTGTCTGTCACCAGGCTGTAACTCATGAACCGTGGTAGCTAGACAGGTGAAATTTTCACAGATGATGTATTTCTGTTGTCGCTATAACAACAAATACTAAAAATCAAAAGAAATTTTATATTAAGGGGGGCTCCCATACAACAAACGTGATTTTTTTTGCTCATTTTTGCTCGATATTGATAATGGTAGCAGGTAGACGCTTAAAATGTTCACAATATATTGAGTATATTATTTACTTAAAAAATAAATAATTAAATTAAAATTAAATTAATATTTAGGGGGGGCTCCCATACTTTCTTTTTTTTTGCGGTTTTTTATAGATAATGGTACGGAACCCTTCGTGTGCGATACCGACCCGCACTTAACGATTATTTCATTCGCACACACTTGCTAGGCAAAGCGCCGTTCACGCGCACACTCCGAACACTAAATATGATAGCCGAGGAGATTCACATGTTCTCCTGCGCTCTGACTGAATTTACAAGGGTGGCATTGTGCATTATAAGTTATAGATTGTGATGTCGTTAGGTATTTCATCAATTGATAACTGCAATATCGAATTAGGTTCCTCACCTGTAATGATAATGTGTGTTTAGATAAATAAATAAATAAAAAAAAAAAATAAAAAAATTGCGGCCATAGATTTTGTTGTTATTATTTGATGTATGCGTTGTTATACGTTGTATACGTTGTCATTGTTTTTATTATTTGTGTTTGCACTACCATGATGTATTATATTATATCTAAAGAGGAAAAATTGCTGTAAGTCATTTCGGGTCTAAAATATTAGCGCTTCAGTGTAACACTTTTTGCACAAAAAAAGAATATAAAGTATGTTATTTTAGTCCTGAAATGATTTGCTTTATATCCTCGATAGTAAGATTAGGTAGATATTCCAAGAAAAGCCGCCAAAACTCAAATACGACAAAACTCAAAGGAAATGGATAAAGGACCCCAAGTTTACCCAAACCCCTTTGAATGTAATACTGGTAACCATTCCAGAGGCGTGCTGTCATTATAGAAATATAAACTATTAAAAAGTGATAAAGAATTTAGAACCTATGACAATCAGACAGAAGCTGTTGGATTTCAAGCTGTCAGTTTAGTTTGTTAATTAAGCTACAGGATTTGGAGTAGCCGGTTAGCATTTGGGACTGTCCATCATTCATAATCAATTAGTAAGTATTTATTATAGTATGACCTAAGAGATTAAGAATTCAGATGTAACGTTAAGTGTCCTCTATACCAATATTTACCACTTTTATCATACGCCAAAAGAATAGAGGAGGGGTTATCTTTGATGTCAAAAACACTGATTATGAAGTAGATCAGAAATTATCATCTTTGATGCCAAAAACACTGATTATGAAGTAGATCAGAAATTATCATCTTTGAGGCCAAAAACACTGATTATGAAGTAGATCAGAAATTATCACATTCTGATTAGCGATGCATGAAATTGTGTTGCATTACTAAAACAGTTTAATGTTTACCAAGCCTGCATACAATGTATTGATATCGACTATGAATTTTAATTGGCGTAGTGTGGATAATAGTGTAAGTTCATATTTATTAAAATATGAGGAACTATACTTGTACTTCCCTGAGTAAGCTATTTATATTCACTTTAAATTGTAATTATATAAATTAATTTGCACATCCTTAGAGGATACGATATAGTTAAGCTCCTATAAATGTACATAACACCTTATCAACCTATATTTGCAAATAAATGCCTTTGACTTTGACTTTGACAACTTGTCTATACATAAAAATGTTTTAGTGTAAAATAGCATAAATATTGAAGATTCTAGAACGAGTGATAACCCTGAAGGTAAATAAACGTATATTTTCTAGTTGGTGTTTTCTCACTCACAGTTCGCAGAGTTTGCGCCTGGCGGCTGGCGAAGCAAACAGTAACACAAACTCTCTAACAGTTTAACGGAAGAAGGCTCAATAATCCGCTGAAAGATTTACCTTTAGTTGTTTTTTAAATCTGAATATTCACACAAATTAAAAAAGTAACTGAGAAAATGACATCCTGAGTAATAAATAATTTGTCTTTTGTTATCGATACACGAACTTAAACGTCCACAAAACCGGAGTTTTCCACAAGGCAGTTTTACCTGGTTGGGACGAATGAATAAAAAAGTATGACCTGTCATCGGATAGAAATGCTCAACGTTAATGCTTATTTGCATCTGCTTGCTTATTTCAAATGTGACTATTTTGCCCCCTTAGAGAGGGTTTTTATGTTATCTGTGACAACGCTACTCCTGCAGTCAGTCGGCTAGACTTAATGCTGTATTTCCGAACGAAAATACGGAAATAAATGAGTAAGCATTTTATTCAGCGTGTAAATTCCATAGGATGTTTCGATATAGGTAGATATTGTGTCCAGACTTAGTATGCGATTAATAAATTTTTCCACAATTTTTTGAATAATGAAAGCGTTTTGAATTGAGCTGAGCAGCAATGTATAGCATTTTATGTAGCGTGTAAATTCCATTAGGATATGTCGATATAGATATTTAGTCCAGGCATAGTTTGTGATCAAGGAATAAACACAAAACTTTTATTAATAAAAGCGTAGTGCGTATGACTTGAGCAGCAAAATATAGCATCCTTCATATCCTTATTGATTGTCACGGCCAGATTAATTTAAGTATATTATTATATCACCAACTTTTAAATGTAAAGTGCTCAATTATTATTTTTGCTTATAATGGAGTGTTAACTGGAAAAACGTGGACATGTTAAAGATATGTAAATTTGTAATAAATGCTAGTAAATAATCTATCTAATTGGCTCGAGGATAAGATATAGTTACGTATATTTAAATATATGACTAATAAGGAATTATCACGCTTTAGGCAGCACCGGAGCTACGATTAATTACCTTTGTATGATAGCGTGAATAAGGATCCACATACAAACTCGTATGGTTTTCGTGAACCTATCTAAGATTTAAGAGAGTAATGATTTCTGTTTATGATAAATAAATAAATAAATTGTTTGTTCTTTGATGCTTTTAAATCCAAGTCAGTTCAATCTATATGCCGCTCGTCACTACATACATAGAATAAAACAAAGTCGCTTCCCGCTGTCTGTCCCTATGTAATTTATGCTTAGATCTTTAAAACTACACAACGGATTTTTATGTGGTTTTTTCAATAGATAGAGTGATTCAAGAGGAAGGTTTATAATGTATAATATAGCGCACCGTGCATTGCACCCGTGCGAAGCCGGGGCGGGTCGCTAGTCTATTAATATAAATATAGCCCTTAAATCGATACACTTCATTCATGTCGCGGCACACCCCGAAACAAAAGGCGGAGCTAATGATTTAAAGAAATGCGACAAGAAAAGCAAACACCGTACCCAAAAGCGTGCCTGACATTTTCGGCACAATTACTTCGGTCACATAATTTAATATCCAAAGTAATTTTACGAGTCTGACCCCGAATGTCGTGACCCGATACATGAATCCATTTGAACACGTAAAGCAAAACTTCTACGTTAGATTTCCCCACGTAACGAACGTCCAAAATCATTTGGAACGCGCCGCTACAGAAATACTGCACAAATTGGATAAGCCACTGATTTAAAATAGCTTGTATAAATGGGGAGCTCACCTTCGCCTTTTCTTGTCTGTCTAATTAGTGGCTGTTTATAACAACTATGATTTGCGAGGCGTAAGAAAATCAATGAATAATCTTTCTATGAAGTTTTGTTGGAATTACTGCTTAAAAAGTGTGGCCAGCACGGCTTGGACCAAAATAGCCACATGTGATGACAAAATCATTGTTAGAAAGGAAAATCTCATTTTGCCTGTCGGCAAATCAGATACCATCATAGTTATTTTTCCTAACCAACCATGCATTCGTAATGATCATGTCGTAAGCCTCGAGATAGGGTCATTTGGAGTGCCCGCACTTTTGTGTTCAAATTCAAAAGTGACTTTAGCCACTTTTTTCAGTGACAAGTGAAGTGATAAACCTACGGGTATAAATACTCGTCATATCACGAGAGTTCAGTCATGCATCTATCTTATAACCAGTGAGCATATTGTGCCAGAGATCAATCGCCTTAATTAATAAATCTGGCAAATACGGTACATGTACATGTAATATAATGTACATGCCATTTAAATAAAAAGGCAGAAATATTGACCGTGAGATTAAAACGCGAAGCGCTAAAATCAGATTTTGGTGTTTTACAAAAAATAATGATACAATTAGAACACCCAGTAAAATAACAAAATGTTCTCTCTCTGTTAAGACTCTAGCTAGGATTGTCTGTCTACCAATGGTTTTAACATTTTGTTATTCAGCTCATTAGCGTCTAATCAAGTACTGTCCTCATTGGATTAAGAGTAGCTGCTGTTCTTCCGAACCGGAACAACTGAGAAAGGGCTCTGTATGTAAATTTAGAATGTAAAACAAATCGCATTGGTGTCACCCAGGGCACTAATTAAGTATCGCGGTGGCGCACGGTCACAGTCGAACGGCCGAGCCGGACAATCCGTGTAATTAGACTGACCGACACAATCCGAATCGTGTTATGTAAAGAGGACTGTACGTGGATACTTAGGTCGGCTAGCTAGACTGCATAAATTCGACAGAAATAGGTACGTTTGATAACTCCAGATAGGTACGAAAATTTTACTGGAGTTGAGTATACTATACCCTATCCAATATAACAGCCAACCTGACAGATGTCAATCGTAGCCTGTTAGAAGGGGATATCGCTCATAAAAATCGATTAATCAAAAGAATCGATACACCCATTAAACATTTGTGAATCGGAAAGTTGTTTGAAATTTTATTTTTGATTCTTCAGTTACCTTAAATATGCTTGAAAATGAAATAATAATATCTTTAAGTGCTAATAGCAGTGATGACGATGTCAACTCTTCTGTTAGTTCAACTGAATAAACAATTTCGATTCTTTCCGATTGTTTTGGTAACATCCCTAGTGATTAAAAAGTGGATTCTATGAAGTTTTAGGTTAGCTGTCAAGTTCGCTGTTATATTGTCTAGGGTATAAACGTTAGTACATATAGGTATTCTGATTTATCCGCGTTTAGTGTGACTGCTATACTACTCACGAGCTCAGATGCCTATATATCTGACGGTGAAAACTATCCAAGAATGACAATGATGATGAGTTGATGACTAATATATTGACTGAATTTATTATTTCATAATTCATAATTTCTTTATTGCACACAAACAGTTACATAGGACAGTAAAAAACATAGAAAACGTGTACAAAGGCGAGCTTATCTCTAATAAGAGATCTCTTCCAGCAAACCAAATAGGGATGAGACGGTGGATTGCTGAGCAGGAGTAGACCCATGTGTACAATACATATAATAATTACTTCTCAAATCAATAGACTACATAAACTAGTACGGGACGCTACCCACAAGGTGAATTAAATGTATTGCGCATACATGAATAAACTAAATACTTACTTACTATATCTCTGTCGTGTTACTTCTCCGTTCCTTTCGAGATGATGGTGTTTGCTAAAGGTAAGCAGCTACTTACCTCACGCAAATTCTTGCAGGATTTTTGCAGATAAAAATAGTATGTACAATTTACTTATCACGCCACCGTTTTTATAAAGATATCAATGTATCATCGTTATATTTTTCTCGAAAGCACCAATCCCTACTATGTTTGCACAACCTTAGAGTAGCTGTAGGTCAGGTAATCAGTCACACAGAAACAGGGCAAACAGTCAAAAGTAGACAAATAAAATAAGCTCCTTTTTGGTCTATTTTAATAGGTCAGGTAGATCATTTGCGTTGGGCAATTTGAAAGGTCAGTATGGCGATATTAGAAGCAAAAAGAAAATGAAGTTTTTTCTGCTAGCAACCATGACATCTTTCTTTATGACATCTACGTAATACAGGGGAAAAGAAAATCTGCGCGTTAGTTTCCCGCCTGGGAGAGTGGTTTGTTTAATCGAATGATGCAATTTCATGTAGAGTTTCTGATTTCGCCATACTCACCCTTTTGAAGTCCCCCGCTGTATTGCTACAAGCAATGTAATGGAAGTAGATACGCAAAAGCGATAATAATACCGATGTCTAATACGTAACGCGAACGTTATTTATTGCTTTTTGTTAAGAAAACAACAACGCACAGAGGAGAAGTAGGCATTGATAAGACTCCCACGTTGCCTGGTTTTTCACATGAAAATGCGTTGTTATTTTCAGTTATATCAAATTATTATTGAGTTTGCTTTAGATTCAAATAGAATAAAGACTTGTTTGATTTGAATCTCAATTGATCCCAATAAGACAGTAGGTATTGCTTTAAACAAAATTATAAAGGTTATATTTCGGGCCGTATTATCAGACCACAAAATTTCATCTTGCAAAACCGTCGTTATAGCTGAGACAAATATCATAGCTTAGACTAGCAATAAACAGCAAGTTTTCATTTCAAGCCTGCCAGAAAAATGTCTACCACCTTCAAGTCAGGGCTGTGATTCTGTAAGCGAATCGCATGGAAATGGCTATAGCGAGAGCCATTGACCTATAGCAATTCGCGTGAAGAATCCAACCCCAGATTATTAGGTGTCAAAACCACTAAACTAGAGGAACTAAAGGCACTAAACTGACAACCTTCAAATCCAACAGCTCTTGCGCGGTATCCAAAGATTCCGATTTTCAGACACACCTTTTAATTAGTTTAGTTAGTAGAGTAAGTGCGGCAAATATGGACCACGCGGGTATTATGGCCTACCATGCTTCTTCCCAAGTGGCTAATCGCAGGAGTCGGTAAGGCAACGCCAGCGAATCATTTCCTTGCCGGCAATGCTTCAGTCGACAGGCGTCACCGGCATATTACGAACTTAGCCACTGCGTCAAAAATTATTTTTTTCCTGTTTTGGATCCTTATTTTCGGTGAGTTTTGATTAAGTGTTGAACCCTACATTGTCGATTTATTATTGAGATGTATTAAAGAAATTGAACTATGAGGTATCTGCTTAGAATTGGTAAAGTGATTGTCCCGAAATCTTTATATAAATAACCTTGAACTGACTTTTTATTTAAAATGGGTAGGTGCGGGTAATATGGACCGATATAGTTGTGGCAAATATGAACAGTCTCTCAGTCTCTCAGAACGTAGATTCTCCGCAATTGCCAGTCACCATTGATACAGTAGCAACGACTCATCAAGAACCTACGACTTCTGCTTCGTTTGACCCAAAACCATCGACTTCAACTGGTTCACGAGAAAATTTATATGTAACACCTCACCAAATATCTCCCATCCCTGTAAAAATGAAGAAACAGTCCAACTGAGGAAGAAAACCTGGTAAATCAGAACGATCGTAAAATCTTTACCGTACAAGCAGGTATAAGAAGAATCACTGAAAAAAAAGAAGACAAAGAATCGAAGAAAAAAATCCTAGAAAATCAAAAAAAGATTAAAAAAACAAAGCATCCAAAAATTTTAAATTTAACGCACAGAAAGGCAAGACAGCAACTAAAGAAATAATACAAGATGAAGCTTCATCATCAGAGTCTGATGCTGAGTACATTCCAGATGATTCATCTGAGGGTACTCTTGATAGAAGATGTCCGAATGATGCTATAGCTGTATTTATTGAACCGGTTTATATTCTGAAGATCGACGAGGAGAAACATGGTTACAGTGTGTATCATGCACGAAGACTGCTCTGAATATTTAAATAATTATTTTTTGTGTGATTATTGCAATTAAAACTTTTTGTAATCTCCAACTATGCCACGGTGTGTTAAATATGGACCACATTGGTCCATATTTAACACACTGTGGGCCATATTACCCACATGTATGGGATTTTCTCAAAATGGGGGTTTGCTAGAAATTTAAATTTTATTTTCGTTAATTGTGGAGAAGTTCCTATTTTTTTGTTTGTTTATGATGGATGATTAAACATAAGACTGATTAATAATTAAAATGTTTCTGTTTAAATGTATTACTTGGTTTTATTTTCGAAATAGTTATTGGTGGTCCATATTTGCCGCCCTTACTCTATAGTTCGTTTTGCCTCCCGAATCGCAGGCAGTACCAACACTACCAACCAGACTAGCTGGGCTGGTCTGCATGTTCAATTACCTAGTAGACGACCCAGCTAATTGGGCTCATTACTAACTAGTCATAACTATTTGCATCCAAATCCAATGTCACACTGTGACTATCTATGCTGTTTAGCCCTTTTGTGGTAAGTTTTATAAATTAGTATATTTTTAAGTACCTTAGCTTTGGGTCGGACGTCGTAAACTTACATATTTATATGACCCGATTTCGTCGGTCTGTTGGCCGACAAAGTAGTTTCGGTTCTTATCGCTCCGAATCAAGGGTCAACGCTACGAACTCTTGAAAATGAACTGCTTTATGCAAGACAGCCAATGGTTAGTTGGTTACCCTTAACTCGATACAGTCCGAAAGAAAATTAACTGGGCCGGCCTGTAAACTAAATTTGCATTTAGGGCGGCCCAGCTTATTAGATTCCGGACTGTACACCATAGTGTACCTCACGACAATCGGTATACTAAAAATAATCATTACCATGTTCATTTCAAGTACTAACACAGGTGGTGGCTTGTAATAACTCTTTCTCTACTCAGCTTAGATAACTATTTTGCTTATACATAAATAACTTGTTGGAAGATATTAAAGTATTAATTAATTAATTAATAAGTATTGAAAGTTTACATTAAACTTTTAATTTCTGTGCAATAGCGTTCTGCAACCACAATTATTTAAATATACAATACAATACAACTTAAATTATGAAAATACGTATAAAAATAAATATTTTCATAATTTAAAAATAATTAATGAAATTTTTGTGTAGTCCGCATCAGGTATTGCTTAACATCGTCCATAAACTAGCGTTTTAATGATCCGGAACGTTCGATCACTAACTCTGAAACGACTAGGTAAGCTTTCATGGTACATTGTTAGCTGTATTTGTGTTGCCTTACAGGGTGTGTCAGAAGTACACGGAGCGGTCTACTACCATCAACCACAGCTTGGTTCCACCCACTGCTGGGTATAACTCTAATATTACTGGAATCCGTAGAAATCATACTCGTATCACCATACCAAGTAACTTGGTTAGTTGGTTACCCCGATACAACTTTTATGTAATCGATCATTGTGAAAAATGGGTCTACATGTTATGAATTCGAAAACTGTCAAATGTTTGGTAGGAAGGAAAGAAATGAACTCAATCTAATAATACCTATTAAAAGTGTAAATTTAAAAGGATTTTGGAGGAAATTGGTGTGTTTTCTCTTTCTTCAATTGATAGATTTTTCACTAAAACTAATATGTTTATTCCCCTTCTTATCGTGTGGAAGCGTTAAATTTTTAACCGACTTCCCAAAGGAGGAGGTTTACAATTCGTCCGGATGTTTTTTTTAATTTTATTTTTGTTTTTATGTATGTGCCCCGATAGCGCCTAAACGGATGGACCGATTTGAAAAATTATTTTTTTGTTTGAAAGGGTTTACCTTCCCATTAGTCCCATTGACAGTAGGTCAGGATTTGATGATGGGTCCTGGAGAAATCGAGGGAACTCTTCAAATATTATAGGCAGACCTATAGTGATTTTTGTGTTTTTCATAATAACTCGTGCAAATGCACATGGTAAGCATAATATTGTGATGCGGAACTGCTGATAAAGACCACATATGGCCACCAGATCTGCTCAATACTAGGTACAAATACAATGCGTGGCTGACGGGCAGGCAACACATAGCCTAAACCGGTGGACCTAGAGCCATGAAACTTTGTACAGGGGTTCCTTAGTAGCGTGGGGTAGCACTGATATGGGATTTGACAAAATTAATTCCCCAAGGGGGGGGGATACAGTTTATTAAACTCAATCTAATCAAATAGGGTTTGTGGAAGTCGGTTTTTTCTAACTACTTTTTGTTTCAATTATATTGTAAGTGTTGTAAACTAAATTATATTTTCGAAAAATTGGCCACCGCTCTGGCGATTGCCGAAGCTTGTTTATTTCTCTATACAATATGCTTTATTCTATATCTGTCATTTACATTTGTGAAATGTTAAAGTTAATTACCTTCTATCACAAAATCAATAAGATCAGCCTACGAAGTACATTCTTGGCTGATCAAGGTAATACGAGTAATATCATATAACTGCTACCCCAGATTATCGCCAAACGAAAATGTCACCTAATAAATACCTAAATGAAACAAATAGTAGCATGGAAGCCAACATTCTTATCATTAACTTAATTATCAAGGAAATTAAAATAAATCTTAGTTAGGAAAGGGGAAGCCTTTACTCAAACGTGGGTGTTGGAGGCTGGATAGATAGATAGATATAATCCAGAGACTATATATCCAATTGACTGCGCCTGCGGGGGAATGCGGCTCGCCAAACGTTTGTTGTATTCAATAAACGTTCGCATACGCAACCTATGTAGTACGGGCCGCCAGACAGTTTCGCAGCGGCTGACCAATCACAGCTCTCTTACCTCGTCCCCCGCCCGTACATTGGTGAGTTGTGTTTCAAAGGAAAATGTTTCTATGCGCTCTCCACTGGATAAGTGCTCCCTGATACAATCATATCACTGTCTGTTACCAAACTGTCCGTGGTTGTCGAACAATACATCATATTTTGTTTGGTGTATTTAAATTTTATGTAATTGTTGGTGAGATTGTTCAAAACCACTCTATTTAGGAGACCGAAGTGTTCGAAGTAACTTTAATAAATTCTTAACCATTAACCAATTTACTGCTATTCGGGCCGAAAACATAACGAGTCTTATTCAAAGAGTAAGGTTGGCGTCGTTTTGACGTTTCCTTAGAATTTTGTCGATTTTGAGTTTTGGTAGCCATTCATGAAAGTTGTAAATTTTGAAAGAGCATAAATAAGCTAATCTGACTATGGAGTTCATATAGCTAAATCATTTCGGGGCTGAGATATTACACTTTATAGTTTTTTTCAGTACGAAAAGTGTTACATTGAAGCTCTATCACTATCTCAGCCCTGGAATGATTTACAGCATGGTTCTGCAACCAAATAACGATAAAGATATCGGTGGCCGCAAATAGAAAAAATACGCCAATAATCCATACTAAGTTTCCCAAATCCCTTCATAATCCCTAATTTGACTGCAACTTTTCGTTACAGCCTGTATTTCAAGTTTGCATGAAACGCCAGTTTTGGGTTGCCTGTCGCTGTATCGTTGCATGTTTTTATTAAGCTCCAGGAAGTCAAATTAGTGACTATGTGGCAGCTTCTAATGGAGAGTTAAGTGACCTAGCTACCCTACCAATATTATGATATATTTTTTTCAATGCGCAGTGAAGATTGAACTTACTTGGAATGAGGACAATTTTCGGTACACACTGCATTTTTTATTATTTTACACTTTTAACTACTCAGCGAATTACGTCATACGGATGCTTAAATGTGAATTTTATAAGATTCTAAATTATTTTGTCTCCGAAAACATGATGGCCATCTTTTGCAATAAAGTATCCACGTTTTATTACGCTCGCTCGTGGTTTCTTCGACGAAATATTATTTCGTGAAAGTGGAAGCAAAAATTTAATTATAGCATATTTCCATTAATACTTAACCGCAATGAAGCGAGTTCGCATTCCTCTACATCAGCGCCTCCAATGATGTATCACACACACACTCCACACAGAGCCGGCGAAATTAAGTAATTAATATGTATAACCTGTGGAAAAGCCTACTATATGCGAAACGTTTGCTTTGTTCGTAGGTACTTCAAGTACAATGTTGATTATGTAATCGAAAAGGGCTCTGTTGGTACAGTAAGAAAGGCAATAAACTAGGCTAACCTGCATACTGAATTAGCACCTGTTCAGCCCGTCATAGCTTTTAATTCCATATTTGTGATATCGCTGTTTCTGGTTCCCACGACACAGGGTATCCTAGTGTGGGGCCAAGTATGTAAATAATTCACCAAGTTAAAAACTTAAAAAAACCGACTTCATGATCTTTTACTTAGTTCTATCTACGTGGAATGCGAATGACGTCTGAGAATTCACAATATTACATAAAATTAAAGAATATCAGCCCTTACAGCCAGAATTCATCTGCACAGAAAGGCAAAAATATGTAATGTTTGATAACTGGATGACAGTATTTTCTATGTAAAAACCTAAGTACTGAACCGATTCCTGATTTTCAAAAAATGGGACCTACCTGAAGGTCCATTCTTTCATATTAAAAAATAATTTTTGAAATCGGTGCACAAATAATGCCAATTTCGAATGTGTGTTACACATAAAAAAAATGATAAAAAAATAACCCAACCGAATTGATAACCCCCTCCTTTTTGAAATCGGTTAAAAATAAACTGTGTCCAGGCTCTTGACAGCAGCTACGTACAGTTCAACACAACGGCATTGTTGGTCGATTATAAAATAAACAAACATAGCGTCACGACTTTTCCCATACGGGGTGGCAGAGGCACAACTGTGCCCACTTTCAGCCAGTGATTCAAAACCCCATTTTGCGTGACAAGGCGCAAGCCCGCTGCAGCTATGGAGCAATGTAGGAGCAATAAAGGGTTCCTTAGGTTTTCTATAATAAATTGTTTTAAAAATGCATAATGTGGCTACTGATTGGCAGAAAATGTCGACCAGTGTTAAGTCCCCCCAGCACATGACAGGAAGATGTATAATTAACGCGGTATAATGCTCGTGGAATGACTTTTATTACTTTTATTTTATTTATTAAATTTGACTTTTATTTGACCTTTTGTTTTACTTAATTTTATGGTACCTACTGTATGTACCCATAAGATGACATTGTTTTTAAGTCTTTAATCTAATGAATTATAAATATAGAAGGTATTTTAATATGTATTAGTTTATTTATGTTAGATTTATATATTTTATTTTATGTAATATTCATGTACTTCTTTAGGTAGTATATTCAGTAGATTAGTAATATTATGATTTATTTATGTTTTATTTTTCTCTTACCTGAGCACATAGGCCTACCTGTTCTGTATTTTATTTTTCTCTGTCCATGGGTTTGCTGGAAGAGATCTTTCTTTAGAGATGAGCTTACCTTTGTAAATTACTTCTCTGTATTTTCTGTTTTTTGTCTTTTATGTGCAATAAATATATACGAAATATATACGAATTATTATTATTATTATACTAATTTGGTGATTTATAATATATATTATTTTTATACAAGACTGACATGTAATGTACAATTATCAATAAATTATCTTACCTTACATTCATGAAGTATTTTAACTACAAAATAATTTATAGTTCTTTGTGTCCCACCGCAGTTGCCGAAAGCTGCCAGTCATGAAGTGAAATTGCATATCGCGATACAAGCAAGCAATTTTGATAACTATACGGCTCATGTTTCATTAGCTTGCAAATTAATATGTTGTTTTCGATTCACCTTAACCAAGTGTCAATCAATTATGAACACGCAAATTCACTATTTTACTTAGGCTGGATTTCACCAACAAAAAGTTATACGAGAACAACAATCCCGAGGATAACTTGTATGACAAACGACAGTTCAAAATGAGGTGATGAGCATGATTCTCGCGCATTCGATATACGATATCTACACCTATATCGAGTGATTTTGTAGGGCAATCTGTTAATATAGGTCTCGATATACGATATCTACACCTATATCGAGTGATTTTGTATTAGAATCTGTCAATATAGGTCTCAATATCCGTACATCGAAGGCACGAGAATCATGCCACTGATCAATGGCATGATTCTAGCTCATTCGATATTCGATATCTACACCTGTATCGAGTGATTTTGAAAAAAAATCATCTCTGTTGTATGGGAGCCCCCTTTTATATTTATTGTAATCCGGTTTTTATACATACAAATTATATGCAAGTTATAGCGGCAACAGAAATACATCACCTGTGAAAATTTCTACTGTCTAGCTACCACGGTTCATGAGATACAGCCTGGAGCATAATTCTCGCGTATTCGATATACGATATCTACACCTACATCGAGTGATTTCGTACGGGAATCTGTCAATATTGGTCTCGATATCCGTATATCGAAGGCGTGAGAATCGACCCGCTAGTGACAGACGGACAAACAGACAGACAGACAGACGGACGGACGGACGGACGGATGGATGGACGGACGGACGGACGGACGGACGGACGGACGGACGGACGGACGGACGGACGGACGGACTGACGGACGGACGGACGGACGGACGGACAGCAGAGGCTTAGTAATAGGGTCCCGTTTGGCACCCTTCGGGGTACGGAACCCTAAGATCACCTAAATCGGATAGGTTAGGTATCCCACAAAAATATCGTAGTCCGTAGACAAGTACAAATCATGCGGTTCTGTTTGCACAGGCAGATAGATGATGTGTGGAAAATGTTGCAGATGGGTAATACGATGATTTTTGTGCCATTAACCATCGGTTGCAGGTTCATTCCGGGTCACGCGATATTTCCATTACCCGCGGAAATGATCATTTCTTATTCCGACTTGTTTGTTTCTTTTCCACAAAAAAAGACGTGGGATAGCAGGCATTTTCTGCTAATCGTCATATGTACCGACCGAACCGATTCTGTAATATGTCGGTTCTTTCCTGAAAGAAGTGCAAGTATTCTTAAATATGTGCTTATTTATTAGCCTACTAATGTAATAAAATAATACAAAAGCAATATGATTATATTATATATCCATTACACAAGGATTTTTTCAGCGTCCATGAGCGCACAAATTTCCAATGCGCCGTTGCATAAATCCAATCAGGTCAACTTACTGCCGGCCACCAACGGTCCCATAAAGGGCTAAAACTCCAACAAACACCGTTCCGTCCAGTTCTCGCAGTTGAATTTTTGAGTCAGCCTGCCAGACACACAGCTCCCGCGACACCAAAAATTGTTTCTGCTGCCCTCTCCCGGGCATAAAGTTACTGTGAACGCAGCGAGCGATGTAATGCGCTAAATGAACGATGTTGCCCCAGTGTATAAACAAACAACCTAGTTCGACTATTTGATGTTGCATAATGAAACAAAAAACTGTCTGCTTTGAAAGAATATAGTATTCGTTATTTGAAATGGAAGGTTCGTATAAAGTTGTAGCCAAAGATCCTACGAAGAGCTGTAGCGAAATGTGGCTGGAGTATATCTGTGTGAAATGCACGAGAAGAGATAAATGCTCTACACTAAGGTACGCGGAAACTGGAATGTAATTGTTATAAAATTACCCTCTGACAAAGGGCTATGATATCCTTCATGAGTTGATTATTTTATCCATTTCATATTTTACTTTACTGGCTTTGCTTTTGAATCTCCAGCTAACAAAGTGAACTGGTTCAGAGTGATATTGTTCACATTATGACTACCCAAAATGCGCCGTGTATTATTTTATTTGGTTTAAAATGCAAACTCCACTTAATACTGCTAAAGACTGACAGTTTAGGGGGGCACTAATTGACGTATCCGGCTTTTAGACGCCGAAATGAAACCACGTCCATCTGACACCAGCATTAGTGCTAATATGACGTCGTCGCTACAAACTATACCCAAAATAGAAAGTTTCATTAGCTCAGATGGTTTATAAGAACTTTGAGGCTATTTAAAGGAGGTTTATAGGTTTATGTTCTTTTTTCGACAAAAACTCGTAGAAAATTATGTATACCTGTCAAAAGATCTTTTAGCGTGTAAGTGACGTTTTCAGGGGGGCACCAGTTCTACGCAACCTAATGCAATGAACCTGTCAAAAAGCGTTAGTTTCTACCTGTCATCATACGTCAAAAGATCGTTGGACAGCTGTACGATGTTTATTTGTATTTACATTTATTACACAACATCTAAGGAATGCTGAAATGCTTAAGGGCCATCCAGAAACATCATTTTAATTGTCTCAAAGTTGAATGGCACTCATTCCTTGAAGATGTCCTATATCCATCACGCTGACATTTGACGGAATACTCGCATTTAGTTTCCGTTCAAGATACGCCGTCCGTGATTAGGCGACTTGGTTTTACTTCCTTATACAGTCGAGTTTCATTTTGGGTTCGAATTTTGGAAATTGGTTACAAGATCATTGTGTGTATCATTGTGTACAAAAAATAATTCTGTTGCAATATCTAAGGGTCCCCACACACGGGCCACAGCCAGAAAATTTCGCCACCACTGGCATATTTCCTGTAGATTTCATACATTTTATATGGACTTGCCACACACAGTTGACGCTGATGGCCGCCACATGCTACAAATCGTCGCTGCTCGCTTCTTGTGAACCGCACCGGCCACATAACGCCGCCACACGCCATTCGCGCGAATCCCCACCCAGAGTCCATAAAAAAGTAGCAGCCACCGACCGCAACTGTCTACCACTGGCCACAAGTGGCTGTGGTGTGCTTCAGCTACATTTATGGCTACATCTAGCTTCTCTTGGCGGCGTTTGTGGCTGTGGCCGGTGGCCTGTGTGTGGCGATACTTTATGGCCACTTCAAGCTTCTCGGGGCGGTGTTTGTGGCTGTGGCCGGTGGCCTGTGTGCGGCGGCGGTGAAGCTGAAGCGCGCGACAGCCACTTGTGGCCAGTGTCCAATACTTGCGGTCGGTGGCTGCTACTTTCTTTATCCAATGCGCGCAGGGAAAGGAAATGAAAGAGTAAGGGAGAAAGACACACTTCAAAGAGTGTACCAATATTCAAAATTACAAAAAATATTGGGCTTTTACCAGAAAGTGTTGATGCTACAGTAAAAATGTATATCACAATTTGTAGACAATTTAATAATTATTTATTATTGTAGAAGTCACTAAAGAGATATTCTCAATATAGGTTTCAAGCACGTTTCAAGATACAAGCAAAACACGTCACAAAAACCCTATCTCCCCCCCGCCTCTCTCCCCCGCCGCCGGCACACCGTTTATCTGAACACCTCAAAGAATCATCATTTCAGCCCACATTGACTCTCTGCTGGGTATAGGCCTCCTCTTCACCACGCCATCCACTCCGGTCCTGTGCCTCCCGCAGCCACTGCCTGCCGACTATGGCGGTGATGTCATCCGTCCATCTGGCTGGTGGTCTGATTATCGTAATTTGACCAGGGCTGGGAGTCGCGTACATAATTGCATGCCAGTGGCTTATAGCGAAGCGAGGGCGCTAAAAAACCTGTTTTGACTTGTCGACGGTGCCTGAGACGCGCCGCGCGCTGCTAACAAAATCATTTCGCGCTCTCGCTATGTACACTGCCAAGCCATACCTGTATGGCCAAAATGTCTCTAAAAGGTAAAGGACAAAAAGAACGCCAGAGCTATCTTCCATTCAGTTGTCTTTTTCCGAGATCAGAATTGTCCGTATCGTATTAGCGCAAAGCTCTGATCTCGGAAAAACCTACTATAAAATATTCAGAAAGACTGTCATTCCTGTATATTTCTGGAGCTTTCTATACAGAAGTTAACTGGTGCGAGTGACTTTATGCTGTTACAAATATTTCACGTCCATTTGTTTTAAAAGTAAGCATTTAGAGCAAGCTTGCTTCCTTTCTTAATTAGTTTTAAATAAGGCCAGAATAGCTCTGTTAATTCGCTAATTTAGTTACCAAGACGACATTGCTTAGCAAATTGTTGTTTAATTGGCTGCCCTGTGATTGCTGTGTGATGGATGACATCTTAAAATAAAATATACTCACACTCTATAATTGAAACAAAAAGTAAACTTTAGAAAAAACCGACTTCCACAAACCCTATTTGATTAGATTGAGTTTAATACAAACTGTAACCCCTTACGGGGGTAAGGGGTTACAGTTTGTATTGTATTGATGGATGACATCTTAAAATAAAGGGTAAGGGGTTACAGTTTGTATTGTATTGATGGATGACATCTTAAAATAAAATATACTCACACTCTATAATTGAAACAAAAAGTAAACTTTAGAAAAAACCGACTTCCACAAACCCTATTTGATTAGATTGAGTTTAATACAAACTGTAACCCCTTACCCCCCCCCCCCCCCTTGGGGAATTAATTTTGTCAAATCCCATATCAGTGCTACCCCACGCTACTAAGGAACCTCTGTACAAAGTTTCATGGCTCTAGGTCCACCGGCTTAGGCTATGCGTTGCCTGCCCGCCAGCCACGCATTGTATTTGTACCTAGTATTGAGCAGATCTGGTGGCCATATGTGGTCTTCATGAGCAGTTCCGCATCACAATATTATGCTTACCATGTGCATTTGCACGAGTTATTATGAAAAACACAAAAATCACTATAGGTCTGCCTATAATATTTGAAGAGTTCCCTCGATTTCTCCAGGATCCCATCATCAGATCCTGACCTGGTGTCAATGGGACCAATGGGAAGGTAAACCCTTTCAAACAAAAAAAAAAAATTCGCGTGTAGCACCGTACACGTGTTAGAAGTAAAACTTCTGTAGCTAGATCATTAAGTGGTACCTATACTATACACCTATACCTACCTATACTAAAAGAGATTTAAATTTCCAATTTTGAGATCCAATCTCTGCTTCAAGTTACTTTTATGTTTCAGACGTCCGATTATTTGAAATTATTTTATACTTGTACTTACTTTTAATACGTCATGTCATTTATTTCCCACCATTCATTATCTACAATTTGTCGCGCTCGTGGTGATATACTTAACTCATTCAATAGTGTCACTACTATTTGCATCTCGCTCAGATTATATACCATCTGACGACGTCACGTCTTAAAACCGTCTCGCTCAAATGTATGCATTGCTTTGCTTGTCTCTGTGCCCAGTCCCTTTATTTAATTGATCGAGTACGTATTTTCAACTATTCCAAGTTAATGTGTACCTGCGGGGCTACCATAAGGCTTGCCACTCACCTCAGTCGCGCAGATAAATGACAAAGAAGATGGCTAAATCAATATATGGACGACTGCCCCAGACATGTACAAAGACTTCTCAACAGCCAATAGCATTTAAATATTCATTCATAAATTTAATTTACTGCGTCTGTATTTAGTTTGTAGAACTTGAAGAAAAAAAAAATTAAATATAGGTAAATAAGAGTTGTTACTCAATACTCCGTGATTCCAATATGATTCCGTGACCTTTGCCGTCGCTAGAAATAAGCACCATTTTGCAATAACATGCAACATAACGCCATCTAGCCACTCCTCTGGAAACCTCCTGTTTTCAACAGTTTTGCTAGTTGGCAATTATGTTGCATGTTATTTTTAACGATGGCAAAAGTCACTAATCAATGGCGGAATCATAGAGTATGAAGTGACAACTCTTAATTATTTAATCATTTCCTTCAAGTTCTACAAACTAACTAAAGACGCAGTAATTTATGAGAGAATATTTAAATGCTATTAATTGGCTGTTGAGAAGTCTTTGTACATGTCTGGGGCAGTCATTTTGCCAAATTGCCAACTCCTTTCGCGTCTCAATGATGTTTCTCCATAAAATAGCGCGCATTCATTATGATATGACATTAAATTGTGACAAAATGCGTGGCTGGGGTGACTGGCGTGCCTTATGCTACCCCCGCTAACCTATACATACCTACTTTGCTAGGATTTTTTAGGGTCACTTCATCGCGAAGCGATGACGTAACTCTTATTTAATTTTATTCTTGACATTTCCTTAGTCCGCCATACGACATACCTCGATTTTGATATTTTACTTCAACATTATTGACTGGCATGAAGCATTAACTTTAAAATTACAAAAGCTTATTAAAATCAAAATCGTATAATTTCAACAGTTATAACAACAATTCAACTTTAAAATATGTATTACAAAAATTACATACAAACAAATAAGCGAAACAATAAGCCATTAAACTTATGGCTCTGTAAGCTGTAGACCTCGCTTTGGCCGTTTACTACAGATAAACATTAAATAGGTAGGTATAACACGTACTTAGTAGCTAAACTGCTAATTTGTGACTTGAACTGCACTATATAATAAAAAGTGGCTTTAGAACAGTTCTAGGTACCTACTTATTGTTTTCAAGAAGTCTTAATGCAGCCATCCATCACATCGGAATTTGCTTGAAAACTAAATATCACATTTGGATGATTCTAAGTGACTTTATGCGATTACTAGCTGCCTGTTGCGCGACTACGCAGCGCGTTTTAGGTACCTATTCCATAGTTACCGGCCACAAAACGATTCGTTCATCATTTTAGAAATCCATATCGACCCGTGTGACATTGATGAAACTCTTTTCTTACAAACTGTATGGATCGCATCGCACAACTGTCAAACATAAGTTCCGGTTCCAACAAAGAGGTTGAACGAAGTAGTTTTTGGTCACGTCACTGGTTTTGGCCTTTACCGGAAATCAAGAACTCGTGGAAGAATGCTTAAAATAATTTTTATTTGTTAACGTTTCATCAGGTTTTTCTCTCACTAATTAACATTCTTTATTGTACGAATGTATTATTATCTTATCTGATTAGTTAAAAACCGTATTGAAAATAGTTGCGGTTTTAAAAGTCTTCAGCCGACCCTGACGTCACCGATTCCAATTTCCGTTACATTTCTTAGCCACTCGTGATAGCACCCGGCTAGTAGTAATTGAAAAGCAAATATATGAATAACCCACAGTTGAGAGGTTAAATAAATTTTACCCCCGTGCCCCAAGAAGTTTTACTTCAAAAATAAATTTCCAAATCGGTCCATCCGTCTAGGCGCTATCGGGGAACATACATAAAAAAAAAAAAAAAAAAAATAACAAATATCCGGACGAATTGTAAACCTCCTCCTTTGGGAAGTCGGTTAAAAATATAAAACATCTCGAAATACAAAACCATATTAGCGTACTATGGTCTTAACTTGTAATTTCAGTTTCACATTATATTAATATCCTAAAATAATTAGACTTAGAAGCGCTGCATGCGCTGCGTTTTTGTTGCGTGACTCCACGCGCCCAAAACGCCTCTCTTGGTTTAGGCAGGGTGAGTAAGCACGGACTTAACTATCCTCAAGAGATTTTCTATCAGATGCGTTTAAAGCTCAGCCCTAACAATATAGACTTACAACTTACTCCTTCGACACCAGAACCGGGTGAACATAAGCGTCAATCGTAACCGCTCCGTAACCGCTCCGTAACCGCTCCGTAACCGCTCCGTAACACTCATAATAGAACCGTTAACCGTCGCCTTCCAACACCTTCCCACCTTGTTTCCAAATTAGTGCCGTTTAGAGCCAAAATGCTAATTACAAAAATGAGCGCGCGACGTCGACAGCCAGGGCCATGAGAGAGGAACGCCATTTACTTTTATTATGAACCATTCCGGCCTGAGTCGCGAAATTAGTTGGCCCACTCTACCAGTCTCCGTGCTTACATCTGTCCTCATTAACCAAATTGTTTGTGGATGCTAATTAATATTGTCCGTGACAATCTCGTGAGTGGCATGGCGCGAGAGATCAAATCAAAGGTTATCTGTACGTTGTAATTAGGCCTACTAAATTGCCGATGGCTTAATCGACATTCCATTTAATAGTGAAAGTCTTTCAAAATAATGTTTCATGAAACTTACTAAAATATCAGAATCCCTAATAAACTGTATATAGTGAAACCCTCGAAAACAGGGGAAAACCCTCGAAACTCTATTTTCAGGGGTTTTTGGTACGAACACAAAGAAAAAGAAGAATGAAACTAAGTATATTCAAGAAACATGAAAAGTCTTGAAACGGTAGAAATATAAAGTCGGTTCCTCTGAAGTGACGAATGTTGTATGATTTTAGTTGCTGAGTTATTCAAACCAAACCGGAGATTTTAAATTACTCGCAAATCTGTGCTTCAATCACACCGTATAGAAAGAGTGATACAATACTATAAATTAATCTATACAAAATAAATAAAATCTACAAATAAACCATCGCGTAAATGTTTAACTAAATTCCGAAAAATTGTCTGAAGTATAAGGGCGAGGGGTCTGAAGAATACAAATACAAAATACAGGGAACACCAAAATTATTGTGGTTCTAAAAATACGTAACTCTACTTGCTGAAAAACATAAATCAAGTCAAATCTAGTGATCCGGCCATTTTTTGCCATTTTCCTGCAGCCTCATAGTAGAATCGCTCCATTCCACGATTGTGTATCGACAAGGCAGTTAAGCGACGTAATTAATCGGCGTGTAGCCATTACAATTTGTCTTCGTCACCGCGGAAGTAGCTAATTCCCTCACATTTGGCGAACAAAGGCCTATAGGCGTCTTATTGATTACCAACTATTGTCCGGTCTGGCGCCTTAAATGATACGGTGGCAACTATTTGAAGTGCCGCACATTGTAGTTTAGTACATAATGGACGGCTGACTGAAGGGGCGTGATTGTATAGGTATGCTCGTTAAAAACTCGTGAATGGAAACGCTTTTCACTTTGGGTCCGTTCAATATCTTATTGAAAACCAAACGCTAAAGCAGCACACTATTTGGTGTTCTTTTATCTTTCGTTCGTGAACTTGGTGTTGCTTTTTTTTGATCGCCGAAAAGCCACAATATCCTTTGGTTTCATTGTCACCTACATTTTCGTTGGTAATGAATGTTGACGTATTACATGTCTGTTACTTATTTTTTTATTGATAATAACTTGACAAAGCGAATTGAATTTATCAATAAGTGCTCATAGTATTTTTTATGAGGCCACTTTATTTCAGCCTTTTTTTACTGTTTCGTAGCGTAGACGGATACGAGCTACGAGCGTAACGCACGTAGCATTGACTGCTACGGCCGTAGCAACTCTTCTTATTAATCTTTCACTACGTTCTCTATTTTACCGCAACCATAACAAAGAATATTGTAATGTTCCTATGTAATTGAATTTTTTGTATGTGTCGATTTGGTTAGCTGTAATGCCACATATACATTTGATAACAAATAAGAGAAGATAATTAAAATTATAAATACATCAATAAACAAATACAAAATTTTTAGGTATCCCATAGTAACTTGTAATCAGATGGGGTCGATGTTTCATTTGCGAGTTTGCGACCATATGTTTTAGGGAAAGTTGTTCATCATTCTCCAAAATATGGTTGGTTAATTTAATATCACTCTGTATTATGCAAAAAAGGACTGATACCTGGTGGCTCCACACCGTTGGGTACCTACTCACGGTTTGTAAGACCCGACGGATAATCCAGTTACCGGGCTAATGCGTGCACTAATCCGTCTAAGCAATTGTTCACAATGATGCGTGTTTGTTTCACGTGCGCGTGCTCATGAAATTGAGCGAATAGGTATCGCTTCAGTTTGGTTCAGTCATCAGCTCACAAAGTAAAATGCAAGGGGTTTTTGCATTGTGACGAGTGAATAAACGCTTACCTAACTATCTATCTAGTGTCCCTTTTTTAGGTTCCGTACCCGAAGGGCGCCAAACGGGTCCCTATCACTGAGACTTTGCTGTCCGTCCGTCCGTCTGTCTGTCTGTTGAAATTTTCACAGATGATGTATGCCGCTATAACAACAAATACAAAAAAAATGTAACAAAAGAAATTTAATATTAAGGCGGGCTCCCATACAACTAACGTCTTTTCTTTTGCGGTTTTTTATATGTCCGGAACCCTTCGTGCGCGAGTCCGACTCGCACTTGGCCGGTTATTATGGACTAAGGAAAATTTCATTAATCTGAGCATGAAATAAGGGTTTATTCAGTTATATTTGTACATAAGCGAGTTTTCAAGCCGACGACGACGAGTCTATTCCATTTCATTGTAAAAGACCAGGGGCGTATTATTCAAAAATAAACCAGCATAGTTTTTATAAATAGTTGTTTATTCTCCAAAATTCGTAAATGGACTGACTCGAGACTTTTTTTTTTTTTTTGGTGTGTGAGGGGATAAAAAAATGGTTTAACCATGCCCGGGAGTCAGACCTCCCTGCTATGCCCGGTTCTCTACACACAAGATCCGGATGAGGTCTCCGCCGTGAGGCAGAGACTACATTGAGCGGAGAGCTTATGTGTAGCATACGGACTAAAAAAACCCCAATGTGCGTGAGTAGTTATGTGTTCATTTTACTACTAACCATGATGCATTTTACTACTAACCATGAAACTGACTCGAGACTAAGCCAAACAGTCCCTTTTATACTTTTTAAAAACAAGATGGCAGCACCTGTTTGCCGCTTACAGTTACCGCCCCTAAGCAACTGATGTTTATATTAATTTTATGTTTATGTTTATTTAATTTTAGCTACAATTCCATAAGTATATTAAACACAAACTCTGA
Source organism: Argyresthia albistria (assembly GCA_963457715.1). Taxonomy (NCBI): domain Eukaryota; kingdom Metazoa; phylum Arthropoda; class Insecta; order Lepidoptera; family Argyresthiidae; genus Argyresthia; species Argyresthia albistria. The sequence goes on from OY735263.1 coordinate 1,202,206, forward strand.
CAATTGTTATACAAATTGTATTATTTTAACATCAAGAACCAATTCCAGCAGTGTTAATTAAATTAACATAGCGAGAGTCCAGTCTCAATTTTGAAGTCTACCCTTCCCGGAAAGATAATAATAGGTCCGTACTCGTTCGCGCCGTCTGGACTGCGCCTTCTGCCGGTCGATAATGGAACTATTAACTGGCTGGATACCGCATATAAGTCCTTGGTGATGCACCAAGAAGGGTACCTTAAACATACAATTTGGTGAATTGTGAGTATTTACAAATTCTAAAAACCGATGTAAATCAACTTAGTGAATGGGAAGTACCGCTGGAATTCAAAATAGATCTTCTTAGTCCTACAGCGCAGGCCAGCGATATATCCACTAGGCCACTCACAAATTTTCCGTGTGTGCCAATGTGATTATTCTGAACAAATTTGCAATTCGTTAAATATTTGTACTGCTTTGTAACGTCACTGAAACACGAAACGTAAAAATATTACTCTGTGCATTTATTTTATTGTTATGCCTTTATGACAAATACCTGTTAAATTATCTACCTCAAATAAATATTTGAGTGGGCATGTCTATAGCGAATACGAAATACGAGATATCGTAGGTACGTATTCGTACAATGGGATGTTTAATTATATATTTGTTAACAATTTCGCAAGATACCATAAATTCAGTACAGGAAGAAACTTATGACCAACAAACTTGGGGTAAGCCAGTGAATGATCGTACCCGAGAGAGTTCATATCGGAGGAAGTACATTCGATAGGTACTTCAGAAAACTCTAATACAGATTACCACGAGAGAGTACTTACTAATTAATATTGGTATACCTATCGTTTATGTACCAATGATGTATGCAGCCTGAGTATGCAGCATAATCGGTCATTGCTAGGATGAATAGTAGCAATGAAGCTCACTATCTATAGTAGTTTATGAAACTGTTGCATAATGAGGCGTATTAAAACACAAGTGGGGTTTAAAAACAGGTTTTAATATTATCTTTCGAGAGTTTTAATGTCTAGTTATGTGCAGTTTCATACACTACTTTATCTACTCTGATATTTAAGTGTCTCTCATACAAAAATCAAAGTTAAAACGCAACAAAATTTCCACATAAATCAGTGCTTAGCTTAGACACAACAAAATGTTGTCGCACGTTGACGTTTTGTTGCCGCCAAAACCTAGCATATCACAGCGCATGCGCGGAGCATGGGCCACAGTATCGAACCTCAGATCAATGAACCTCTTTGTTTAAATCTTCCTGCTGCCTCCAAGTATCAAACACTGTGGCCGATTCTCTAGGTTACACTCACTAAAATTAGTTGACAATATTAAGTCCGACAGCTCTTATGCGGTCGCCATAGATTCCGTTTTCAAACTTACTTTTGAATTATTTTAATGTACTGATGAACTAATTCAAAAGTGAGTTCGAAAATGAAATCTATGGCAACCGCGTAAGAGCGTCGGAGCTAATATTGTCAAGTAATTTTAGTGCGTGTGCCCTAGAGAATTGGCCCCACTGAGTACCTAGCTGTTTGGTTGTCGTCAACTATAGTTAAAAAAATGTTAAACTTTCCAACAATCTTTTAGCGCGCGATTACAGGTGGAACTAATGTGAAAAGTCTGTATTGATGACAGATCGTTGCATTAGGTTGCGTGGAGCTGGCGCTCCCCTGGAAATCAGCCAAGATATCGTTGGAACACTAGTGACTACACAACTGTAATGGAAAAAAAATCTTTATAACATTATTTTTGTTCGAGAAGCAATAAAAAAAAATGATTACATTATTGCGTTTATAAAGTACGTGTTTATGAATTCGATTTCAAGTTTGTTATTCAAACTTTATGACATGAGAGTAGATAAAGAATCTTATGATGCATATGTGGACGTAAACTAAGTAATTAGGTAGGTAAGGTACGTGTGCGCCCAAACGGTTTAAACTGGTTTTTGAGTTGCGCAGTGATCGAATACAATTACTTAGAATAAGCCTGAACAATGTGTAATACCTACTTTTTAGGGTTCCGTACCCGAAGGGTGCCAAACGGGACCCTATTACTGAGACTTCGCTGTCCGTCTGTCCGTCCGTCCGTCCGTCTGTCACCAGGCTGTATCTCATGAACCGTGGTAGCTAGACAGTTGAAATTTTCACAGATGATGTATTTCTGTTGCCGCTATAACAAAAAATACTAAAAATCAAAAGAAATTTAATATTAAGGGGGGCTCCCATACAACAAGCGTGATTTTTTTGCTCATTTTTGCTCGATATTGATAAGGTAGCAGGTAGACGCTTAAAATGTTCACAATATATTGAGTATATTATTTACTTAAAAAATAAATAATTAAATTAAAATTAAATTAATATTTAGGGGGGGCTCCCATACAATTTTTTTGCGGTTTTTTATAGATAATGGCACGGAACCCTTCGTGCGCGAGTCCGACTCGCACTTGGCCGGTTATTACAATTCAAACAACCACGAATATCTTGTGCCCGTTAAACCTCTGTGGTTTAAGAGCACTTATAACCTGATATTTGGTTTGAAATAAACAAATACACGATACCAAAGTATCATGTTCTTACCTATGTATGTAGTTTTACAAAAGAAACAAAAGCAGCGTCACGGGTTTTCCCACAAGCTTCGGCGGAGGCACAGTTGTAGCCACGCACTCTCGAGTTTTGTGTTTTCACAGCTCAATTAGAACAATTTCCGGTAATTGTATTGTAACTCTATTTGTCTTATACCTAGTAATACTTCTCTAATGTAAAGATATATGCATACGGATTAAACACACACTAAATAACACTCTGATAACTTCCTTCCATAAAATACTTCCAGTTTTAGAATCCATAGATAATATATTCATCTAAACTTCGTTGGAAGAGAGGCTCTGTAAATACGAGGGATAACGTAGATATCTAGTAAGATTATAAATAGATAGAAGTTGTCTATGATAGAAGTAAGCAATTACTTAGCTAGCGTTCGATAGCAATTTCAAATGTCTTTGTTCCGAGACGTTTCTGGATATATATTTTGGTCCAATTAATCAAAGAGTGTCCATTATAAAATTATTGATCCAAACATGGATGTATTATTGTCGTCTCCATGACCTTTCTGTATTATTTCTTAAAAACGACACTTTGTCCGGTAAATTGAAAATTGAATATTCTTTTATCCCGTAACAACGCACACATGAAATTACAATATTATCATTTATTCATGATAATTGCAAATATCCATAACTTACAATCCACCTTTTCCTTTCCCAACGGTTTTCTGGAAGAAATATCTGGTTAGAGATAAGCTCGCCTTTGTACTTTGTCTATCTATTATACGTTTTCTGTAGGTATGTCATTCTTGTGTAGTACAATAAAGAAATTACGATATTACGAAATAATCGATACGTAGTTTAGGATGCCATAATATTTAGCTCACAACTAAATTAATATTCTGTTTCTGATATACGTTACGCTTGTATTGTGTTGACGAGTTCAGTAATTATTAATTTACCGGCAACGTTTAGATGTCATCTGCAGATGGTCGGTACTTTGCCTAGGTAGGTGCAGAGGCTTTTGCTGTGTGATGATCAGTGATCGGATATTCGGATGCATATTTACCTAAAGTTCAGGTGTTGGCTAATATGGAATGCGCTTTGCTATCGAAACAATTCTGATTTAAGTGATCAAATCATAGTGATAGATAGTGATTAAAATGCTAGTTACTGATAATTAATACATATGGAAACATAATTTAACCCGTTGAGTGCCCTTGGACACTCGAGGGGTTATCAAAACATATATTTTGTTTTTATTTTTTTTCAGACCTTCTTGTACCCTTACATACACAATACACATTTGCATCAGGGATCAAATATTAACGCTAAATAAATATGCATCCGATAAGTTACACAATATCGAGATACCTTTTACCCGGTTTTTTTTTTTTGAGATAAATTATTATTATTTTGTTAATTAATCCTGTCCATCCTAGGTTTGCTGGAAGAGATCTCTTATTAGAGATAAGCTCGCTTTTGTACATGTTTTTTTCATTATTAAGTGTCTGTATTCTGTTTTTGTGCAATAAAGTTTAAAGTTTATTATACACCCGAGAAGGGGAAGGCCCAGTAGGAGATGGAGGGACAACCTGGATAAGTTCCTGCCGGGGTGGATGGAACAAACTGCAGCCAGAGATGTGTGGGCTCGAACCGGTGAAGCCTTTGCCCAGCTGTGGGACACCGCAATGGGCTAGATAAAAAAATAAATTTAGAAGCCGCTTTCATACTTTTACAGTTAAAAACAAACTTTAGGTAAATATGCATCCGAATATCCGATCTCTGGTGATGATCTTTCTGGTTGTTTAGGATGCGTTGATCTATTAGAATAGCTTGCATATTCTAAGAGTATATCTGTTGCTTACTGTACTCTTGTTATGTACAGGCAGGAATAAGATTAATTCATGTATATTTTAGGAATGGTTACATCATATGGGATACCGGTCTAAACAGCTTTCTACGAAACAATCTGCCTAGATTGGATAAACAATGAAGAAAACAAAGAAATTGTTTCCAAAAGTTTATTAATTTCTTCAAATAAATAGCTTCAATGGTCCGAACGCAAATTATAATTACAAAATGGTAACATTCATTATTCAGCTATGAAGGGAAATTAAATGAAAACAAATACCTTAATTACATTTATTATTAATAGTCCGTCTAGGATTTCAGCACTAATACTGATTTTCTCATTTATTTACATAGCATGTAAGAAATGTGTTTATTCGACTATGAAATTATGCGTATGACAATTTCTGTTACAGCCTGTAGAAATATATAGCTCAAAGAGTACAGGCAAGATGGCGAGAACTGAGATTTTCGATTGTGTGCGTGCTCCTGTAGGTGTGCGTTGCACACAATCGCTTCCCGTCCAACACGTGGCGTCAACTGGCGTTACTGATTCAAAAACAAAATGATTCAATTTAGATATCTAATCTGATCCATAAAATTGCAATAATCGTCTAACATTAAATCGTCGGTAAATTAAAGCTCGTTAAGGAGTAGGTACATATTGGAATGAAAATGTTTGCCATGCTTTGATCGATTAGAAATCTTAAGGGCGGGCCCTAGGCATTCAGAACTTAGAATTTGATCCTTAACTTATTTTTGGAGGAAATTAAATAAAAAAAGGTTAAACCCAACCTAAGCAAGACTAACTGAGGAAATTACTGTGCCATTCATATAATGATAAGATAAATAACAAGAACACAAATTCAGATGCGGTGCAAAATTATAAAACAAAACATTGTGACAGACAGATTTTCTGGCAACTTCAGGAGACCTTTCTATCAAGCAAAATAAAATATCTTTTATGGGAAAGCAAAGTCACGCTGACACTCGTGATAAACAAGCTAGTGAAAAAAACGTACAGCAATAATACTCGTCATTCCGAGCGATTTGTGTTTTGCTGAAGGCTGTTTTTGCCTAGGGCGCCGTCTTAACTGAATCAGCATAAGACGTTTTGGTTATCCCTTTTGGTCTCACCTTTTGGACTTGATAATACCACTCACAATACCTACCATACATATTCGTAATCCGAGTATACATTAGCAGAAGATTAGCAGGCATAAAATAATACACATCGTGCTTGCAAGATTTAACTGCCTTGTTCCGGCTTTACGAGTAGGTAATATTTAATTTCGTCACGTATGTTATTTCTTGATGACCCCGATGATCATTAATTTCATGCGGATATTGTTATTAATATAATTGGATTTCCGGGAATGTAAGCAAATAATAAGCAACGCAGGAAATCTATTCCCTTTGATCACTGAACTAATTATTTATACAGAGTGACATTTAATTGGCTGACCATATTCAAGATACAGCCATTTAATGTTCCTTGGGGAAAGTTCTTCATAATGATGGGTACTATCATTCCCCAAAATATCCTCAGCTAATTAAATGTAATCCTGTATATCTATTGTGTACCTACAGTAAAACAATTAAGTAGTTTTGTTACAGATAAATTATTTATCACAACAGAATAATGTAGATACTTATTTGTAATAAGCGGCAGGGGCCAAGTATTAATTTCTCATTTCAACGATAAATTCCATTCTTACCTTCTTATCATAAAAAATAAAAAATAATAACTTTCACAAGACTTTTAGCTGAGGTGATTGGCTAGCCCTCTGTCACACTAAATAGGGTATTGGATATCTGTCTAAATGTAGGCACAGTTGTGCCTCTAAATGTAGGCACAGTTGTGCCTCTACCACCCCGTATAGGAAAAGGCATCACGCTATATTTTTTTTATTTTTAACAAGATTTTTATTTGTGATCGTTATACATATATATAGGTACTCAATCATTTCGTTAATTCTATAACATTTTCCAAGAGAAAAGCTACTTAACTCAGTCTATTCATTACACAATACTTTCAGTTTTAATACCATATCGCAAATTTCTTATACGTAAATAATTGTACTACTACTTACAAAGCAAACACTAAAATCTATATTTTTCTAAAGATATGCCTGTCGGTCGTTTGCCATAGTATATTTTTCTAATCTTAACCTTATTTTGCTGAATGAAGCTAAGGCCCCGTTCCAAATAGTTTCGATAAGCCCTATTGAACTATGTTAATCAAATCAAATGTATGTAAAATGAGATGTTTGTTTATTGTGTGACGTGCTGCTTTGCCCAAACGGTAAAATAACTTTGAAGATTGTACATGACATTTATGGTATTAAAATATAAGTAGGTATGATACTTTAATACTGAATACTGACAGATAAATCATCGAGCCTAGAGAGCTTATCGGGACCGTCTGGAACAAGCCATAAAACTGATATGCAGCTCACGATATTTTCTCCTACATACCTGCAACGCGCATAAAATAATAACTTTATCACAAAATATAATTTATTAAGTCTCCCGACTAAAGATAGGAAATCGTTTAAGTAACGCTACATCAGGATACAGCCATTTTAACTAAAATTGTTAATACTAATAAGAATAAACAGGAATTGAAACTAGTTGACTGTGAGTTGTTGTAGTCTTGAAGCCTGAAATCTGTAAAGATATATATTCGTTTAAAGTTATAAAAGCGTGGTGAAGGGTTTTATTTTAATGTGGACTCACCATCAGTGGGATTTATAGTATAAGGCTACATAAAAATAATCAAGTAATACGAAAACCATTATTTTTTTTACTTTAGAAACTATGAAAAATATTAATATCTTTTTTCATTACCTTGGGTTCCAAATGATGTACTTTGAGAAGGCTTATCCGCAACTGAATTGACCCTTTCAACATCTGTAACAAAAATACCACTCTATAGTATTAGTAAACTATAATATGGTGCAGACTGGCTCCCAGTAAATGCAAAGAGAAAGCGTGGCCGACCCAGGAAGAGATGGAGTGATGAGTTGGGTCTATGGGATAAAGAGTGGAAGGAGACCGCTCAGGATCGAATGGAGTGGAAGAGGGGGAGAGAGGCCTTTGCCCAGCAGTGGGATATTGTAGGCTCATAATAATAATAATAATATGGTGTATCATTTTAGAAGGAATGTTTGTTACTAAAATAAACTTATGCTTGGATGTGTTTAAACAATATTCTTACCATTTGTGTTCTCCACTGGACCAGGAGGCATAGCTATAAAAAAATAACATTTATCTTCATTAGTAAATCTAAGTAGTATTTGATATAATCTAAGTTATTAAGTTCTGTGCAATAAAGAATATGAATATGAATATTAATATGGCAGGTATATATTCATAAAACAAGGATAAAATTTACCAATACATTTTATGAGAAACAATTCCTTTAAATTAGTTTAGTACCGATATGTGGAATTAAGCTTGTTATCATTGCATCTGTCGCCCATCATGATTTGCCCAAACGTGAAATATCATGAAACGATAAAATCTCTTAAGGCAAACACTGCGGTAGCTTAGGTGAAGACTAAAGTGTGTAAGAATGGTCTTCGTGTTCGTTTGACATGTATAACACAAAAAACATCACGTAGTGCTGAATAAAAATGCTTTTAGAAAGACATGTTTTCGTTAAAACCCGCCACATCATGATGTGCCCAGTAATTGCTTGGGCATATCATGAAATGGCGGGGCACATCATAATGTGCCCTATTCTACGATCGGCCGCCGACATATCAATCACAAAATCAGTTTTATATAAAATAAAAATAAAACATTTTGGTAACCTGTGGCTCACCGTTTATGTTCCGATGACATGGCGAGAATAACAAGAAAACAATGGACGCGGGATGCACAGAATCGAGTTGAATGGCATGTACACATGCATACTCAACATAGGTTCCCTGACTGATGATCATGTCATGATGATGATTTATATACAACGTGTAAATGAATTAACGCAAAATGAGAAACTACCTAGTAAACTAACAATCACTTCCCAGTACATTTTGGCATAAGTGAGAAGTGAAAAATAAAGTTGCTGTGATTAAATCAGTTTCGTAATGAAAGTTGCTCAGAATGATGTCCCTAACAAAGTTAAAAGTTCAAAGTGTTTAATCATCAAAAATATTAATAACAGGTCTACTTATATCTAAAGCGTGAGTAAGTTCTAAAAATTATTCAAAGTATGACATTAACTTCTGCACTGGTCAGAGACCGTCTCGCAGTAAGTTAAGATCAAAAGAATAATCTACAATCTATTGCAGTCTAAAAACAGTTTTAAAAAATACTTACCTGTTTTCAGAATAGACAAAATACAAAATGGAAAAAAGTAAGTAAGTATGGTGAAGTAAAGTAGTTTCTCATTTTGCGTTAATTAATTTACACCTTGTAAAGTTTGAGTGGACTCACGGTACAACTTGATGGTGCCCTCCGTGTCGCCCAGCGAGTTCTTCGAGACGCACTTGTAGGGCCCGTAGTCTGCCCTTGAGACGCCGCGTACCGGCAGCCGGAGTATAGCCCGGTACGCGCCGTCCACTCGCTGTGGCTCAAACTCGCTGCCTGAACAGAGACAACACAGTTACAGGGACCTTACTTCCCACCTACAACCTATGCATATTAGCTCTACCTAATTTGATTCGAGAAAATAATATGAATGTTTCAAAACAACTGTTAAGATAGGTAGAATAAATTTTACTATGGAGTATTCGATTGAAAATGGTTGCCACGGTGATGTACCTGAACGGTATCGGATTTGAATCGCAAAAAAGGTTGGAGTAAGGCTGCTGCTGGCCCCCAATTCTCGCGCTATAAAATCATCTCCATAGTCGAGATATCAGTTTTGATACCGCATATCTCTGAATATTCGACGTTTGAGGCAGAAATCTATCTAGACTAGAACAACCTAGCTGCCTTATCCAATAGAAATTGTTCATCCAGGCCTTATTATTTCGATGAAACAGTTTTATTAGCCCCGAGCTGCCCCTACAACTTAATTAATTTCCTACCATTTCTTGGATCCCACAAAATGTTAATCGAGAAATATGATTATTTTTTTAACTTCGGCTTTGAATAATCTTACCTACGCATTCTAGGATTTTCAATCACATTTCATTTTAACGCTGTCGTGAAAAAAGAAGACAGTAAATATACTGTAGAAATATTCAACTGGGGCTATTGTTAATTTAATACTTTAAAAGATGGCCCGGTTTCTCGTAGACATTTTTTCCTCAAAATTGCGCGACAGATTGTCAAACTCCGTTTAAATGTAGTTAAGTTAAGTTTTTGATCTGTGGCTTCTATCGTGTGTTGCCACAATAATTTCGCCAATGGGTTGCTGGAAGATTCAACTGACAGCCTGTCAAGATCTCCAATTTATTGCCGGTTAGAGAGAGCCTCTTTGGGTTTCTGAAAGCATTTTCTGTAAGTCAACAGATTGTTGACAGGCCACTGACATTCTATATGTAATTGGAGAATATTGAGTAAAATGCTGGAAGAAATCTCTTTTCTGTATACGTGTTTTTTTATGTTTTCGTGCAATAAAGTTTATATGAAATATGGTTTTTACGTGGCGGCATTTTCAACCTCAGATCAATGAAACTCTTTGTTCCTCCTTCCTCCAAGTTTTCAACAAACTGTCAATGTCAACAACTCGACAGACCAGTGACTGAATGAGAATGAGTGAATGGACTGGGTTACCACATACAATATAAAATCAGCCGTCAACAGAAGATTATCTACCTATTTTTCCAATCATTTGTGTTCTAGAAACTCAAAGCTTGTCAACAGATTGTTAATTGTGACAAACAGCTGACTGATACGTCAAATTAAAATCTAAAGAGAAACTGGCGGATAATATGTTACTTATACCGAATGTTCAGTCGACGCGAACGCAAAGCACCTGCGCCGCACACGCTCGGTCTTCCACCCAGTATCGCAGTGTAATGTAGTGTTGGCGAAAAATCGATAGCAATAGTATCGATGTTTCTGTCAGTGTTATACTATCGGTAAACAGCAATACTATCTGCCGACCAATAAGCTATCGATAGTATCGATACTATCGATAGCTTATTGGTAAATTCAAATAATTTTTGTATTACGTTTATATGCGAAATTCACGCGGTCCCCGGTCTCTTAAGTGCCCGAAATAGTTTGAGTCAACTCACGGTAAAACTTAAGGCCTTACCAACTGGCAACATCTCCCCAGCCTCGCGGCTCCAATAGCTGACGGGCTTGGGGTACGCCACCGTCTCACACTCCAGCACCAGGTCGGAGCCTAGAGTCGCGCCGACCAGCTGGTTCCTTATCGTGATGACCGGCGGGACTGCGGAACAAAGCATACCATATATATTGTGTCTAAATATTCGTCAATAGGGGAGGTAGTTTCTTACGTCGTCGTCCGAAGGAAATGCCTGGTATCTACAGCCTTATACCACAGAAGAGATAATAGTACTACCGTACAGAACGGCCACTTCCTTCCCCGCGCGGATTCAGATACCGCACCTCACCGCGGAGTCGGGGAGCCTCTTCGGGAGACACTTTGTTTAGGCGCTGAACGCACACATTCACGAACGAACGAGTTTACGCACACATTTGCACGTGTACAAACGTCATTAGGCTATGTAGTAGTAATGTGATTATTTTACGAGCGTTCTATGGAGTGTCCGAGGTGTGCCTATACGTCATTACTGGGTAGAATAGAATTAGAATATTCATTTATTGACTGTTACTATACACAACACAAGCCCATGGTCATTGGCCATATAGGTAATTATAAAGTACACAGAGAAAATAAAATACTAAATAAAATTAAAAAACTAAATTAAAAAAATCATGGTTGTAGTACACGGAAAAAAAAGACAAAAATAAACAAATTTCCCATGTGGTGTGAACCGCAACCAGAGACTATATATTCAATTGACTGCGTCTGCGGGGAATGCGGCTCGCCAAATGTATGTTATATTCAACAAACGTTCGCATACGCAACCTATGTACGATGACGGGCCGCCAGACAGTTTAGCAGCGGCTGGCCAATCACAGCTCTCTTACCTCGTCCCCCGCCGCCGTAAATTGGTGAGTTGTGTTTCAAAGGAAAATGTATCTATGCGCTCTCCACTGGATAAGTGCTCCCTGACCGCAACAGCGAGTGGGTGGGTATGGGTAGTGCTAACGAGAAACAAATCAACACGAAAATGTCTAGGTTTATGAAAGAGGGTTCTCCAAACAGGTTTGTCCAATTACAGTAAAATCTACAAAAAAAAAATACAAAAAATACAAAATAAAAAATCCTTTATTTACTAAAAAGTGTTTATACATGTTTTACATAATAATATGGTTACTTGTGGTCTCCACACTAGGTGAAACCTGTGTCGTGGCACGTGACATTAGCAAAATAAATCTTAGTTGTTATTTTATATTAATTAAGAAATTGAATTGGATTTGTCAATATATGGGCTATGGAAGAATGAATAAAAGTGCGTTAAGCGTGAGCACTTATTATTAAGTGCCCCTCGCACTCCGTATGGAAAAAAGGCATATACCGCAATGTATTTTTGGAGTAAAACTTCTTTGGTGACGTTGTGAGAGTGACAGGATGTAGAAAACCTAGGATGTAGAATTAATCAACAACAGATAATTATTCGTTATTATTCAAACCAAAGAGATTTTAATAGCCTGTGCTTGACTGCTCGTTTTAATTTTAATTAACTACATGCACTAAGCCTGTACTGTATTGAAATGTTAAAATATGCAATTTGAATAATTATAATACTTATTTTATTTACGCCATCACCCAGTCAACGTCGACATATTTCTGTTAGGTAAGTGAATGATGAGTTTCCTATGAGTTGTGATTAGTATTAGGAGCCTGCTATGTGATTCTGGTGGGCAAAAGCCACTTTTTAATTACGGTAACCACGGCACGCGATTTTCAACCTACCCACATCGAGTTAAAGTTCAAAACCTATGGAAAAACAGAACAAAATAATCTTTTGGGATCCTTGGTCGAGTAGGTAACTTACGGACATTAATAGATTGAATACTCACATTCCACAGTCAACATGACTCGTTTGCTGACGGTGGGCGGGACTCCGTTCGAAGCGATACAGAGATAGGCCCCCGCGTGCTGTCGACTCACTCGACTGATGTTCAGAATCGGACCCTCGACTGACGTCACTGTGTGGGACAAGACAATGCCTCATTATAAGAATTAGTCATTACATTACTGGTAACTAGCCTTCAAGAACAAAACTAGAGCTAAAAGTATTTTGAATTTTAAAATGGTACCTACGTAAAACATTGCTATGACAGCATTATTGGTTTAACGGATGTATGTGGCATAGTAAGTAGTGGATGGTACGCACATTTTATACGTATACAACAAACAAAGATATAAATAACCGGCCAAGTGCGAGTAGGACTCGCGCAACAAGGGTTCCGATCACACTTGGAGAGCGTAACACGTGTAATTAGGTTTCCACATAAAAAACTAAAGTGTGATGTCATCCATGTAAAACAAATTGAATATTTTTTTAGAAAGACAGAAATTTGCAGTTTTCCGATTTTTCCCTTTACTTGTGCTCCAAGACCTTAATTCGTGCCAAATTTCATGATTCTAGGTCAACGGGAAGTACCCTCTAGGTTTTGATTCCCTTGCGAATATCAAGAAAATTCTATAAGTTAAAAAACCTATAAGTTAAATTGTTTCACAACTTTAAGAGATCACAAATTTGAGTAAGTAATCGGTATTAATTTCAACTTTATACCTCCATGCGTTTCCTAGAAAAAGTCTTAACAGACGGTGAGACAGACGACAGACACACAGAAATTTACAGTTTTCGGATTTTTCCCTTTACTTGTGCTATAAGACCTGCCTTCATTCCAAATTTCATGACCCTAGGCCAACCGGAAGTCCCCTATAGGTTTTGATTCCCTTGCGAGTTCCACGCGAGTTCATACAAATTCAGCAAAATTATGACATAATATCGCAGTATCTTTTGATTGCGTGGACCTAGAAGTTTATTTTTTTCACAGCTCCAAGGGACCATAGACCTGAGGAATCGATATTAATTTCAACATGATACCTCCACGCGTTCCTGAGAAAAGGGGTCGTGACGTGAGGGGTTTTGGGTCCATTGAGATTACTATGGAAATTCTACAATTTTACAGCATAATCAGTCGTAGCGTTCGATAGCGTTCGATTGCGTTCGATTGCGTTCGATTGATGAATTTCAGCTTGATACGTTCACGCGTCACGCGTTCTTGATAATATAAAGCTGGACAGACAGACGGACGGACAACAAAGTGATCCTATAAGGGTTCCTTTTTTTCCTTTTAAGGATCGAAACCCTAAAAACCGTCACAAAACGCATGAACTTGTAAACTCCACATCTGAATAAGCGCAATAGACACTTTTGTATGTGATACGCCGCCATGTTACATCTTATACTATTTTATTCTGTGGCGTAAAGATTTAAGCCAAATTATCCAAATGAGATATAAGTATTACTTCAGTGAGAAGCCAAAGGGATAAACTAGATCTGGTTGAGTGAGGCTCTTACGTGTCGCACGTTTTCTGATGGTATTAAGTATCTGAGTAGCATGTGTTCCGTGATCCGTTTTCACGAAAACAGTCTTTGTTCGAAAAGGCGGTGTACGAAAGGCTTCGTGGAAACAAAACAAAAACATTATGCGGCAAAATCTCATTTTACGATGTAATACTTAAGTTTAACACGGGGCTGTATACAAAATTCGTAAAAAGGAACATTTTCTCTGAATAGTAGTATTCTAATTTAGCGACAGATATTTATTTTTTACGAGATGTGATATTTTTGGGGTCCCGATGGCTTAAAAGGAAAAAAATGTTATCACAATAAGATAAGATAATCATTTATTTACACAAACGAGATACATATTCACTTAAAATCAGGTACATAAAGGCCCCGTCAAAGAGACCGTATAATATTTGTAAACAAACTCCAGAGTAAAAATATAACCCAACCAAGTGACATTGCTCGTATGTTACAGTGAGTTCAATGAATTTGACAACAATTTCTACGGTCTCCTGACGGGGCCTTTTACGTATTTTCGGAATGACACAGATTACTGGCGGCCCTCACACGAACTGTATCGTGAGGTTCTTTGACATATAAATCGACAACTTAGGTTTAACTTTATGGCACAGAAGAGATAATACTTATGGCAAGCGGTGTACTTTTAATAAGTAGTTAGCTTATGGTTACCTTGTATCCCATCAGCCACCGTAATGGGTTTGGACATCTCCCTCCTCCAGGTGATCTGGGGGGGAGGGGAGCCACTGGCCGAGCACGTCAGGCTGACGGAGGCCCCTTCACGTACCGTCTGGTCCGCACTGGTACCGCGGTCAAGAATGTCCGGTGGCACTGGAACAATGCACAATATGTGGCAAAATTTCTATCAGGCAAAATCTAGCTACGGCGTAGGTTGTCAATGTCCCCACTGAGGGGCACAGACCTTTACCCGGACACAAGCAGGGAGCACTTAGGCCGGGACTCCACCAAAGCGGAGATGTGCGGAGATGTGGAATATTTGTATGGCGCGATGGAAGCGGAGATGTGAGCTGTTTCCATCTCGCATACAAATATTCCACATCTCCGCTTTGGTGGAGTCCCGGCCTTATCCAGTGGAGAGCGCATAGATACATTTTCCTCTGAAACACAACTCATCAATTTACGGGCGGCGGCGCGGCGGCGGGGGACGAGGTAAGAGAGCTGTGATTGGTCAGCCGCTGCGAAACTGTCTGGCGGCCCGTCATCGTACATAGGTTGCGTATGCGAACGTTTGTTGAATACAACAAACGTTTGGCGAGCCGCATTCCCCCGCAGGCGCAGTCAATTGGATGTATAGTCTCTGGATACGAGTAAGATTGAGCCATACTCCACGCTGGCTCAGTGCGGGTACGGCTACATACTACCGAGTAGTGATAGTAGCTGGGCCCTACAGCTTATAACGTGCCATCCGAAACACGGAGCATCCGATTTTACACCCCCTAAGACAAGCCATTGTCATTCTCCTGGCCGAAAAGGGAAAAACATTAACATTAAAATTAGTTTGACAGTGGGTATCAACGTCAAAAATTAGACATTCATTGACGTCTTGGTACCCACTGTCAAAATAATTTTAATGTCATTTTTTTTAATAATTTTAATGTCAATATTGTTCCAAGGACTCTTTTGTCCTTGGAACAATATTGACATTAAATATTGACAATGGGTGTTTAATGACAAATTAATTATCTCATTTTCAGAATTCCATTGGTATTTTAGAGTATCTGAGTTCACTATGATGTTAATGTAGTGGTAAAGCTGTGTTCAAAGGCCGTAAATAGGGCTGCTTAATAATTTCTGATATTCCTAGCCATGCAAACACCACTACAACAAACTGCACTCTAAAGACTAAACCTGGCTGTTGCCTCGAGTATTTCGATTGTACGCGTAGTTCAGGATTGGTATGCTAAATTCACCTGATCAGCCGTATTTTGAACAAAGGCTATTGGTTTCCAGCTAATAGATACTAATGTTCGGGATTAAGCCATATTGAACAGAGATAAATAATTATTCTTTCAATTTGGAAAAGTTATACATTTTCATGGAACTATAACAAACAAGACTAGTTCGAGGATCACTCCGTTCTTAAGGCCTGTGCCCCTCGGTATGAACATTAACGAGCTATTTTTACTATTTTGATAGTATCAACTATATATAATTATATTACTCTATCCATCCATGCTTAGAAGCAACTAGACAGCTAACTTAAAACTTCATAAAATCCACTTTTTAAACACTAGGGATGCTACCAAATCAATCGAAAAGAATCGAAATTGTTTATTCAATTGAACTACACGTAGCACGTAAAGATATTATTATTTAATTTTCAACCATATTTAAGGTAACTGAAGAATCAAGAATAAAATGTTAGACATGTTTCCGATTCACAAATGTTTAATAATAATAATAATAATAAAATTGTTTATTTCAGTCCAAAAAAGGTCCGTACATTTCCTATTCCCGTCCCGGTGCACGGAGACCCAGTGTTGCAGTATTTTATTATTATAGATGTTGTTCACTATGATCCCCAGGATACCATTGCTGGACCGTCTAAGGGCTTCCCAAAATACTGCAATCCTGGACCTCAGCAACGCAAAGAAGTCTGGAACCCTGGCATTTGCGAACATGCCCGACGCGCTACAGTGTCTCGGTAGCCTCATGAGACTACGTGGGGCATTATTGTACTGTGTTTAAAGGGTGCATCGATTCTTTTGATTAATCGTTTTTTTTAGCAAGTTCTTCTCACTAACAGGCTAAGATTGACATCTGTCAAGTTGCCTGTTATATTAATACTATACTTATAGTTATAGTTTTTTACCTGCAAATCATGTCTCTTGCACCTTGTAATACAGACATTTCTAGTATTTTATAACAGTTTCCCCGCGTGCCGCCTTTCAACACGGATGCAGTAAAGCAATATAAAATGCCCTCGTGTTCTGAAACACAACCTAGTAGAACTTGGCATCACTCCAAGCCTAAATTCGAGGAAATCCTTAAAGGTATACCTCAAGGCTGCTTACTTATTAGGAAACAGACGGTTTCGTGTTTCATTTATAGTTTCTACGAACTTCGAATTATAAATAAGTAGCTATATTAGGAAAGTTTAAAAAAAATAGTTTCTGGGCTTCCGTACCCGAAGGGTGCCAAACGGGACCCTATTACTAAGCCTCCGCTGTCCGTCTGTCCGTCCGTATATCACCAGGCTGTACCTCAAGAACCGTGATAGCCAAAATTTTTTTAAAATTCCCTTGAAAATTCCCAGCATGTTACAGGTGTGTTCCCAGGTGTGACATATGGAAAGTGAAAAAAAAAACATACGCGTGTAGCACCGTACACGTGTTAGAAGTAAAACTTCTGTAGCTAGATCATTAAGTGGTACCTATACTATACACCTATACCTACCTATACTAAAAGAGATTTAAATTTCCAATTTTGAGATCCAATCTCTGCTTCAAGTTACTTTTAAGTTTCAGACGTCCGATTATTTGAAATTATTTTATTCTTGTACTTACTTTTAATACGTCATGTCATTTATTTCCCACCATTCCTTATCTACAATTTGTCGCGCTCGTGGTGATATACTTAACTCACTTAACTCATTCAATAGTGTCACTACTATTTGCATCTCGCTCAGATTATATACCATCTGACGTCACGTCTTTAAGCCGTCTCGCTCAAATGTATGCATTGCTTTGCTTGTTTTAGAAATCCATATCGACCCGTGTGACATTGATGAAACTCTTTTCTTACAAACTGTATGGATCGCATCGCACAGCTGTCAAACATAAGTTCCGGTTCCAACAAAGAGGTTGAACGAAGTAGTTTGAGTCATGCTAGATATTAGGCTACTAACGCCATCTAGCGAAAGAGAGTGAGCGCCATCTTGGCCATACCGGAAATCAAGAACTCGTGGAAGAATGCTTAAAATAATTTTTATTTGTTAACGTTTCATCAGGTTTTTCTCTCACTAATTAACATTCTTTATTGTACGAATGTATTATTATCTTATCTGATTAGTTAAAAACCGTATTGAAAATAGTTGCGGTTTTAAAAGTCTTCAGCCGACCCTGACGTCACCGATTCCAATTTCCGTTACATTTCTTAGCCACTCGTGATAGCACCCGGCTAGTAGCAATTGAAAAGCAAATATATGAATAACCCACAGTTGAGAGGTTAAATAAATTTTACCCCCGTGCCCCAAGAAGTTTTACTTCAAAAATGTCCCAGTATGTAACAGTGTAACAAAAGGTGATGTGACATACTGGGAACACACGAATAAGCTCGGGGAGTTGTCTCAGCAATATTTTTATTCTTACATTACCGAACTATGTCATCTGTTACACACGAGCTTATTATAGTAGGCCTTAGTAAAACCTGTTTATAATCCTGAAACCAATTCACCCCGCGAGTAAAGACGCCATTGGAACACTTACCCACAACATCCAAATACCCGAGCTGGCTCTTCATCGGGTCGGTGTTAATCTGGCACATGTACCAGCCCCTGTCCGTCTCCCGCAACTCCCGGATGTGCAGGAACCAGGTGCGATGGTCGCTGTGGGTGACGCCCACTCGCCGGCTGCGAGAGATCACGTGGGTGTGGATCGTGAGGATGGTCTGTGTGTCCACTCTGAGCCATGCCACCTGCGGAAGTTTAGCGTGGTCAGGGATCGAGGGTGCCATTCAGAATTAAAGATAAACATTTACGTACAGGCAAATACAGTACTCCCAGAGTAATAATGCGGATAGGAATTTTCTTAAAAGCTCTGCAGATGTCGTATTCCGACTGTTTAGGAGCCGATATGAGATCGAGGATCGAGATCAATATATAGAAAAACAGTTCTACTACATCCTACCCCTATATAGATATTCTTTCCTCTCCCGAACGTTCGGAGTAAGGCTTCCATGCGCATTATTACTTTGGAAGAACTGTACATTGCTTCTGGCCTCACACTAGGATACCCTGTGCCGTAGGAACCAGAAACAGCGACATCACAAACATGTAAATCAAAGTCATGTTTTTTTTTGTTTTGTATAACCCCAGCCGGGAATCGAACCCGGGACCTCAAGCATGGTAGGCAGAGCCACAACCGCTGCGCCATAGAGGTCATCATGTGACGTCATGAGACGGGCCACACAACACGTAATAACAACACATTAAATAGCATCACGACTATTCCATACGAGGTGGCAGAGGCACACTGTGCCCACTTTAAGCGGAATTCCGTAACGGAATTATTCCGAACGCAGTAAATTCATACAAATCTATGGATCTACCACATACATACGGAAGTTTTCCGTTCGGAATTTTCGCGGATTTGTATTGGATTGAATCCCGTTTCGGAATTCCGAATCGGAAGAACTCCGAATGTATGTGGCCGGCGTTAGCCAGTATTTCAATACTCCATTCAGTTCAAGCTCAAAAGTTCAAGTTCCCTGGATTCGAACCTGCATCTTCTGCGTAAGAGGCAAGCGTAAAACCCACTAGACCACGGAGCTATTTTACGAGGACAGTGCACGAAGGCACGGGCCACAAGTTTTAAACAAATTGATTGTAAAGTCAAGCGAAAGGGCATAAGCGACAAAAGATTTGACGGAGACGGCACGGGCATAACTCCGAAAGCTATGATACCGACCGTCGACGTCCGTTATAAATTGCGTTTTATATCAAAGCCGAAACCCCTCTCGTGCCAAGTCAGTGTTCACGTCATTGGTAACTATTACGCCTAAACACACGTCTTTCAATCTATCAGTTGAAAATATTATAACACTTAATTGAAGATTTGCTGATTTACCAAATCAAATCAAAAATCAAATGATAAATCGATCTACCCATCCAGCCTCCACACTCACTGTTCAGTAAAAGACTTCATTACGCCATTTATTGCGGTCCTAAGCAAACCTTATCCACTGTTTCCCTGTATTGTTTATAATAATATATAAATAATAATTATAAGATAAATCGCCACTGCATGGGTGCCACAGGATGGCTACCGGCGCGGCGTAGGGGCAGGCCTAAACGGAGATGGCGGGACGACCTCGACAAGTTCCTGCCGGGGTGGCCAGAGGTGGCACAGTCCAGGGATGTGTGGATTCAGGAGGGGAGGCCTTCGCCCAGCAGTGAGACATAATTACGGCTGCATTAAAAAAATAAGATAAATAATATTCTTGAAATCCAGAGTTTCCGCTTCACATTAGCAACGTACAGACAGCGATAACAATTACCTTGTATGTCGATAGGTTGTGAACCGTGCAAGCGAGGACCGCTTCTCTTCCTAGCGGGGCAGTAACGTTGACTATAGGCCCCGTGAAGCCAGGCTCAGCTGTGGGCATGGAGAACGTTATTAGAAAACTTGTACTGGAAACCATCACATACTAAGTTCTACTCATGTTATGGCATCATTAGTAACAGCCATAATACACCTAGTCGTATGATGACATCATTAAATTGAATTGGACGTGTTCTCTTATAAACTGAGAATGTGAATCAGTGCAGCGCTAATCGCTTAATGTCTATTGCAAGGGGATGAAAACTTGATATCCCCTAATTTTAATGTGTTTTTTTTTTTCCTTTTCGGCCAGGAGAATGACAATCTCTTGACTGAAGGGGTTTATAAAAGTTTTACCAGTAATACCACAGTTAAAGAGTTAGGAATACAGTGTGCACATTAGGAAGACAGATAGGTACTCTGTGAAATTATTGTATTTTGACAGTCATACCTCGACTTCATAATAAGTTCAACGGATGAGCTTTTAAGTTAGTAGCAATAGAAAAGAAGGAACTTTGTTTCATTACATTTTTGCAAACTAATGTGTTAAATTGTACAAAATGCGATCGATCCTTGCGGGACATAGCTGTTCACATGATAGAGTTTCCAAAGAGTTCGAAAGTGTAGTGTAAAGTGTAGGTGTCAAAATGTACAAAATATTGTTCATAAAAGTTCACAAAGTATTTATGTTACATCATGCTTGTTGTAGTTCCTTTGATCCTGTTTAACGGGTGCCCGGTAGGAGCTTTACGAAAGCTTTGTAAGAGGAAACTTCCGGTGTTTTGCAGCTCTTCATTCTAGGGTTCTTAGACTAAACAGGCCCTATAAGCCTATTTGTACGTCCTTCTAGCCGGCAGCAGGCTCTATCCGATCAACCGTAAATACGTAGAGAGTTGTTTTTTTTACAAAGTATATAAATGCAAAATATTAGGTCGGGTAAAAAGTTTCTTCGTATTTTCTATGAAGACCGTATCGGCTCGAACAAAAAGGTGCATCTTTGACTTAAAAAAATCCGGATTGAAAACGCTTAAACCAACTTTTTGCTACTTTTACTGACACAGGTTCATAAATATCATAAAAAATGTTCACGGCCACCGTTGCATGTCTTCCTATTTTTCTACGACTTTAAAATGTACTGAATTTCTCTATTCGATTCACACATTTTCACATAAAGAAAAACAAATGAAAAATTGTCAGAAACAATAATTTATTATTTTTATTTCTTTTTTGAAATATAACCTTTTTAATGACATCAAAACCAGCGAGATTACATCCAAAGATATTTAGTTACAAATATACACATACAAAATACGAAAAGACTTCTTAATATACCTGAACTATTATATTCTTTTACCGCTATAACAAACGAATAACGCATTTATTTATGCAAATAGAAGAGACGTGTATTCTTAGTTTTTTCCTATTCTTAAATGCATACTTTGCCTATAAATGTCCCCATCGAGGGGACAAATAAACATTGCTGATTTAAAATTAAAAAAACAAACTATTGCCATAACAAGTTTTATTATCTCTGCCTTTACAAGGGTTCCTAAAACCAAAAGTATTATCCGTACCAATTCAATTCAAAAAGGATTGCCAAAATACCAATGAATAAATAATACGGATCTATTGTAATAGTGCTCACGGAGACGCAAAATTATTATGATAGATTTTCTGCTTCCCTTTGGCAGAAAAATGGCCATGTTTATGATATAAAATCGGATTATTTGTCTTTTGCGAGTGGGTATCATGCGTGTTGTACGCGCAAGTTAAGGAAAACATCTAAATATCTAGGTAATACTATTTTATAAAAAAACGTAGTTATATTGTTCGTATAAAATAATATCATGCCTCTGAGTAACAAGGTTCTAGAAGTTGTGTCGATTTCCCTGAGGATAAGGGTACTCTTACAACAAAAGTGCATTGTCCTGTCCTGCTTGCATAGCATAGGAACTGATTAAAATAGATAGCTGTTTTAGAGTATACTTAGCTTACATCCTCTCTCGATGAAAATAGCAAAAGTTACCTATTTATTTCAGAAACATACATTAATTCATTTACAGCGCAGTGAAAGAGGCATTTATTTATTCATTACCCGGCAAGTAGGTAATGCGTTTAACCACGTGATTTACAAGTGTAATTTGTCGGTTTCCAACAAAAAAATGTACAATTTAATATAGAGAAAAAAGCAATATTTGCGATATGTGACCACTACCATGATTCTTGTATTAGACAAAACAAATTTTGAATTAAAAACACAGTGTCGACCAATATACAAACTGTCTACGTTAAATTCTTAAGGTTACCTCTATTTACTGTCTACGTTAAAATCTTAAGGCTACCTCTATTTTAAAATATTGATGGTAGATAATTTTCTTTGCTAAAGCATTGCCTTTTATAAAAATAAAATAAATAGTAATATATTGATTTAGTGTATAAATTCATTATCGGGCTTTCATTACTAATAAATAATCAAAAATGTACAATCTCTACCTGCTACATTGAACTACTATTACTACCTGCTACTATTAGTACCTGCTATGCATAAATAAGTAGAGGACTTTAGGATATAATAAACGAGATTGATTGATACTTACACGTGGTTGCATATGTAGATCCAGTTAGAAACCAATCCATAATAAGAAGCGCCAGCAGCATTTTTCCACTTTTTATAAAATTGTTTATCAATTTCGTATTCATATTTTGTTTATTTTTTAACGTCCCACAAAATTGACACATTCATTTATCTCCATTTTTCGCAGCATTTCCCTGGCCCATGTTGGGCGCCAAAAATGTTTCAACGGCAACTATTGTGATTTTACAAGTACTTATAAGTATGATTAATTTATCTAAAATCCTCTTATAATCTGTAACACGTAAGCGCATATTGTAATCAAAAACAATAAGGACTGGGGTGGTTTTTAAAAAATAAACTTAAACACACGGTAAATGCCCATTCGAGTTGCATTCGACACACGCGAAGCGGTGATTAAGGGAGCAGTCAACTTTGAAACAGAGTAATGATTTCCCGAAATTCCGTGAAAAGTTTCAATACCGATAACATACGAAGCGTAACTCTCACAGGCACGGCCGGTGCCCGCCACGGTCGTAAGATAACTGATGCAGCCTTGCATAGACACAAAGCACCACCCCCTATCGCCGTCCCACTCGCTCGTACCAGGTTTTATTCGAGTGTTTACACAAGTACCATCCCTCGCGATCGCGATAGTCTCTAATCTAATAATCCTGCCAATTGCTACCGTAACATGATAATTACCCGATCACAATATCAAACTATACCGCTTATATCTTTTTTATCAGCAAGTCTGCACAGACGATAGTAAGGTACTAAGGATTTATGCCAAAATTGACACTAGCAATCTCAAATCTGCAGATTATGGTTAAAAGATAGGTTATTGGGATTGGCCATATATGAGTACAATATCTCTACATTCATTATAATGTATGAAATGTAAGTAATATTGAAGCCGTAAGGTGCTTCACTTGTGGCTTGAAACTGTAATCGATACTTCCTCGCTTTAAGCATCGTGTCGTGTGGTGCAAAATAATATTCTAATAGTAGCTGCCTTTGTAACCGCAATTGGGAATCCCTACAAAATTGACCGAGTGAAGATATCGATTTTATGCGTACAATACATAATTATAATATTTAGAATATTTAGAATGGGTTTTGATAAGATTGGTTAACATACATACATGTATGTATTTTTGTCATTCAAAATTATTTTGTTTCGAAATATTTGCATACAAAAGACGGCAAATATCGGAAAATGTTAACAGAAAACTGCGTCACGCCTTTTCCCATATGCGGTGGTAGAGGGACAGTTATACCTACGTTTTACAGTAATTTGCGTGACAATGGAGTAGCATCGCCACTAAACATGTGGAGATTTGAAGGTTTCCTAAAAAATTTACATAACCTTGCATTAACGATGCAGTTATTTTGAACTGGAAACTATTTACTGACATAATGACATTTTATACGTAGAAAGTGGGGGGTGGGTCACAAGACATGCCCCGGGCCGGGTTCGCGGAACGCAATTCTGTGGCGCCAGCGAGCCGCGGGGGGGTTTACGGAGAAATAAATTATTAGCTTTTTAGTATTGATGGATTCACTAAGTAAAATCAGATATTCTTATACATGGCCAAATAATGGTGGACGACCTCTGTGGCGCAGTGGTTGCGCATCTGCCTACCGGGTTCGAATCCCTGAGAACAAAAAAAACCCAGGGTTGTTTACATGTTTGTGATGTCGCGGTTTCTGGTTCCCACGACACAGGGTATCCTAGTGTGGGGCCTGAAGCAATGTATGTGCCTGTATGTAAATGTTTATGTTTAATTTCAAACGTCTAATATAATACTGCGTTTTCTTTTTATTATTTTTTATCCTTAACAGGATAGTAAGTAAAGTTAAGTAAATGTAGCCGCCATTAATGTCCCCACTGAGGGGCACAGACCTTTACCCGGATACGAGTAAGAAGATAGGCCCATTGAATTACAGAACGGATCGAAGAAAAAAAACACATGTCACTACATTAACACATGTCACTACATAAACACGTGTCACTACATAAACACGTGTCACTACATAAACACGTGTCACTACATAAACACGTGTCACTACATAAACCTTACAGGTAAGTTGAACATAGATTTTTCTTCTACGCTAAATCAGCAATGAGAAGCTATCAAATCAAGAGAAATAAAATGTTTAGTTAATAACGCAACGGAATATTCGTTCTTGGTATTTCAAAGTGCTAAAATATTAAAAAACTTTCTTCGTATATGCGATACTTTGGCAGCTCTCTCATATTCGAATTTCGTCAGTCTCTTATATGGAAACATCAGATGAAACTGAACCAATTCATTTTCATTACAGGATTCGTAAGTTTTTAGGGTTCCGTACCCGAAGGGTGCCAAACGGTATCCTATTACTGAGACTTCGCTGTCTGTCCGTCCATCCGTCTGTCTGTCACCAGGCTGTATCTCATAAACCGTGGCAGCTAGACAGTTGAAATTTTCACAGATGATGTATTTCTGTTGCCGCTATAACAACAAATACTAAAAAACAAAAGAAATTTAATATTAAGGGGGGCTCCCATACAAAAAACGTGATTTTTTGCTCATTTTTGCTCGATATTGATAGCAAAAATGAGCAAAAAAATCATATCAATATTGATTGATTGATAGCAGGTAAACGCTTAAAATGTTTACAATATATTGAGTTGATTATTTACTAAAAAAATAAGTGATTAAATTAAAATTAAATTAATATTTAGGCGGGGTTCCCATACAACATGTTTTTTTATTGCAGTTTTTTATAGATAATGGTACGGAACCCTTCGTGCGCGAGTCCGACTCGCACTTGGCCGGTTATTATGTTTGTATATCTTTTTATAAGGGAAGCTAATATGAAACTAATATTAAATGTGGCGACTAGGTAGCGTTTAGTAGATTGTATGTACTACATTATTATAGTATCTGTGGTAGTAGTGTCAACTTTGTGGAAGTTACCTTATGTTGTCATTCATGAAATGTCCCCACCCAGAGGAGTTTGTAGTAGTAGGTATTATTAGTTAGATATCGGTAGACACTTGTATACCACACGTTAAAAATTAATATGAAACAAAATAATTACACAAACAAACCGCCCTGCCCATAAGAACCAAATTTGAATGCGAATATTTGTGATGTAATGGACATTTCAACAAATTATAGACTTTGATATGCTTTTCGTCAATATATTTACCAAGTTAAATTTTTCAACTACAACGTCTAGAAATATAGAATTCTGATATACTTCCATTATTTATTATTCATCAGTATTGTTGATCTTATTGTTTTCATAAACTCACCTAGATATTTGACTACAAAAGTTGTCTTTAAATGAAGAAAAAGAGTAATTTAACGAAGAAGCTTTTAAAATAGTAAAACGTAATTTACTACCTCTCACAATTTTCACGGCCATTCACACCGGGTAAATTAATTCATTCCTACCTTCAAAGGTAAAGTAATAATTTATACAAGCTCAAGGCAATTCTGTCATCTCTTGACGTTCTCCTTATTAATGGGACGGAAAGATCGTGGCCCAGATAAGAGTGCATAGTTTCGTGGCAAATAATTATGTGCGTTCAACATTCTTGATCCAGGTACAATCAAAAGTAAGGTATGGTACAATTTGGCTATCAGAACTCTCACCCGGTATGAGCGGTATGTACCCGGTAAAGGTTTAGATTAGGGACACCTGATTTTTGCGGGGAAAGTGGGTGGAGGAGGGGGTGGAAGGTACCTCCCCCACTCAAGTTTTATTTCTCGCAAACCAGGGGCTTTTTTGTTATGAGTTTTTAAAAACCTCATTTTGAGGTTAATTTTTACTGTAGGAGTTTTACAAAAAGTAATTGTTTAGGTATTTTTGCAGGTAATTAGGTTGAAATCGCCTTGTTTCGGCTACGGCGGCGATGCTCCCGCACTGCAGCGCACCCGCACTCACCTCCCCGCAGCCTCGGCTTGCTGATCGGCTTTGCTTTGGTGCGCGGTCGCCTGCGCCCCTCCTTGCCTCCGGCTCATAAAAAACACTCTAGAGCCTACAAGACTGCCTAGGAAGGACTGCCCAGGTGGGGTGCTCTAAATATTTAGGAAAGACCATAACTCAACTTTATGGGGAAGAGTAAACATTTGGTTCCATAGTTCCATATCAAGCCAACTTTTTTTTCGTGTCCCACCACTGCGCTGGGCAATAAGCCAACAGCCTACCTTTCATATTTTTTTATAAATTCGAAACTAACGGTCACAAAGTTGACTAGACTAAAAGGTTCCAAATGCTCCTAAATATGTGTACTTATAAATTTAGAACATCACAACCTGCAAAACTACCTAAACAAAACCTTTTTGTAAAAACCTAAAGTGAAAACTAACCTTACGGTTTTTGAAAATCATAACAAAAAAAACCCTGGTTTGCGACAACTGAAACTTTAGGGGGGAGGTTCCCTCCACTCCCCTTAGCCCCTCCGCCCCTTTTTTCTCCCCAAAAATCAGGTGTCCGTTAATTAAACCCAACCACTTATAAAAAAAAAATAGGTCTAGGATAGCTACTATGTTTATTGCCGTATCGCAAGTTGCGTCCAGCTCTATTGACGTGAATGAAAATGTGACAATTTCCCTCAAGAAATTGCAAAACTATTTAACCGGTAGTATTCATAGATTCATAGCTAAGGCGCCCATTTGGCAATTAAGTATTGAAATAAATAGCAGCACTTATGTAACGTTTCTTGACGGCAGCCTAGTTAATACTTCTAGTGTCTCGTATGCAAGTCTATAGATTTAGTCGAGTTAGCAAAGAAATAACATTAGTATTTCGGAAACCTTACAACTACTTTCAAGAAACCTCATACTTTAGTTACAGATTACTAAATAGTTACTACTTTAGTGTCACTAGTGTGTGATTCTACAGACCAAATAAGCATTAAATTACAGTTGTTGGAAAAAAAATGCTATTTTCTGGACCAGATTCCCAAATTATTAAAAAAATAAGATTTTATAGACTTTTTCATACGCTCTTTTTTAACTAGATACCTACTTTGCAACCACATTGGATCAGATATTACGTAAAGTAAATATTAGACTCTTATCCCAGCCCTGCCAGCGCTGACTAGGCGTCTACACATTTCAATTACATGTTTTCAAGTTGTTCACTGCTAGGCTGCCTTTGAATGTTAGTAGGTTAATGTTGAACCCTACATAGGTACTCGTACGATTCACCACTCGCTTAGCATGAATACAGTTCTTGACCTAGCTTTAGCCACTATAGCTTCCTTATTCCGTTGACATTATTTTATGCTATCTAAACATTTTGTTACAATTTCATGATAGCGGAAACAGTTTTTCTTTATAACACATTGCAAAGCTAGTGTGTGTAAGCAGCTATGTATATTTCAGGAGAAAACTGGTTAAGTTTAATTATTTTATTATTCACCATCTCTGTGAGTAGAGCGCCATAAAATACCAGTTTCATGTTCAATTATACATCAAAAAGAGTTCGACGGTTTAGTTTTATTATTCAAATGCGTTAGGGTTTATAGTAGGTAATCCATTACAACAAAGTTTATCAAGTATTTACCGGTTACGTAGGCTCTACACTATTATAGCGGATAGGATGAGGCGTTATTTCCGAAAAAAGTTTTGTTTTACTTCGATCGAGTGCGTACAATTTGTAAAACACTGAGCGTATTCACAAGCTCACCGCCGGCTGGCTCGTGTCAAACTGAAGGCTCGGCAAGCAATACAAAAAACTTACGGAGGAGGGTTTTCCGGCGGCTAAAGAGAAGAAAAATGCTCCGTCCCTTTCGCTAAAGAGAGGGCTGAAAGACAGACATTGCCTTTTGCGCACTGAAGTGACGACTCGCTCGCCACGCCAATCGCCAAACTATCAGCCAAAATTGTGTGACGATCTCTCTCTAACAAAACTTAGCCTGCTCTCACCACTTATAAATATTACCCACTACTTCACCACCAGCTAAACCAACTGAGAGAATGTTGTATGTTTGCGTGCTCTCGTGCTTGTGGGTTCCGCCGGTGTGAGGGTGGGCCTGAGGGGTGTACAATTGCCTCCAAACAAGCGTATAATCTTTTGTGTGCGTGATGTGAACTTTTCCGTCGATTTTCTCGCGGCTTTAATTTTTGAGTCGTTTGTTGGCGCGTCGAAACGTAAACCCAATAAGGGGACGTTTTGTTTTCGCTACATTACACCACTGGCTTTTGTTTTCATTTGGTGTAAACAATTATTGGGTTTTGAACGCAGCTTCTGTAGGATGAGTTCAAGCGTTGTTTCAGATGGCTTTTGTTTTGCTTGTGAATTGAAATCGTGGAATTAATTGTTCGTTTAATTTGATAAGGCTCTGCTAATTGCGATGTTTTTAATATAAATTTAATTTGTTTGATGTTTTCGTTAATTATTATTAAGTATACCCCGAGTAAAGAGAGATAGCAGCTAAGTAATAGTTCTGCTCCTGCTGTCTAAATTGCAATATGTTCACTGCTCCTCACGCTCCACATCTTGCTGATTCACAATTTATTACTCTAGAGACACAAGAAGCACTGTTCAATGGTAGCCGTTGTATATTTTTGGAGTAAACATCATATCAAAATATTATATAGGTACTGCTGACAACCTGTGTGCAAATCTGCATTTGCCGAGCAGGGGGACATGACATGAAGGGCTCAGTATAAAAATAAAATAGTCTTTCTTTATCTCCCGTTATTGCAGTTTCAATAAAATTTGTTGGTAGTCTGGCATAACATGAATATATTTATGTCAAATTAACTTTTCAAATAATCAGTGAAACTGGAGGTCGTCTAGGAATAATGAAAAGTTGACATTTGACAACTCGAACGACAACTTAAACTAATCCAACTTTATTCCCATTCCCAGATACTATATTTGACTAGGTACTTGTTTTGCGTAAACATTCTGAACTTTATTGATGTATTTCTAAATTGCCTACCATAATCGTTTGTTTTGAGCATTTTGCAGCATTGAAATATAAATTGTATTCGTAGTTTCGAGAGCACGTCATACTGAGTACTGCGAGCCCGTGTGACACATTGCTTGAATTGTGCAGCGCTATGAATGTGTCAGGCTCGTGAAACTGATTAATACAGTACACGCATGCGATGCATCACATCGAGACATGCACTAATAGTCTCATGGTAGACGCAGTGGCCTTCATCATTGGGTCAGTGCGTTTTCGTTTCGGTTCTGCGCCTGTAATGATCATACGGATAAAGAATCTGTACTGAAACGACGCGGTCTGAACGCTCTCATTTAATTACATACCTTCGGTAAAGAATCCGTACAGATTCTATTCAGGGGAGGTAAAAAACGAGGAAGGGACAGTACAGAGGCAGCGGTTCATATTCCGCTAAACTTTAGCGGCCAATCACCCTATAGTGATGCAGTTTTATGTTTTACCACAATCGATGGCTCGTTAGTGTCAGATTTTAGATTTCGCCATACTGACTCTTTCAAATGGCCCACCGTCTACATTGTAACGTAATTCTCAGGATGTACTATATTATATGATATTATTACACGTAAACAAGATGCAATTGAAGTTAAAATGTACCTGTCAACAGACTCAACTATCCAGTTCCAGACTTTCAGCAGATAGCTAATATAACGAGTTTCACAAAACTGACAGATGGTAACCGTTCTATTCTAGCCAACCCAACCCATCCAGCAAACCACAACTTTATCCTCATACAAAAAGGGTCTAGATTTGAGCTCCTGCGATCTTAAATTCAGGTAGTCCGAAGAGCAGGTGTATCTGTTAACAAACATGGCTGAAATGAGAGTGATCTGCAAATACCGCCTGTAACTTTGGCGGACCGTCCACTTCAGGGATGTAAAGGCCATTACCAACATCAGTTGGTTGATGCTTTTGTTGATTTTGAGGAAATCGAGGTAGCTGTGATATACACCTTGGCAGGAAATGCTTAAAGATGATGGCAGATTTCAGAGCAGATTACCGCGTGTTATTTTAATGAAAAAAAATTTTTTTTTTGATGAACACCAGTAGTCTACTGTTATTATGTCATTTTAATGCCATTATTTCTTTTCTAGAATCAACCACCAAAGTATAACCTACGTAATACGTAATGCTTTCAATGTCATATTAAATTGTAACAAATATTTATTACAAATTCTGAATGTAAAGAATTACTCTATTAATTTTCATTCTATTTATAATGAATGAGAACATCACTATCAAACTGAACATGGCAAAATTATTTCAAGAAGTGAAGCTTGATGTTGTCAGTTTACTTCTTCTTTTTAGTAATCAGGGTAGGTATAGGTTTATTTCGACAATGTCACGTGTTTGTGTAGGGTTCACTGTATGTGGACAGGGTTTTCTTTCAAGAACCTAGTTTTTGTCTTGATTTTTACTTGTTAGCACTACCTAGGGAGAGCGTTTAGGGCTGTGTTAACTAAGTATTTCCTACGCACCCAATATATAGATTTTGGACGTATATTTAATAAAACTTTTTCACAGTCAAAGTTGATCATAGTTTTATTAACAAACGTGTACTTTGAGCTTAAATATCTTGCAAAAGATTGCTTCCATCAGCTGACCTGAGACCTAAAGTATCACATTAGCGATTACTTATACAATTTTCTCACAATCGTGATACTGTTTACCTTGGATACCTTCTTACCACTTTTTTTGTGTGTTTAAGGTATCGTCTACAAATATTTTCCGCACAAATAAAACCTGATCTAAAATTTTGAACAAACTAACAAACACTTACATACACATATATTGCTTCTGGCCCCACACTAGGATACCCTGTGTCGTAGGAACCAGAAACAGTGACATCACAAACATGTAAACATCCAAGACCTGGGGGTTTTTTTGTTCCCAGCCGAGATCCGAACCCGGGACCTCTCCCATGGTAGGCAGACGCGCAACCGCTGCGCCATAGTGGTCTTCAAAATTGAACACAAACAAAACACAATGCATATTGAATATGGTAAAGTTGCCAGTCAATCAAAGCTTACTTTGTTTGACTTGTTACTTGTCACATTACTCAAAACGTCTACTTATTTAAATTATTGCATCTAATACTTAAAACCTCCTATAAAGCTATATAGTGTTCACTTGACAGCTCCATGACCAAGTGGTATTTTGTCACGACGACGTCCTGAAATAATTCAACTGGGATGCAGATGTTCACAACAATATATTGAATTAAATTGAGTCGAGGGTAAATCGGAGAGAGGAAACGACTAAAATGGCGCGACTGCTCGTGTAACTACTTAAAACATAGGCCAAACATCACACCCTCTAATCTGCGGCATAACAACACACCCTCTAATCTGCGGCATAACAAAACAAAGGCGCATCAAACGCCAATCGTTCGGCAAATCGCGGCGTTTTCTCATAAACGCCGAAGCAATTCGCAGTTTATTTGGCATTTAAGGTAAATTTAGGCGTCCCTGCGCTGCTGGCATTTTGTTTTATGTGCCTGCTCGTTACTGGCCGCGGCCGCGCGTGAAGTTACGGCCGGCGTGGGGCGGCCGACGCACTGGGCGGGGATAACGCGGCATGGCGCGTTTGTGACGTAGTACATGCTTTAAGGGCCACAACCTAATCTTTAAAAAATAGGAGAGTAATAGAAGATATACTGACTCGGATAGAGAAATTTCAGCTTAGATGGTTTTGTCACGTTGAAAAGATGATGAAAGGAGATTAACGAAACATATTACAGCGGAAGTGAATGGATTTGTCGGTCGGGATGCCCAAGAAGGTCCTATAAAGACCAAATTGGCGATTTACTAGTCAAGGGGCAAAAGGGGCTTTGACTTTGACTTTAAGACACTTATGAATATGGAGGAAGCGAGAGATGTATGCCAGGATCATAGCAAGTGGAGTCTTTCTTCTCTGTTTACCCCTCATCCATGAGCACATGTATGTATGTTTTTATGATGTAGAATAATATCAATAGTCCATACTTTAGTTTAGACAAAGATTACTTTGCCAAACGCACAAGTCAAATACTCTTCTAAATTACTGTGAAAAAATATGAAAATGGGTAATTGTGTCGCATTAATAATATGGTCCTCCCGAAAGATTTCGGACAGTTCGGTGATGTTTCTTCATATAAATGACTCACTTTTGTAAAATTGAGTATTGAATCACTGGCTGAAAGTGGGCACAGTTGTGCCTCTGCCACCCCGTATGGGAAAAAGGCGTGACGCTATGTTATGTTATGTTTTGTAAAATGTTTGTGTCCGTAACTTAATCTAAAAATGCCAAACTGGACCTACCATTTGCACCAAAAACTTATTTATTTATTTTATTTATTTTATTGGTCTTAAAAAAATCCACAGCTAATTACATTGTATTTAAACAGCTAAATTAAAACTTAATAAAAGCCAATAACGGATTTAAATTCCTTAATCTAAACATTTCGACATTTTACGGAGGTAGAACAGTGGAATAAACATAAAATTAAAAATTAAAAAGAAAATGAAAATGCACAGGTGAGAAGTGGGTGAGTGTGATGTGTACCTATAATTGTGGAGTAGTGTAGTGTAGTGTGGTGGTGTACACACCTGCTTAGCCCTACGACAGTAGTCTTGGGATCGGATATTTGGCAGCATTTGCCACTAAGCAGGGTGCGTGGATTATGAGTCGGAAAATAGTTGCTTCCTAAAAGCCAGTTTGGAAGAATGGAAAATGTCTATTTCCCTTTCCTTCAATACCCTATTATAATCAGAACGAATTCTGTTTATAACAGAGTTTTGCGCGTAGTTTGAGCGGCTCAAAGGGACGTGGAAGAGAGAGGTGTGTCTGGTTCTCTTAGTAGGAACATTTAGACGAAGTGCAGAGGCAGTCAGGTCCGAAGAGTCGAGTCGTCCATTGCAGATATCGTGAAGCAGCAGCATGTCCAGGAGGCTCCGTCTATCTTCGAGTGTCTGCAGCTTGTGATGCTCTAATAATACATTGTAATCCCTTTGATCACAACAGTTAGTAGTGCGATAGTGAAGATGTTTGACGAACTTACGCTGTATACTTTCAATTGAGTCAGAGTAGGTTTTATATTGTGGTCTCCAGATTGGGCTACAATATTCTAGAACACTACGTACATAGGAGTAGTAGAGTACCTTTAGACATAGTGGGTCAGTGAAAGCCTGGCCAGTTCGGAGGACGAAACCTAAGTTCTTATAGGCCTTATTTATTATAGCATCTATGTGATGTGAGAAGGTTAGCTTTGAATCAAGCAGAATTCCAAGGTCTCTTATTGTGTCAGCCTTCTCGATAGGGGTGTTATTTAGTTGGTAGGTGCTGAGTATTGGCTTAACCTTTCTAGTGAAACTGACGTATTGACACTTGTTCACATTTACACTTATCCTATTTTCTATGTAGTAAATACCAAGTCTGGTCAGATCTTCCTGCAAAAGCACAGTATCGGAAATAGAGACTATCTTTTTATACACCTTTTTATCGTCTGCGTACAAAAGATATTTGGAGTGTTTGAAGCAGCTACCGATATCATAGAGAAAGGCAATGTAGAGAAGAGGTCCCAACAGAGATCCTTGTGGAACGCCGGATGGAATGGCTACAAACTCAGAACGGTGTCCCGCAACTATGACAGCCTGGCTTCTATTCTTTATATATGACTCTAGCCACCTAAGTAAGTCACCTCTTATACCAAGCTCACATAGTTTACGCAGAAGTATGAAGTGATCCACACGGTCGAAAGCTTTTTCAAAATCCGTGTAGATCACGTCAACCTGTCCCCCGTTGTCCATACCCGTTAGTACATCATTTGTGAAAATTGCCAAATTTGTTACCGTGGAGCGTCCCTTGAAGAATCCATGTTGTTCTGTCGGAATATTATTAGCAAGGATGGGATAAAGATGCTCGTGAGCGATCTTTTCCAATATTTTACTGAATACATTTAGTATCGAAATTGGTCTGTAGTGTTCTATATTAGTTTTAGACCCCTTCTTATGTATTGGTATAATATGTGCAACCTTCCACGCCGTAGGAAAAGTGCCAAGACCGAAAGAGTTATTAAATATTATAGTTAAGGGTAGTGCTAGCGTTTTGGCACACCTTTGAACAAACAAGGATGGAATCTTGTCACTTCCAGGTCCCTTGGTAGTATCAAGTGTTTTCAACAGCTTATATGTTTGTGCAACAGTAATTACCACGGAGTGGAGCAGCTCAACACCATCATCCGGCCTAAAACTGACTCGGTTATATGACTGAGATGGCTGGACAAACATGCGCCTGAAAAAAGTATTAAATGCAGTACAGATTTCAGCTTCTGAATCTAACACAGTGTTATCATATTTCATATTTTTTGGGTAATTAGAGCTGTTTTTGCGCTTCGATTTTACATACGACCATAGCAATTTAGGATTAGATTTAATACTTTCTTGTGATCGCTTGATATAAAGTTTGTAGCATTCATCCTGAATAGTTTTCTGGCGACGTCTAAGCAAACTGAAGGCATCATAATCTAAAGGGTTTTTATACTTTTTCCAGAGGGAATGGTACTTGGTTTTCTCCTTAATAATATTGATAAGTGCGCGGTCGTACCAAATCGGGTAGCGACGAGAGAGACCTATGACAGATTGCGGTACATATTTATTAATGGTGTTATACAAAACTTCATAAAAACCTGCTATGGCATCATCAATATCAGGACTGTGTAAAAAAGACCAGTTTTGATTTTCAAAACAGTTATTAATACTTTCATAATCTGCTTTTCTAAATATGTACTTAAACTGTTTTGCTATCGGTATAGGCGGAACAGTGATATCTGTAGCGTCAATCTCCAGAGGAGGATGGAAGATGTCTAATGGGACCAATTCTGTGGTAGTTCCGTGTAGCTCAACATTGAAGTTTGTGAAGACCAGGTCCAGAGTGTTACTGCATGAATTTTTTATGAAATTGTATTGCTGAAAACCATGCATGTTTAATTGATTAATCAGGTTGAAACCACTATTCTGGATCTCCACTGAACCCCTCTTCAAGTATCTAGGTTCTCCTCCAGATTCCCAGCTGACGGTAGAATTATTGAAATCACCCGCCAACAAAAAGTGGTCTTCCCTATTAGAGTCAAGGATGTTCACTAGGGAGTCCAGAAATTGTTGTGTGGTTGAGGCCAAATCATGCTTTTCGCTGTGGGGAGGAATATAAATTAAGCCAATGTGCAAATCAGAAGTGGACTCAAGCGCACGCGCATCAATAGTTAACCAAATGAGTTCAAGGCCGCCCGGTGTCCACTCGGGTCGGGGGCGAGCCTGGAGCCGCGTCGCGCAGAGCGCCATTACGCCGCCGCCCGTCGTCCGAGTTACTCGGTCGCGCCGAAAGACATCGTAGCGATCCAAATCAGTCATCTCCGAGTCAAGTACACCACTATGAAGCCATGTCTCAGTTACCAAAACAACATCATAGTCACAGGATGAGACATTATTCGCGAATGTTGAAGTTTTAGTTCTGAGTCCGTTAACGTTTTGATAAAAGATACTAAGATTACTCTTTGTATTTAGGCCGGTTGCAATAGGTGTGATTCAGGTGATTTAATTCTGTTCATGATAAAATTACGTTTGTGATAACTGTAAACATAGCAACACGGACACATCGTTAGGGTGAGAGTAGACTGTTGTTGAATTACTATAGGCCTTAGAGAGTAGACATTATGTATGTAAAAGGATTTGTGTGTTGTTGTGTACTGTGGGAGAATTAGGTGTGTTTTGTGTGTGTGTGTTTCCCTGTGCAAACCAATTATTAATAACAAATTACAAAAAACTAACAAGCATAAAGTCATGAGATATATAGTTACTTTAGTATTTTCTTGAGATCCGCTTCCGACGATATCATTATGAAAGGGGCTTTTTCTATTTTCCGGACATATATTTGGCAGTTTTTTGTCCAGACAAACTTATGATCGCATTCTTTTGCTTTCACTTTGCATTTTTTGAGAAGATCTTTATTACGCGGTGTTAAATGTTCGTTTATATGAATATCTTTGGGCACCCCGCTCATACCGATGTCACCGGTAGTGATCCCACGGCATTTACGGAACGCGGAATATAATATATCCTTTACACGGCGGTTCCTTAGACGAAAGACGATCGCGCGTGGGCGGCCCGGGACTGGGACTCGAGGCTGGATACGGTGGATGAAGTCGACCTGCTGCTGCTGAAGTTCGACGCCTGCATGCTTGGCAAGCTTTACCACCACATTCTCTAGGGACTCGTCCTCGGCTTCCGGTATACCGAAGATTTCAAGGTTTTGAAGACGCTCCCATTGTTCTTGTTTGGCGAAGTTGCGTTCCAGGGTCAACACGCGCGACTCCTGGTCAGTGCATTTCTTGGTCAGGACATTGTTCACTGTCTGCACCTTAATGAGTTCGTCCTTCAGCTTAGATATTTCAGACTGTGAGAATTCCAGAGACTTCTTAAGCTCACTATTGTAGTCACGCAGTTGCTTGAGTTCGGTTGACATAACTTGGCGAATCATTGCAGACAGATCCACTCTAATGATGTCGAGTATGTCAGCACGCAGCGAGTCTCTGAACTCGTCATTCATGTTGGGGGAGGGACGTGTACGATGAGTCACATTGTAATGATGGGATGAGGTTTGAGCGGCTGGGATGCCACCCGTGATCGCCTTGACAGGAGTATCCTTATTGTCGCCTCTGGGCACCCTACTCCTACAATCAGGGCAGGACCACTCAACTTGCACAGCGCTGCAGTTTCCTCTATTAAGACCAACACATTCAAAGTGGTACGAGTTAGTGCAGTTGGGTAGGGTGCATTTTATAGTATTATCAGCGGCATCAGTCATCTTACAAGCAAAACATGTCATTAGAGACATTTTGCTGCGGCGAAGCAAAAGAGATGGCAAGCGATATGATGACTCAGAAACGGCCGTTGGTTGCTGTTACTAGGCGGTCCGATCAGCGGTCGTTGAGCAAGCGCGGCTGGCAGGCGGCAAAACAAGTGTGCGACAGAGAGAAGTGACAGGTTGGTAGCTTCTTACTCACGAACTGCGACGAGATATTACGAAGCTGCTTGTGGAGAGGTCAGCGACGCGGGGTGGAGACCGAGGCAGTTATAAGCCATTCACGCCTCTATGATGTCTAGTTACAGAGATGACTGTTGCTTGATGTTAATTATAAATACTGAATTTAGCGCGGTGTAAAAATTTCGGAGCTGACTTAACACGACTGCTCGGTACGGTGTCTCGACGGAAAAAAAAGACTTAATTACGATTAGCGTCTTAATTATATTTAGCAGCTGTCAAAAAGTATAAAATATGTCAATCTTAATTGCGATTAGCGCACTAATCACAATTAGTGTGTTTGGTGCAAATGGCCCTTAATCTTGAAATAAGGTACCTAACATCTTAGTAGTCAAGGATAGAATTTTACGAAAACTACAAATCTTCTACAGGTTAGTAGTTTAGGCGACATTCTGCTGAATTGACGCATACATATAACGCTTGCTGTTGTATCGAACGCTGAGTTTCAACTGCCTAGTGCGTACCCCACGAAGCCCGTAGGGAGAGCAATGCAACACACATTACTCCAACAGCGATATTTTATTATTTCTACTGCAATTCGGTAACGTTCCGCGAAAGGGCGATGTTTGTCAGCCGTAAAACTAAATTGCGAATGTCGAAACTGCCGACGACGTTTGGTGAGAATCTCTTACCAAATTAAAGTAAATTGAATTTCCATGCGTAGAAGCAAACGTTACCTATCTCTGTTTATTCAGATAATAGTTCGGAGACCAAATTACGGACTATACTTGTAAATGTTGACGCTCTAAATTGTTCATTTGATTATTTCAAATAGTCTGTGCATGGTGTCTATTGATTTATTTATTCATGAATAAAGGGATTATTTTACAATTTTATGTGATCTATCTAAAAATCAGGGTCATGTATTTATAGGTACAATGTAAAAGCGTTGGTCATATTAATGTAAATAGCTGTTATTTTCTACTTTGTACACTGAAAAATATCCCGCTATTTCATGTCACCACGCATGAACTCTAATTTCAATTATTTTCAAAGCACGCTGAGCTTTAACCATTCAGTCGTCCGTCCAAAGTCCATGGCCCCCTTAATATATTATGAAGTACTTACAAAAATACATACAATTATTATTTGTTGGGAAGTATCAAATCACGAAATCACTGTAGTGAATAGGTATGTATTTTTATTTGCCTATCATGAGGAATCTGAATATAACCGGCCCAGTGCGAGTCGGACTCGCGCACGAAGGGTTCCGTGCCATTATCTATAAAAAACCGCAAAAAAAATGTATGGGAGCCCCCCTAAATATTAATTTAATTTTAATTATTTATTATTTAAGTAAATAATATACTCAATATATTGTGAACATTTTAAGCGTCTACCTGCTACCATTATCAATATCGAGCAAAAACGAGCAAAAAAAATCACGTTTGTTGTATGGGAGCCCCCCTTAATATAAAATTTCTTTTGATTTTTAGTATTTGTTGTTATAGCGGCAACAGAAATACATCATCTGTGAAAATTTCAACTGTCTAGCTACCACGGTTCATGCTGAGATACAGCCTGGTGACAGACGGACGGACGGACGGACGGACGGACAGACGGACAGCGAAGTTTCAGTAATAGGGTCCCGTTTGGCACCCTTCGGGTACGGAACCCTAAAAAATGGATGCTGATACTTAATTTGTCAAATCTTTAGTATCCTGCGTACCAGCGCAGCGGCCCAACACGCCATCCCCGTCCCTGTCTTCGGACTAGGAAAATAATGCTCTTTTGAGTGTTCCAAACTGTTTGGCAACAAATTAAACTATTTCCCAAACGATACTTTCTCAAAAGGGTATTTCACGCAATTGTTGTGAGTTAGGTGCTTAGATCCTGTTTTGTTTCAGAGTTCCGCGCACAACTTGACTGCCTGACCCAATTATAGTTGTTCAATAGCTATCATGTTCTCTTGTCTGACTAAACTTTCGCTTAACTTGAGGCAAAGGTATTAATTAACATTGTCCTGCGTCCCCTAAAAATAAAAATAACTGAATTATTTTCAATAGGAAGTTATAGATACCTACATACACGGTGAAATTTTCCTTGTGAACGGGTGGTTCGACACCCGTAGGTCGACTGTAGAACCACCCGGATTATTTTTTCCGGGTGGTTCGACATATCGAACCACCAGGTTTTTCTTTTCCGGGTAGTTCGACAATCGACATAATAACTCTTCATCCCCCGTGGTACTACCAGTCGTCCTACCAGTAGTACCACGGGTATTTTTTTTGACCCGTGGTACTACCAACAGCTCTGGTTGTACCACGGGGGATTTTTCATTACCCGTGGTACTACTGGCCAATGTCATGGTTGATTTCTATGGGCCACTGTTCCTTTTGGGGAATGATAAGTAGACCCATAAATATAAACAACTTTCCTGAAGGTATATAGGCATGGCCGCAAACAAACCAATTTTTGTTTGCGACCAATATTTTCTTGGGGAAAGTTGTTCATTTTGATGGGTAGGTTAGGTACTATCATTTCCCAATAGGCACAAATAGACTGAAATTTCATCACCATGTATAAATTTATACTTTTTATATGTACGTTGCATAATAAAAGAAACAAGTATCAGCTCGCCTTTGTATACTTTGTATAAGTTTTCAATACATAAATGTGATGTTAAATGATGTTTTTGTTGTGTGGATATTATATGTTGCAAAATATCGAGCAAAAACTGAGATGTTTCTAAATGAAGCTAAAGTGTGCTCAAGTCACAGCTCATCTACTAATATTCATTGGGCCATAATTCATTCGGCGACTCTTACATAAACTCTCTCAGAACTACAGAGAATTCTCAATTTACCGGAACCCTTTGAGAGTTGGCTCATTCTTTATTCCGATATCTTCACGCAAACGGTCACTGATAAAATGTAAACATTTCTGATGTAAAAGCAACTGAATCCTTTTGAGGATGAAACGCCGTATTATTCGTAAGAACTGAGTAAATCTATTTTCCTTTTTCATTTCCCTAGATTCAAAGTTCTTCCATAGAGGCTGTCCCTTGTCAAATAAAAAGTTTCCCATGTCTTATCGAATCAATTACGTTAATGTGGTTTTATGCCTGGGTTTATAGGGGTACATTGCGAACCGTGATTTAAGGGTCTATCATGGCCTCAAGGAGGCCTAAAGACATCACATTTGCTGTGCAATATCGGGTTCGAATCCCGACCAAGGAGAAACCAAATCCTGTCACTTGGTAGTATAAATCGTGAAATTACTATTCCCAACAGAAATTGTAATTCAGAGAATAGTATTGACTCATCTTCAAAGTGTAGTTTTAAAACACTTTGAAGATGAGTCAATACAGTCTGATAAACAGACAGATAACGCTATCTGAGGAATGAGAGAGGATAAGTTTGTAATGATATCTCTAGCCTATAATAAAATGTAAATGTTCTGTTAGATCCTCTACAAACGAGTGCCCAACATTGTTGATCAAAATGGAATGACTGAGCAACAAGGACTGAAATATCGCCGCGTAAACTTTGAGAGGCCCTGATCAAAACAACAGGCACCATACTTCTCGCCAAATGACCGGTTGGGGACGCATACGGCCAGATTTCTTTACCTCGACACAAAGGTACACATACGTACATGTATCTCGGATCTCGTAAAATATTTTCAGAGTCACAGTCACGCACGCTCCGGAAAGCAGGGCCGAAACATCCCAAGACCGGCGAATCACCCAATTTAACCGGTAAACGCATGTAGACGTGCCCTTACGTTCGCTGTAACAAGTGAAGATTGTGTTAGTAACGATTTTCTGACTCGTATATTTCAAACCTTACTTTGCATTTTTCTGAGTTGGGGTTTCTCGTTTCTTTCAGCACTTGTGGGAGTAGCAGTTTGTGGCAACGTGTGTTAAATATTGAGTTAACAATAAACTTGTTCATATTAAATAATTCATTCTCTAATAGGTTTATTTCTAGTATCCTCTACTCTCGGACTACAAGACCTGTATTGCATTGCATTTTACACCGAGGACAAGTATATCTTTTTCTTAGGCGGCGACTCAGCTTGCCACTTGGCATAGTGCATCCGAAAGCCTGTGTTTATCCCCAACGGTGGACAGAGCAAGCTTATCGTCCATTCTGGTTCCGGTGTGAAAAATGCAGCCCGGACGGACTTAGGATAAGATCCGGGGACAACGGCGGCGCTTGCACTGAACACTGACTTTATATCGCTTTGAAATAAACATTCATTCAGTGCAGACTTGTAGTGCTATCGTTGTTGGTAGTGGAGTTGCTGGTAGAGTCGACAGACGTGGACTTTGACCCGCCAATAGATAAACTCAGTCAACAATCCGATTATCTCAGGCCAAAATATTATTAAAGTAGAGTATCAAAGTCAGTTTTGCTTGTATTTCTTAAAACTGAGCGCATGCGATTACGTATTTAAACATTTACTGACGAAAAAACAATAAGTTACACAAAAAATCACCAGTCACGCGAGCCTGTTATAGCAAGCTACATATCAAAACCTTTAACATTTCTGCTTCCTACTGACTGAAATAAACCCTGACTTGACCAATTCTTAAGCTGACCGTTAACCAAAATTCATTTATTCCGGAAATCAATAATTCATTACTGTCTACTATATAATAGTCAAGGTAATTTTGAGCGGCGTTTTTATCCCTTTTGATACAATTTGAATTTAGGTACCTTTATTTAAAGTCCATAGTAAAATACTTGTATTGTATAGCTTATCACGATAGCGTTCTCAAACGGGAATAAAACCTAATAACGCATGTTTTGGGCGTTTTGTAACAAATGCATGGATTTACGTTACGTATGTTTACGTTTTGGATTTGGACCGTGTAAGGGAGACGGCTTACTTTGGACATGATTTGTGGAATAGCTAGTAATATTCATGACAATGTTTTTTCGTGTTCTGAACGTAAAATCCTTTATATGGCCGAAAAAAACGGGTTTTAGTAATATCTGTGAATCATTTTTACCACAGGTTCTACTTAGCGTAAGTTAAGATCCATCTGCACCAAAAACACTAATTATGATTAGCGTCTTAATTCTATTCAGCAGCTGACAAAGTGTATGAAATATGTATGTCAAACATAATTGTGATTAACGCGGTAATCACGATCAGTATTTTTGGTGCAAGTGACACTTATAGGTTTTAGGGTACAGTTTACATTTAATGCATGTAAACTGAACAAGATACTCGTACCTGAACATTCTTAGAACAACTTTTTAATAAAGCGCGCAGACAAATCAATAAGCTATTAGAATGGGTAGGTAGTCAAACAAACCTAAGAAAGAATCATGTAAAGAAGGTGAAACCTTATTAACAAAAGGGTTTCTCATCTCATTACTTCGAATTGCATGTTTCAGTTTCAGCATATAAATAGGTACATAATAATATATTATGTAAAAAAGACCACCAATTGACAACATGCATGACATCATATACCACTATTTTTCCATACAACTGTCGACCAAAAACCATTTTGGTTGGTCATAAACTTTTTACTGAAACTCGCGTGAACACGTTCAATGCTATCGTGAGACTGAGAATCGCGTCCTTCATGTCCAGGGTTGACGAACCCTGTCAGTCAAGAGATTGTCATTCTCCTGGCCGAAAAAGAAAAAAATGACATTAAAATTAGGGGAAATTAAGTTCTCATCCCCCTGCAATAGACATTAATTGACGCCTTGGTAGTCACTGTCAAAGTCAAGCACTATTTAGTGCTTCTGCGAGCAATAGGGTTTGAAACTCCATTAGCAAGCAGCTATATTCCAGGTTTTACTATACAAACTGTACAGGAAATACAATACGCCTGTGACGTGCTGATAGAATGAACAATAATTAATATAAGGTAGTTTTAATGTAATGCTAATTTATAATGTAATGTATTGTTATACTTAGGTCTGCAATAAAGATTTATTGTACCGTATTTATTGTATAAAAACTATCTATATTGACTTACCTTATCTACAGCCAATTGTTACTTAAACAAACATTCTATTTCAAGTAAGTATTCGTATAATACTCATTCAGTCCTGCTCGCGCGTTAACGAGATTTTAATGTCTGGGCAAGAGTGCGGATTTGTGTGTTATCTCAATCGCCACGGACATTAGTCACTTATGATAGCGGCGGAGAGTCGCCGTGTGAATGAATTGAGC
Source organism: Argyresthia albistria (assembly GCA_963457715.1). NCBI lineage: Eukaryota > Metazoa > Arthropoda > Insecta > Lepidoptera > Argyresthiidae > Argyresthia > Argyresthia albistria. Next base: position 1,246,250 of record OY735263.1, read on the forward strand.
TTAGTTAGGACTGGGGATAGTTAGAATTAAATGATAAAGAAGATAAAGATAAAGATATTTTATTTGTCTGAATGTGGGTTACAGGGTTGTTAAATACATGATGTTCTTGCCACACTCTACCTTAAAGGCGTACAAATATTAATTTAAATTAAATTAAAATACATGTCAATTAGACAAATCAATATTGCAATAGAGTTATATACATGCACTACCTAATCATTGAACAATATTTCAGTCACCGTTGAGGAAGTCCTGTAAGCTATAGTAGGCTTTGATAAGCAAATGTTCTTTGAGCTTTGATTTAAATAAATTGAAGGATTCTATTTCTCTGATACATTTCGGTATAGCATTATAAATTTTTGGTATCATCCCAAACACACTTTTTTGAAATAGTGCGGTTGAGTGCCGCGTGATGATTAACTTAATGTTTCTTTTTGACTTTATTTTGTCAAAGTGATCCCAATTATTTCTTACATAAACGGCCATTCCGTAAATATATAACGACGGTAGAGTTAGGATTTTGGCATGTCTCTTTGGAGGAACGAGGTAGAAATGTAGGATCCTTGTGACAAATCACAGCGTGGCTCAAGAAGGAATGATTACCAGAGTGAAAAAGTGTTCGAGTTCAGATGAAATGAACCTTATAGCATTGTACATAAAAAGCACAGGGTGCTCATCCCATACAAATTAGGATTAGTAACCCTTCGTAAAAGAGAGATGCCGTGAGGAGTAAGATTTGTACTTTAAACGCCATGGTTTCAGTTAACATACTTCTAGGTGGCGCTAATCTTAGAATAAATCCTATATACATATATCTTAGAGCCATCTCGTGGTATTTGCAATTTTTCGATGGTGCTGCACCAAGAGATAATGGCCTTGAACTAAAGAAGCTTCCGTAGCATCTCAGTTTACGCCCCGGTGCGGTGTCATATTTTATTCTTCTGTTATAAAAGTTACTGACATTTCAATTTGAATACTTTTTCGATGCGTAATTTTTCCTGCTACCTAGTCACACGTCAGACCTTATGTAATGCAGCAAGTCCACTTAAATAAAAATTTTAGCTCATTACTTAAAATATAAAATAATCAATTCTACATGCAGTTACGTTAAGGACCTAAAAAATAAAATGAACAAAATAAAATGAAAAGACATAAACTTAGCGTCCGTCACATACTCGGACGAATTTATTTTAATTGAATTTATTGCAATTTTAATTTATTACAATGCTATTAGTGTAACTAATGACATTTCTAATACAGATTTTCAATCATTAATCATTAATCAATTTTCAATTTACAAATCTGACATGTACCACTTACAAATAAATATGTTTCAATGTTTCAATGAATTAATTTCGTATTCGTGACTACAGCAACTGCTACAACGTTATCCTATAAACTTAAGTCCGTCAAAAATTCATGACGTCATCCAAAAAGTTTCAGTTCAATAAATATCTAATAGGAAAAATAACAAGCTGTAATAGCCTCTCCCATATCGAGTATTGATCATTTTACCGCAAATAAATATGGCGAAAGTGAGTTTTTATCGGGCAATAAGAAATTGTTACAGTCATAAGTTTACTCTCTCAATCCCATTTATATAGAATCGACCGAGTTATGTTGAAAATATTGCATCCCTACTTATGGGCTGAAATTATTGGTTTCCCGATGAATACTAATACTTACTTTACGGTGTGGGCGTAGTAGTGGACGCTGTACAAAGGAAATTTTGCTAGAATAACGCAAATCGGTGTACAGGATAGCTGTTTGGCACACAGGTACAACCATTTTGAGCGGTAGTTAGTTCAAATATAACCAGGGGGGCAGAAATAACGTCATCAATTTTCTGTATGCGATTTCAATTTAATTTTTCCAGAAAACTATCGTGAGTGGTCAAATGAAAGGGCTTAGTGAGCCGGTTTTAAAAATATACTACACCAATACCTTCCGGCCACCTGTTTTCTAATAACCGGCCAAGTGCGAGTCGGACTCGCGCACGAAGGGTTCCGTGCCATTATCTATAAAAACCGCAAAAAAAAATGTATGGGAGCCCCCCTAAATATTAATTTAATTTTAATTTAATTATTTATTTTTTAAGTAAATAATATACTTAATATATTGTGAACATTTTAAGTATCTACCTGCTACCATTATCAATATCGAGCAAAAATGAGCAAAAAAATCACGTTTGTTGTATGGGAGCCCCCCTTAATATTAAATTTATTTTGAATTTAGTATTTGTTGTTATAGCGGCAACAGAAATACATCATCTGTGAAAATTTCAACTGTCTAGCTACCACGGTTCATGAGATACAGCCTGGTGACAGACGGACGGACGGACGGACGGACAGACGGACAGCGAAGTCTCAGTAATAGGGTTCCGTTTGGCACCCTTCGGGTACGGAACCCTAAAAAGCAAAGAAATATCTTTGACTTTGACTTTGACTTTGAATATTTTCAAAACATACCATACATAAGTTTAGACTCTTCTAGGTACGAGACGGCTTTGTAAATTTTTGTAAAACATACGCCGAACGTCTCTTAATATACTCATTATGTAACATCACAAGGCGATTTAAAAAATATTAATATTCACAATTTTTTTCTTGCATTGAAATTGAAAAAAATTATATATAATTATTTTATAAAAAAAAATGACATCATTGCTGCCCCCCCCCCCCCCATGTGAATATTTTTGAGAACTACCGCTCAAAATGATTGTTTTAACCTACAGTACCCGTGTGCCAAATGGCTACCCTGTGCATCGATTTGCGGCTTTTCTGTCATAGCTCGACCACTATAGCGTTTTAGCGTTTCTCGTAAGTCTCGGCCATGGAATTATGAGAAGCGGGCTAAACGAGAAAACGAGTTATAGAGCCGGTGTGCGCGCATCGGAAACGATCGTGCGGGTACAGCAACATCCGGCCGAGACGGGAATAGGATGGGTGACCCGTTCCTATGTGGCATTTGTTTCCGGCGCTTCCGTGTTTCGGATGACACGTTACTCTGTAGGTCCCGGCTACTACTGCTACTCGATGGTAGTAGTCGTAAAGCTGTGTCAGAGGCCCTAAAAAAGGGCAGCTTAATAACTTCCGACAGTTGGGTTGGCCGCTAGCCAAGCCAATGAGCCAGCGTGGTGGAATATGGCTCAAACTTACTCGTATCCGGGTAAAGGCCTGTGCCCCTCGGGGAGGACATTCATGGGCTTCATTTACTTTACATTCTAACGATGATGGAAAACATTATCCCTTTCCAGGCCAGGGTTGGCTGGAAGAAATCTCTTGTTAGAGATAAGCTCGGCTTTCTATATTGTTTTTCTTGCATATATTTTCTCTATGCCTGTTGCAACACAGATGTGGATAAAATAAAAAATTTGCTAAAACGCATTATGAGCAAAACTCCAATCTCAAATAGTTGCTATTTAATTAAATATGGCCAAACGTAGGAAAAATGGTACTTATACCAGCCCATATGGGAAAAAGGAGACGCCATGTTTTTTGTTTGAGAAGTAGTAAGTATAAACTTAGACATAAACAGACATTTAAGGCGAGGTATGAATAATTACAAACCAAGGTCAACGAAGATTGCGGAAGTGGGAAGCGAATATTACTAGGGAATAGGAACAAGTGGGATGGCAATTGTGCGCTCGCATCTAATCCGAATTAACGTAAGCGCCAAAACGAAAAAAAAAAAAAAAAAAAGCTATTTTAGGGAATTACATTTCATATTTCAAATCGCTAGTAACAAAAGTTCCCCGCGTGTTACAATTAATATAATAGAAAGATCATATTTACTACTACTGCGGTATAATACGAAAAAAATATTGGAAAAAAGGGTTGACTTTGGATTTATTTTCTATCTAGAAATTTTTATCTAAACACAATTTTCAACATGAAAACCCTAGATTATATAGTCAAATTACATATACCAGAAATTGATTACGATTTGCTTATTATTTCCTGAAAAAATCGCCCCTAATTTATTTGTGGGGCGCCTTAACATTTATTATTGATCTGGCCCCAAACTATGATACCGTAACTATGTCGTGGGAACCACAACAGCGACGTATACCTTCGTATATATCGATCCCGGTCTCGAATTATTCGAATCCCGCTGACCATGACTGTACCAATGAGATAATTATCGGACGTTCCCTGTTTTGAATGGCACGTTAAGCTGTTCTACTTGCTAGTATTTAGTAGTCGTGAATCTCCTCCACCAACCCGCACTGAGCCAGCGTATGGCTTTAGGCGATGCCTAACGTCGTTAGTTGTGACTTAAGGGTTAGTGGAACGTGTTTTTGCTCTAGGCTAAATCTAAATATTTAAGCATCTGATTTAGGCGTGTCCTATGGTTAGTGAAAACGGGTGAAAGACTTTGTGTAGTGCAGGTCGAGGTCAAATTAGCGGTCCAACTGCTTTTTGTTGAAAAACAATGAATAATTGGTTTGTTACGAGTAATGACATAATACCTCACGAATGACAATAACGTTCTGAGGGCTGCCAGCCTAGTACCAAAAGTTAGTTCTACTTTATTTAATTACCAGGATTTATTTTCTGTCTGTAGCTGCGATTATGATGAATGATTGATGCAAAGAGTTTCCTATCCGTTTTGTGACGATGCGAAGCCACGCCACGGCCAGCTAGTTATATCCTTAAATTATATTGTCTAAGGTTATATCATGTTGTATAAATAGTAGCAAAACTGCACACAAAGTAAACTCACTAAGCGAAAAGCCTCGTACATCTCAGAAATCCTTCAGGCTAGTCTGATAGAATCTATTACAGAAAATTTTGTTAACTTGGGTTCTAAAGGGGCTGGTGGGTGTTTATAGCGAACAGAGGTAGCTAACAGACATTTGAGGGACAGCAAGTAAAAATCTAAAAATATCTCACGAGCACTTAAGTTTCAATTAACTTTGCACAAAGACTTTTTACTTTTATAAATAATAAAGAAACCGTAAATAGCTAAAGATGTAAGTGTAAACAAACGTTGTTGTTGTGATTGTTCGCCGCTTTGCAATTCCAGAGCCATCTTCAAAGAATAAGTATTAGGTCTCTACTGTAAATAATTAAATAATATTTCACTTTGACTTTAATATAAATCCTCAATTTTTCTTTTTATGATTCTAGATTTGTTCTATTGACATTGAAACACAAACTACTAAACTTTATAGTATTTTGAACAAATGTTGTTTCAAATTATGTTATGATTATGAGGCAGGATTCATTGGCACAATCCAGTATGTTTTGTTTTCCCGTATTCATAAAAAGCTAAAAGCTTTCTTTTCTTCGAATAATTTAACTTTCGACGAAGGGTTTACAAACGGAACTCAAGGCTGACCCTTTTCAAAGACAATATCCTCTATCAAAACTAACCAACCAATCAGATTGGTTTGCGCCGCCTAGTGCGTACACCTACATAGGTTTGATGGTGAATATTTTATTTGTCGAAATTCTAAGGGATTTTTACTTTGTTGTCAAATTTGTTACTGAAATTCAGTAACAAATCTGAGTTGAGTTTGCTTTTTATGTACTGTACTTGAATAAAGTTTCATAATAAAAATGTCACTCCGTGGGTAACAACGGAACTAACTTGACTGACAGTAGTGTATTTTTATTAAAAGGGGGTCGCATCTTTCATAAAGCTTTATGCAACCCCGCACACCTATGAGGCAGCATCGTCCTACCGGCACGTCTAATGAGCAAGCAGCAAATGCGGTTTTTATTGCTCTACTTGTAGAGATTATAATCCCTCATTAGCTCATTAGAAATAACTATAACTATAGTTATTTCTAATTAGCTATGTAGCTCTATATCATGCTATCAAAAATAACGTAGTCAACGGGTCATCCAGCCCGGTAAACGTCGTTTTATCAAAAGTCTAGTATAACTGCAGCAGTTCCCTTGACTGAAAGATGTAACTAAAGAAAAGATGTTTTGATTTTTCGGCTATTCCCTTTGCGTTTTTCGTAAACTTAAAGTTTAAAATAAAGTTCATCCAAATTGTTCCGGCTGTTTGCAAGATCCGCGCTCAGCAAAACATATTCCTATAGATAGATCATTATGCTGGATGTCCTGGCTAGTACAAAAGACGTCTGTTTATCAAAACTAAAAAGACAAAAACACTCGAGTCTCAACTCTCCGTCGGGTAAGCAGTTTTATTCGCGGATATTCCACGGCGCGGCTTAAATTAAGATGCGCGTTAAGCTGAAGTGGGTAAAAGAAGTCTGCAGAAGCCGACATAAAGTGCACATAAAGCGGACGGGGGCGGGAGGGGGGGGGGGGGGGGGGGGGGTCCTTCACTGGACTGAGTCCAGGGGCGGAGTAGCGGAAAGGGCCTTGGAACATCTTTCCATGTTCTGTTGACCACTTACTCCAGTCGTCAAAGAGTTCAATAGGTAGTAGGTTTCTTCGAGAAAATTCCGAATTTAACTAAACTTTAGGATGTTGTTTGTGTTCATTCAGTAGTGCTACACCCAATTTTCTGAAAAAATTAAAGCTTGTGGAAACTTGAGGGGGGGGGCGAGAAACCCCAATTTTTTAGTTTTTTTTTTCCAGTTTTTAACGTTTAATTCGATTACAGAAGAAATCAAAAATGACTAAATTTTCGCGTCGATAACAAAAAATATATACTAAAATTGGTCCATCAGTTTGACTTTTATTGGGTTCCAAATTACTCTCAAAATAATTTATCAAGACTGTTTTCATTGAAACAAAAAAAAACTGAAAACGTTTCTCTACGGAACCCTAAAAAGGACTGATTTTATTTATATGATCGACAAAACAAACCAAAAACTAACCATATTTATCACGCCGATATTATGTACAAACGTATCCACCACGTTTTATTCATTATGTGCAATGAGGGTTAAGCCATCGCCCCTTACACTTTGGCAAGAAATGCTAGACATTAAATTTGATAGCAACATTTGCAAACTACAGCCTGTTTTCTTAATGACATTTGGTTTGCCTATCATTCATAACTCGCAGTGGTGCACTTATAGGTCACATGCCATTATTTCTTGCTAAGGTGTAAGCAGGTTCCTTGAAAGTTAAAAACAAAAAACCGTTAAGCCTTTTTCCATACGAAATGGCAGAGGCACAGTTACAAATACGTTTATCCAATATCTAAATACTCCAATTAAGAAAAGTTATTTTTTTTATTAAAACTGAACTGCATAGTTATTTTTAGCAATCTCCCGCGTCCCACGTTCACCCCTGGTATCTATGCCTATATTCCTAGGCAACGGGTAATACTAGATCTTGTTCTTTTTAACGAGTCCCCGGTCGGATGTATTTCATGACGAGGAAATAAAAAATGAAGTAGAAACTGTCGTTTGCCGCCGTTGATAAATGTAAACATTCTGTAGCAGATTTAGATAAAGTTTAGGTACGTTGAGTCAAACCGACCGCAAACACGTCCGAATTTAACTCTCACCAATTCAGCAGCCTTAGACTGCAGATTTGTAAATATCGTTGATTCGTGTATTAGAAAAAAATACGCGTGTAGCACCGTACACGTGTTAGAAGTAAAACTTCTGTAGCTAGATCATTAAGTGGTACCTATACTATACACCTATAACTACCTATACTAAAAGAAATTTAAATTTCCAATTTTGAGATCCAATCTCTGCTTCAAGTTACTTTTAAGTTTCAGACGTCCGATTATTTGAAATTATTTTATACTTGTACTTACTTTTAATACGTCATGTCATTTATTTCCCACCATTCCTTATCTACAATTTGTCGCGCTCGTGGTGATATACTTAACTCATTCAATAGTGTCACTACTATTTGCATCTCGCTCAGATTATATACCATCTGACGTCACGTCTTTAAGCCGTCTCGCTCAAATGTATGCATTGCTTTGCTTGTCTCTGTGCCCAGTCCCTTTATTTAATTGATCGAGTACGTATTTTCAACTATTCCAAGTTAATGTGTACCTGCGGGGCTACCATAAGGCTTGCCACTCACCTCAGTCGCGCAGATAAATGACAAAGAAGATGGCTAAATCAATATATGGACCACTGCCCCAGACATGTACAAAGACTTCTCAACAGCCAATAGCATTTAAATATTCATTCATAAATTTAATTTACTGCGTCTGTATTTAGTTTGTAGAACATGAAGAAAAAAAAAAAATATAGGTAAATAAGAGTTGTTACTCAATACTCCGTGATTCCAATATGATTCCATGACCTTTGCCGTCGCTAGAAATAAGCACCATTTTGCAATAACATGCAACATAACGCCATCTAGCCACTCCTCTGGAAACCTCCTGTTTTCAACAGTTTTGCTAGTTGGCAATTGGCAATTATGTTGCATGTAATTTTAACGATAGCAAAAGTCACTAATCAATGGCGGAATCATAGAGTATGAAGTGACAACTCTTAATTATTTAATCATTTCCTTCAAGTTCTACAAACTAACTAAAGACGCAGTAATTTATGAGAGAATATTTAAATGCTATTAATTGGCTGTTGAGAAGTCTTTGTACATGTCTGGGGCAGTCATTTTGCCAAATTGCCAACTCCTTTCGCGTCTCAATGATGTTTCTCCATAAAATAGCGCGCATTCATTATGATATGACATTAAATTGTGACAAAATGCGTGGCTGGGGTGACTGGCGTGCCTTATGCTACCCCCGCTAACCTATACATACCTACTTTGCTAGGATTTTTTAGGGTTACTTCATCGCGAAGCGATGACGTAACTCTTATTTAATTTTATTCTTGACATTTCCTTAGTCCGCCATACGACATACCTCGATTTTTATATTTTACTTCAACATTATTGACTGGCATGAAGCATTAACTTTAAAATTACAAAAGCTTATTAAAATCAAAATCGTATAATTTCAACAGTTATAACAACAATTCAACTTTAAAATATGTATTACAAAAATTACATACAAACAAATAAGCGAAACAATAAGCCATTAAACTTATGGCTCTGTAAACTGTAGACCTCGCTTTGGCCGTTTACTACAGATAAACATTAAATAGGTAGGTATAACACGTACTTAGTAGCTAAACTGCTAATTTGTGACTTGAACTTTGTGACTGGCTTTAGAACAGTTCTAGGTACCTACTTATTGTTTTCAAGAAGTCTTAATGCAGCCATCCATCACATCGGAATTTGCTTGAAAACTAAATATCACATTTGGATGATTCTAAGTGACTTTATGCGATTACTAGCTGCCCGTTGCGCGACTACGCAGCGCGTTTTAGGTACCTATTCCATAGTTACCGGCCACAAAACGATTCGTTCATCATTTTAGAAATCCATATCGACCCGTGTGACATTGATGAAACTCTTTTCTTACAAACTGTATGGATCGCATCGCACAACTGTCAAACATAAGTTCCGGTTCCAACAAAGAGGTTGAACGAAGTAGTTTTTGGTCACGTCACTGGTTTTGGCCATACCGGAAATCAAGAACTCGTGGAAGAATGCTTAAAATAATTTTTATTTGTTAACGTTTCATCAGGTTTTTCTCTCACTAATTAACATTCTTTATTGTACGAATGTATTTATTATCTTATCTGATTAGTTAAAAACCGTATTGAAAATAGTTGCGGTTTTAAAAGTCTTCAGCCGACCCTGACGTCACCGATTCCAATTTCCGTTACATTTCTTAGCCACTCGTGATAGCACCCGGCTAGTAGCAGTTGAAAAGCAAATATATGAATAACCCACAGTTGAGAGGTTAAATAAATTTTACCCCCGTGCCCCAAGAAGTTTTACTTCAAAAATATTTATCAGCTTTTCCTAAAAGCAGGTAGTGTGTCACCGGGATGTACGTTGGTAACGAATGACAAATTATTAATTTTTAGGGTACCGTACCCGAAGGGTGCCAAACGGGACCCTATTACTGAGACTTCGCTGTCCGTCTGTCCGTCCGTCCGTCCGTCCGTCCGTCCTGTCTGTCACCGGGTCCGTCTGCACGAACCGTAATAGCTAGAAATCTGAAATTTTCACAGAATGTGTATATCTGTTGCCGCACCAACCACAAATACTGAAATACGAGAGATATTGCAAATTAAAGGGGGCCCCGATACAAGAGACGTGTTTAGATACACTTACGCATTTCAAAATGGAGATCTTGACTGAAACTGTTTATTTATTGTCATAGCAACCATGTCATAGACACATATACTACACATTTAAATATGATAGCATATTTCGCGTCAACCCACATGGTTGTGGTAGCTCAGCCGGTATGATGTAGACTCTCAATCCGGAGGTCGTCGGTTCAAATCTCGTGAAGGCATAAACTTTTTAAATTTTCTTTTTGTTTATTTTTTTATTGTTTTGAGTGCTTTTGATTTGTTGTACGATGGTACGGTACCCTTCGTGTGCGATACCGACCCGCACTTAACCGATTTTTTATTAAAATGTATCCTAATGTAGGTATGTGTAATTTGACAATTAATGACACCATTTCATTCTAGACATACACATGGCATAGACATTAAAAGCGACATGGACATGTATGCTTTTTGAATAAAGATTCAATAACCCGCCAAGTGCGAGTCGGACTCGCGCACGAAGGGTTCCGTACCATTATCTATAAAAAATGGCAAAAAAATCACGTTAGTTGTATGGGAGCCCCCTTAATATAAAAATTATTTGTTTTTTAGTATTTGTTGTTATAGCGGCAACAGAAATACATCATCTGTCAAAATTTCAACTGTCTAGCTGCCACGATTCATGAGATACAGCCTGGCGACAGACAGACAGACAGACGGACAGCGAAGTCTCAGTAATAGGATCCCGTTTGGCACCCTTCGGGTACGGAACCCTAAAAAAGCATGCTAGTCATCAATATGGTTAAAATCACAGACCATGTCAGAGAGAATGTCCGTGGTTAAAATAGAAAAAATCTTACTTAATTTATTAGCCATTCTTCTATTATAATAACGATTAATTAATTTGTGTTACCAAGAACTTTGGAGATGCAACATCAAAAAAGTTATTAAACGTCTTTTAACAATGAAACTGTTTTCTCTATGTATTTAATCATAGCGGGAGTACTTTGTATTGTTGAGAATAAATAAAATGTAAATAGAATTCGAGAACAGAACAAAAGAGCGTTAATTTGCATAATTCTGTACACCTTTTAGCTTTTCGACTCTTGCTTTTGAACGGCTCTGGGCTCGAGCCAAACCAACTCCATTTACTAAGCCCTACGAAGATTATAAGCTTATTCCGCTGTAGCTACTCTTTTCCTTTTAAGCTTTTTCAAACGCAAAAAGAGACAATTTACAAGGTAAATAACATTCTTTATCTGATTGCTGTACATGGTGACAAAAGCGTTTGAAATGTTTGTAATAAGATATTAAATTTTAAATTAATGTTTCGTTTAAAAATCACTGGACGTTTTCTATCTTTAGTAAAAATTATTCTTTAGATAATAGAACAGTTTCCTTGCTATGGCCACGACAACGCCAAGAATTATAGCAGGTATAATAAAAGTAGTGGGAAGTAATCTGAAAAGTGCGAAATCCCTGCAGATCGAGTTTCCATACTCGATCTTTCTCATTGAAGGCACAACAGTGGTGATCAATTTCCCCGCCGCCCCTACTTCCGAGACGCTCTTACACGCTTGTCTCTTGTTTTACCTTACAACTCACTATACCTATATATATTCTAAGACCCTGCGCGGGGACTGTTACTCTAAAATGTCACAGTAACCAGACTAAGTGTAGGCTTGTTCTGAAACTTTTAAGAAGAAACTCAAACTAAATGCACTGTTGGTCAACAGACAAATTGGTATTTTGTATTTTGCAAACCCTAATGGAATAAAAATAAAACTAACATGCTTGTAAACATGGCGATATCTGCGTCATGCTTCTTGTTTAGTTGAAAGAATGCTGTCGATATACAAGTCTTTTCATATTGGACCCTTTTTTGTAAGTCTTGCCTTCACGAAAGTCCATTCTTTTGTCGGGGCTCGCGTTGGAGCATAAAATGCAAATTGCATCCTCGCGTATACCACACAGCAAAATTTTACGAGGGATGTTGCCTTTGCATTACTTTCATATACGTAAATTACAGGCTTGTTACCAACTTAGCGAACAAAACGGCTTTATTACGTCAGGACGACATGATGTGATGTTTTATATGGATAATATGATATTTGTTGGTTGTTGTCAGGAACATTTCACCTACACTATCTATCTTTATTACGTCAGGACGACATGATGTGATGTTTTATATGGATAATATGATATTTGTTGGTTGTTGTCAGGAACATTTCACCTACACTATCTATCTTTATTACGTCAGGACGACATGATGTGATGTTTTATATGGATAATATGATATTTGTTGGTTGTTGTCAGGAACATTTCACCTACACTATCACCCACACGGTAGCGTAAGGACAAAAGAGTCCTTGGAACAATAATGACATTAAAATTATAAAAAAATGTTAAAATTATTTTGACAGTGGGTACCAAGACGTCAATGAATGTTTAATTTTTGACGTTGGTACCCACTGTAATGTATTTTTTTTTATAATTTTGGAGAATGACAATGGCTCGAGCCTGCGTGCTATCTATCTACTTCATCTGAGTCAGTTTGGAGCAAGTGCATAAGTAACTTTTAATATCATTGTCATTTCTCATCCTTGACCTTGGTGGTTGGTGGAGGAAAAACATACTATCTTCATAGAGTTTCTGGGTTTAAACCACCTTTGATGATTAGAATTATGCTACGAATGCAAACTTTAAAAAAAATATAGCAAAACAAAACTGTTTTGTTTTGCCAGAGAGAAAGGTATTCCGTATTTCCGGAGACTGCAACTGCAGTACGTCGTTAACGGCTTCATCGTCGAAAAGAATTGTGCACTCAAGAGTGTATCTCGTCTCCACATGCAACCCCTCCACAGCCCACAAGATGTGCTCCAGGTTGTTTCCACAACATTCCGAGGGCGTACTGGGCGCCCTCCACCGCTCTCCAATTCCCAAACGAGCTCAAATCCGGCTTTCTCAAACACCCACAATTACATAACGGGACACAAAGAAACACCTGAGTTACCTTTGTGGGGTAACGTCTTGTGAAACAATGGCGGTTGCTTAAGCCTGGCTTTATTTCAGGAGTACCTTCAGCTCAGAATCTTGGGTACGAATTTATAAACCGATTTCAGCTCAGAGTTTTCTCAGCTATGTGACAATGATGGTTTCAGGATATCCAATCTGTAATTTTCACACATCAAAATAAAGTTACCTAACTAAAATTACGAAATAATGGCTATTATTAAATTAGAAGTCGAAAAATCTTACCAGCCAGCTAACACCGATATTGCTTTCTTTTTTTATTTAATTTTACATCCGCTACTGAACTTACGGGGCACTGACCCCAAAAATTGATGTTACGTTTAATTCAAGTTTATCATTTTGATTTAATTTTAGTCCCGTATTAAGTATGCTTCGAAGACGCAGCAATATTAAAAAAAAAAAAATTGGTTGACCGTTCACCCGATTTTTACCTGGCTCCCAAGAGTTTTTGAGTGTCGCCCACATGGTGTCCCCCGCGTAAAATTGCACTGGTTTTTGGTTACCTAAACAGCTATAGTCCTCAAATTTCCTGCTCGCCGCATGCCGCCCCGCATCGGTCTATGCTCTTTAGAGTCTAGACTAAATGATCAGCCTCATTACTTTGGTTCAAATCTACCATTTCACGTTAATCCGTTTGCCAATACCTATGCAAACCACTGAACTTAGTACCTCGTCGAACATTTCCATGCAACCGAACAGACAATACGTTCTAACTCATGTCGTCTGTGACGTCAGCCAGAGTTTTGCAATTAGGGCAACAATAGCGCGTGATTGCACATTTGTGCGTGTTTTTATCATTGCTTTTGTTTTCATGGAATTTTAACGTGCCGTTTTACGAGTTCATGGATTCGTCTGCTTTGAGTTATAATCATAACATTGTTGATTCATTTTATTTGAGAAGGTTCAGTGGTATAACGTGCACTTATGTATAATCTGAAGAGATATAAATAAACATTTTCACTGTTCTATCAGGTTCTACCAGTAACAGTGCATATTGCGGCCAAATCATAGCTTTGAAATGCGTGATGTCTACCGTAGTTCGAGGATCTATGGAGTGGATGGGTTTGTGAAATGGAGCATAGAATTTTCTGAATAAGATGTCACATGGGCTGTAACTTCATAAATCAAAGCAACTGAATAAGATTCTGTTAAGATACGAAGTAACCATATATACCATAACTGTTGAATGCTCTATCGAAACCACATCTGAAGAGTTCAAACAGCGCTGGTTGGTACTAGCAACGACCATTCTCTCCTTAATGACAGTTGTGATAACGATCTATTTTCGACTTTATTACCTTGAATACAACACAGAACGCCCCGTCGAGAGCCACTCGGAAATTAACTGCGATGTTTATTCATTATTTTTAGAATGGCGATAACATAAAAAAGCGTCACGCCTTTTCCCATGCGGGGTGGCAGAGGCACAACTGTGCCCACTTTAAGCCAGTGATCCAATACTCCATTTGGCGTGACAGGGGGCTACTCCATCGCCGAAGCTATGAGACAATGAAGGTTTCCTCGCGGTGGTTTTTTTTCTTTTCAGTAGTTTCCTTTTAGAATAGGATTCATGATAATATATTTGTTGGTCTTATAAATTACGTATGCGAAGGCGGGGCGTCCGTTGCAAAGGTACATAATTTTAGACATTCGTGGTTTATTCAATACAATTAATTTATTAATTTATTTCTGTATTTGTTTAATTATTTTTTTTTTTTATTCAGGGGTAACAAACAGGACAAGTTACATTACAAAAACAAACAGAAGACAAATACACATTCAATTAAAATCTAACTCAATCTAGATCAATTCGTTAAAAATCACAAAAGATACTTCTTTATAGTACATATTAACTGACAAATGTTGAGCACCTATGTGAACATTCTTTATTGGCATATTATGTGCTTATATTCAACCTTTGATTAACATTTTAAGATATCCGTATCTTTTTTGATCTTTTAGTTTGCAAACATTTGCACATATGTAGGTCTATTTTTTGTTAATTAATCCTGTCCATCCTAGGTTTGCTGGAAGAGATCTCTTATTAGAGATAAGCTCACCTTTGTACATTTTTTTTTCATTATCAAGTGTCTGTATTCTGTTTTTGTGCAATAAAGTATAAAGTACGAACTTAATAATAATACTTTCGCCTAAACAAGCGTTGAGTTAAATATACGAGTAAGTCCACAGCTAGTTCCTCGCGGCTGATAGTAAAAAGTTGAGTTGTTACGGAGCTGTTAAAAACTTTCAACGTTCTATGCGCCTCACACGCGAGCCCCTAACTACCGTTGATTGGCTCGGCTTCGCCTTAAACAGGTGCCGTAGTGGTGGAACTAGATTGAAACATAAAAGTTTACTTAGAGGTATTGAATCGAGTGCCTAGCGAGTGGCGATGGACATTGACGCATGTCTCACTGTGAGATCCTCAGGTGAGATCCCACAACCTAACCTAACATGTGGGAGGGAGCCTAGTATGAGTCCCCTCAGGAGGGTACCCCCAGGAATTGGAAAGATGTACGTCACAACAATGTAAATTTGTATTGTATTGTAGCGACTTTTTCATTTAGATAAAAAATTGACACCGCCGCGTCGAGTCGTTGAAAGAATATAAACCACTAATAATGATTAATCACTGTCCGCCTACTCAATGAGCCAGCAGCCTTACGGTGACCTCATCCTAAGATCTTGCAGATGTCAGGAGTTCTACCCTTTCGCTATCATACTGGTGGCTCATCATACACGAACCCAATGGTCTGACGTGACGATGGCAAGAGGCCGGACCAGATAACGCCCATTCCTGGCAGAACAGGAGGTCGCTGGTTTGGGACGCTACTTGCGTTGACACGCTGGCTCTGTGCTACTTACAAGCGACCTCTGCCACGGCCGGCGCTGCGGCGGCAGCGGCAGAGGGTCTCAAATGGCGCAAATAAGCCGCACTCGGCGATGACCATATGTGTGTGCCGTTCGGCTTCGAGACCCTCGGGCCGTAGGGCCCTGGCGCCCGACGAGCCTTCAAAGCGGCTCGTTGAAGCATCAGGGGACCGCAGAGCTGGCACTTACCTCGCTCAACGCATCAGCATCGCAATACAGCGAGGTAACGGTGCCAGCATTCTGGGCACCCTCCCACCCGACAGCGATCTGGGCGAAATTTTTAGTTTAATTTTAGTCTTAGTTGTAATTAGTAGGTTTAATGATATTTATCTTTGTATAACCATTGTAATTAGTGTAAATAAAATAATAAATAATAAGTATAAGCTGGAACAAACTGTACATTGGACCAACTTCCTTTGCCGAGCTGGTAATTTGGAGCAACGGCAACGTGGGGAATTCAATTATTGCTAATACAGCAAATCAAGCCGATTATTCATGTTCGTATTATACTATCGTGGGAACAATTAATTGATCTATTAACCATCTGACAATTAGCATACGAAGGTCGCGGGATCACTTGGTGGCACGTGAGTGATTGGCGTTTACAGGGTGTAACCGAAAGGTAAGGACGTATATTTCGTATACGCATAATACGTTTATTTATTCCTAACTCTTTATTAATATTTGCTATGAGTGAGCATAACATTTTTTTTTACTCCAGTCATAATAAATGTTTGTAGTTGTATATCCAGCCTCTGACGTAGTCCTTATGACCCTTCTAGTGTAGCTGTCGCCGCCATTTAGAGAAATAAGGCACTTTGAAAAGCACGGACCGTGAGCTAAGGGTCAGGATTTACTCAAATAAAAAAACGTCAGGCATGTAATTGAACGAAACGTTTGAGTTGGCTAATGATTATTGTACATCAATAAGGCTAAATAACCTAACCCTGGATTCGTATTTTGGCTAAATTGGCTCTGAATGAAATCAGCTGTTGCGTTGAAACCATTCGGCCGTCTCTCCTCGGTTAGCCAGGCTGCCAAACGTTTGTCAATGACAAACGCCTTATTTAAATCAAAAAGCAGAATTCATTATAAGCCGAGGATTCTCGGTAAGTGCCTGATCTAACAAAACGACTGCGACATAGCCACTAACCAGATATTCCGTGGTGGCACTCCAAGGCTCGGAGCATACCGGAAGAGCCTCGTTACGCGCTACTATTGTGAAAAATTACTTTTTGTGTAAACTGAACCATGGGTTTATTTAGTGCACAGCTCGTAAGCGCCTTTGATCGTGTTTTTTTATAAGTTTATTGTGCATTGTGTAGATGATGGTAATGAGCACTGGAATACTGATTCTTCTTTGTGAATTATCACCGAGTGTGTAGACTATCGCTACTTTGTTTTATAAGTGTTATTCAAATGTAAACCAAACTTAAAGAAACTGTATTGACGTAATAAAGAGGAATTTACCCAGCAGTGGGGGCAGAATGCTGTATAAGTAGTAGTTAGTTTGATAGCGATATTATGGAAATAATTTGAAAGTGTAATAATTCGATTACTTCAAAGAAAAAAAATGTGTGAACGTTCCGTCCGTGGGTAATAGGTGATTATTTTACGAGCGTTCTATGGAGTGTCCGAGGTGTGCCATATCACGGAATGGTCGGTAAAATTATGATATGAATAATATTTCCAAAGTCCTCGAAAGAAAAAGATGTTTTGTTCTATTTTTTCATAGGTTTTGAACTTTATTACCACGTCATAAGTTTGAAAATCGCGGGCCGTTGTTTTTTATGCGGATACTTGAGCAGCTATACATATTTTTTGAACGTGAAAATATATTCGCCAAATATAAGTAGGTATTCAGATCTAGGCCTCGTAAATGAAATATCAATTCCTTTTATTAGACACCAGCGAGGACAGATTTTCCCAACAGTTGGCTCGTTCGTGACTTCAATTTGCTGGATCGTTCTTTTTCCTTTTCAAATGTCACATAGCATAGTCAAACTGGAAAACGAAATGGAATACAAAAATAGACGTGGCATATGTCTTAGGTTTTACTGCAATTTCAATAGTATTACGAGTACCATTCAATTACAAAGCTACTCAAAACAAGCTACTATATTGCAATCATAACTTACATAAACTACACCTTCATACGAGCAGATAAACAAGCTATGTCATATTCATATTCAAATACGGTGAAAGAGGAGTCCTATTTGCTACCAAGAATGTTTGAACAAAGTAGCGGAATGGATGCTTCTGGGAGTTCCAGACGAATGTGGCGAACAAATTCTGGGCTTTGAAATAATATCCTTCAAGGCGATAAACCTAAAACTCGAGTGCCTACGCCGAGATACGAGTATGAACAACTTTTCCGTTCAACATCTCAATTCTACTGAGTTGAGTTTGAGATATTTTCAGCGAGTTTCTTTTAACTAACAAGTGTGTTTATGACATAACATAATATAACGTCATGGTTTTTCTATTCGGTGTGGTAAAGGCACAAAGTACCCATTTTTGTATGTCGAACTTATTTAGGAAAATCATAAACCATGATGATTTTAAACAACCTGATACACATTTCCACACATAGCCACAGTTGTGCCTATATGTATCCGTATTTCAATTCGTTTCCATTTAGTAACTGATTTCTCGTTAATTTGCTAACCACAAAAACAAGCCAAATCCAAATCCAAATCATTTGTTGCAATATTGTGGTTGTTTAGTTCACAATAGCGAAACGTCTGATACTCCTTCGTTGACACCAGATGCACGATAAGCTAGGCTGGCTCGGCGAATGCTTTAGTACGCTTTATCATGCCCCTAAAAATTACAACGGAAACATAACCACGATACCGCAATCACGATTTTCCGCATGA
Source organism: Argyresthia albistria (assembly GCA_963457715.1). Lineage (NCBI taxonomy): Eukaryota > Metazoa > Arthropoda > Insecta > Lepidoptera > Argyresthiidae > Argyresthia > Argyresthia albistria. The sequence goes on from OY735263.1 coordinate 1,265,066, forward strand.
AATACTTTTTAGACAATTATATCACCTATGGGCATAAAAATATAGCCTATAAATATCCTCACCGAGGAACAAATACCTGTACTCGAATTCGAATAAGTTCAATACATACTCCAACTCGCTAGCAAGCTTCAATCTCAATACCTTTTAGTTAGCGGTAAGTATCGTGATTAAGATTGTGATCGAATAATCGTTACACCAATTTCTAAGGTCATCACATCATCATACTGTCACGTCATATGGGGTGGCAGAGGCACGTCAATTTTAAGGGTAGCACGAAAAATTTTCAGTGTGTAAACAATGACCGTCAAAAATATCAACAAGTGTCATGCCTGATCCATACGCTTGCCAAACCTCTACAGTAGACAGAGAGTTTGGCTTGGTGTGCGTGTGCGCAGGCTTGTAGTGCATTTTACAATCGGTGTTGATGACAGGTCCGTTGCATAATGTTGCGTATTGGAGGAAGGAATATATTGAGAGGCATCATATTGAGGCATCAAAGAAGACGAATATCGCAAGCGAACGAATAAAAATAGTTTTGTCTTTCTCTAACTCCTCGCTTACGCCGTTATTAGAAAGAGAAAGTGAGAGAGTTTTATTTTTTCTAAAAATGGCAACCTTTGGTAATGACCTCACATTCAACAGAGACCGTGCCCGGTTTCTACTAAATTTGGGACACAAAATGGCGGCTTCTGTACCTTCATTTATCAATAGGCAATATCGATAACTTAATTATCGATAAAATGCTTATATCGTGTAACAAAAACGGTCTTGTTAGGGACCATAGGGACATCATTCTGAACAGCTCACTAAATTTTTCACTCCATCGGCCCCGTAGAAAAATTTAGTTGCTCTGATAGAGACGGTCCCATAGTGAAAGCTGTTCATTAAATTATGTCCCTATAACCCTCTTTCAGCTCGGAACCCCATTTTGTTACACGCTATAATTATTTAATCGATATTGCCTATCGATAATGTAGGTAAAGCAGCCGCCATTTTTTTAACCGACTTCCCAAAGGAGGAGGTTTACAATTCGTCCGGATATTTGTTTTTTTTTTTTTTTTTTATGTATGTTCCCCGATAGCGCCTAGACGGATGGACCGATTTGGAAAATTATTTTTTTGTTTGAAAGGGTTTACCTTCCCATTGGTCCCATTGACACCAGGTCAGGATCTGATGATGGGATACTGGAGAAATTGAGGGAACTCTTCAAATATTATAGGCAGACCTATAGTGATTTTTGTGTTTTTCATAATAACTCGTGCAAATGCACATGGTAAGCATAATATTGTGATGCGGAACTGCTCATGAAGACCACATATGGCCACCAGATCTGCTCAATACTAGGTACAAATACAATGCGTGGCTGGCGGGCAGGCAACGCATAGCCTAAGCCGGTGTGGACCTAGAGCCATGAAACTTTGTACAGAGGTTCCTTAGTAGCGTGGGGTAGCACTGTGATGGGATTTGACAAAATTAATTCCCCAAGGGGGGGGGGGGGGGGGTAAGGGGTTACAGTTTGTATTAAACTCAATCTAATCAAATAGGGTTTGTGGAAGTCGGTTTTTTCTAAAGTTTACTTTTTGTTTCAATTATTTCGACTGATATTGCCACTCCATATTAATCCTTCCTCCAAGGGTTGCGTAGAAGAGGCGCCCCCTTGTGAACGTTACTCAGATGCCAAAATATCGTTGGAAGACTGTATATTTATCTATTTATGAGCCAGCTGGGACCTTACAAGCCAAAACAAGCCGGCTGACGAACAAGCGACCAATTTCGGGAGGCGCTACGACGCACAGCGGAAGTCGTTATTACCGTAGGCGGCGGCAGCACACAAATTGCTGTCGAGCACGCCATCTCAACGTGACAGCACTGTCGAGCACATTCCTTCGGAGGCGCCTCTGTTAGGTACAATTGTTATTATGAATTTCTAGACGGATCGCTGCAGAGCGTGTCTCAGCCTTATTGGTATAGTCTGCGCAAGTTTGTGAATTACGTAGTTATTGTTCCTATACTAAGCGGCAGTGGGATAGTTTCAGCGAGTTAAATACTTAACCCACAATAGCTTTACAGATGTCATAATATATTCATTATCATCTGCTCCTTTTTCCTCAAATATGTAAACCCTGTTATTTTGCACAATAAATTTATTCTTATTCTTTTAGGTACTAAGTCTCCGCTGTCTGTCTTCCTGTTCGTCATCGGGCTGTATCTTACGAAACGTGTTGAAATCACTGAATATGTATTGATGATACTTTAAACAATAAAGAAATACACAAAATATAAAGAATAAGCGTGTCCCCATACAAGAAACGTGTTTTTGTCTGCACTTGACGGATAATTCTTGGTCACTGCTGCTGACATTGAAGACCTCTATGACTCTATGACTTAGCGACCTGTGTGTTCGGCCGTTATAGGGATAACAGCCGGCAGATAATGTATTTCTTTTGCCGCTATAACAACAAATACTAAAAAAACAAAATAAATTTAATATTAAGGGGGGCTCCCATACAACTAACGTGATTTATTTGCGGTTTTTTATAGATAATGGTACGGAACCCTTCGTGCGCGAGTCCGACTCGCACTGGGCCGGTTACTTTATTATTATACTGCTGACTATTTCTGCAGTATTCATCCCTTGAATAACAACCTGACAAAGTCTAACCTAACCTAGTTTAACTTAACCTATCCTAACCTAACCACCCCAACCTAACCTAATCTAAACTATCCCTTATTAGAGATACACCTATAAATACTTGCACACGTATGATGCATAGGTACTCGTATGTAGGTCTGTAACTTTTCGTCCAAATTCCCAGAGTACCTGCAAGTAATACGGTGACTACGCCGACAGTTCTAAGCTCGCTCCCATAGTAAACACGGTGTGCGACGGTAGACGTAGTCGTCTATTTGCTGAGCCATCGGTGGTCGTCGCTGGCTCGATAGCCACGTTTCGGTGGCTGGTAAACAACGAGACTTCAGGGGTGGGATTCCGCAAGGAATGGCATGTCAATAGCAATATTTGCAAAAATTTGCAGAGGCGAAAGTCGACGACTTTTTTGCTATTCTGCGAAAAAGAATAGCTTCAATAATGAGTCGTATACGCAGCAGCCCGAATACAATTCTCGATACGTTAGCAAACAGGATCGCAGCCCTGTTATGCGACACTGGGTAGGTGTCGGTGTACATCTCGCTCCTAATAGAAAATGATGTACCTATCAACCTATTTGTGTACTGCTTGCATGATTGTGTATGTAGTAAGGATGTGTAATAATGCGGGTGTGTGTGTGTATGCATGGGAGGGTGTATGTGTGTGTGTGTGGGTGTGTTTGTCTGTATGTATGCATATTAATTTTAGGTATACTATATTTAATACCCTGTTTTGTACACAATATTTCCTTTGTATGTGTTAAAATATGGATATGTATAACTGAAATAAATTGATAAATAAAATAATAAATAATAGCTATAGTGAAGATGCAGAATTCCGGTTTAGGCGTGGCCGAGACAATAGCAAGAGCGCGGAATGCCGGTTTGTTTGTAGCCGGCGCGGCACGTCTCGGCGCGGGCGGCAACCCAAAACCGTAATTTTGGGGCCTCGCTATAGCCACTGTCATACGATTCGCTTGCAGAATCGCGGCCCAGTTTTCAGGCTTTCTTACTTACCATTATCGGTGAATCTAGATTGTTATTTGCAGAAACTGATGCTTCTGTATATAGCTCTAAATAGTTTACCTTTTTCTTGGTTAAATAATAGCTGCGGCGATCCGCTAGTCCCCTGTCACGCAAAATGGAGTATTGTATAACTGGTCAAACTTGGAAAAAATATGCATCTGCAACTCAGTATTGGAAAAAGCGTAATTATTATGCATTATATTCTTCTTGGAACCTTAAACTCTTACTTAAAGGACCTTAATAATGACCTTCCACTTCTGTCGTTTTTTGGCAGCCTCAACTATTTATCTTCTTGTTATGTAACAAAGATATACCAAAGAACCGCCAAAGCTACCTAAATTCATATATTAATAAACATCCCACACAAATCAAAAATCTTCATCGAAGGAGTAAATTGTGTTCGTAAAGGGCACTGGCGTAGCAGATACTACGAGAATAGCAACGACGACTCGTCGTTGCTACGCAATCCCGCGTTATGTAGCGGCTACGCATCGCTGAGCGATTTATCATCATCGCTACATAGTATCGCTTCCCGCTGTCTGTCCCTATGTATGTTTAGATCATTAAAACTACGCAACGGATTTTGATGCGGTTATTTTTAATAGATGGAGTGATTCAAGTGGAAGGTTGATATGTATAAATTCATGCATAATTTAGGGCACTATGCATTGCACCCGTGCGAAGTGTGGCGGGTCGCTAGTTTGGCTATAAATATACTTAATTATCTCTTGTTATTATCTCTTTTTAGAGATTAGCTTGCCTTTGTACATAACTTACCTGTATTTTTTGTGTTTTGTGTTTTGTCTGTTATGTTAAAAAATTATGCGAAAATAATTATTTAATTTCACATTTTATTTCGGCTCAATCTTACTCGTATACGGGTAAAGGCATGTGTTCCTCGGTGGGGAAAATGGCCTACATTTACTTACATACTTACTCTGTACAACAAACACACAACTTTGTGATCTGGAAGAGACTGTTATCTTTAAATAATTTTTAAATGAAGGAATCGGTAAATAAAATGCATTATTGACTTACATGACTCAGCAATCCACCTGTCTCATGCCTGTTAGGTTTGCTGTAAGAAATCTCTTATTAGAGATAAGCTCGCCTTTGTACCCGTTTTCTATGCTTTTTATTGTCCTATGTAACTGTTTGTGTGCAATAAAGAAATTATGAATTATTATTATAAGCCCGCCTCATATTTACTGCACCCTCAAGTTTTGGTTTCTTAAAGAGAATCAAAAGCCAGCTTTGTCATGCCAAGTCCGTATAACAGCTGAAAATTCTACAGGAACAAGTAACAAAAACTTCCTTATAATAAGAACTAACGAATTCCGTCGAGCGAGCGGTCCAACTCGAAAAGAATTCTTAAATGGCGTTCGTTCATATATTTTAATTAGGCCCCCGTGCCCACGCAGCCGTCGATAAGGGGAAGTATAACGATATAGTTCGTAAAGCATTTGTAGGAGTTTTATTTCGCATAATAACATATTAGGAAAGGCCCCCAAGCATGAGGCGAGTGGCAGGGCGCCCACCGAGGGCGTTGCCACCGTGTTTGTTTTATCTCATCACCAAAAGAACAATCATAAAGAATTTATGTAGCTTATTTTTTTTGTAGGTTTGGTACTTACTGTAAAAATTGCTGGCTTAAAACCAGCTCACACTGTTCATGGTCGCTATGGCAACAACTGAGTTGATAGATTGGGGTATTTTTGCCGATTAAGTTCGCAGGTGCTACAGTATTATAACAGTATTTATTATTTTATGTTTTACGCGTTTAGTTTATACATATATTTTAAAAGAAAATATACATGGAGTTAATTCACTACCTACCTAAAGTGTATCACATCACAAGTCATGCTGGATTGTGGCCTAGCAGGCTCGCCCCGCTCGCTTACACATTTTTCTTACATGATAAGAATACAGTGGAATCATCACTGTCCGGTGGCCTAGCCACGCCCCGTAACCAATCAAATCGTTTCCAATTATCAAGCCAAGTTCACAGTGACCAGTTGAAGGCAAACTTTCGAACGCGACGGTTGTGTCCTGTCCTGTGAGTGTGTGTTAACAGATTTTAATTTTAATTTCACTGCATACTTATCACGAATAGACTGGAAACAGAAATCATAAATATAAATAGGTCCACGGAAACCATATGGGTTTGTATGTGAATTCTGTTTACGCTATCATATAAGTAGGTAAAGGTATAATATTATAGCATCTGTGGTATAGGCACGGAATGTACACACATAATGTAAAAAGTCATCTGTTATTTACGTTATTTGCATTTTCACACAACAGGTATTTTCTTTACTTAGGGAACATAAAACTGGGTGCAATGATATCGTGGCCTTAGGTGGTAACCATTAGAAGAAGATTCATACACCTTGTGTAAAAAAGGTATTTGTATTCGTATTTTATCTATTTATTTGCATCAGCGCGCACACACACAATATAAAACATAGAAGATACTTAGCGCTAAACAAAATAACATATAAAACATACAGACACAGATAATTTGCACTAAGATAGATAGGATATAGGTACCAAAGTACCTATATCGCACTAGAACTGAGGGTGGTGTGGCATCTGCAAAAGGGTTCTGACTCAGCATGTGCCTGAGAAGTAGACTCCTCAGGCGCTGATCTTCCGTCAGTACCGGAACAATGGAGACGGCGCACTATGGGAAATTTGGACGATACGCATCTCATAAATCTGTATCTTTCAGGTTTCTTTCTGTAAATACGTGTTTTTTTTATGCGGTATCTTGAATGTGTAGGCTTTCGAATAAAACAACGTTTGTAATACATAGGGTTGATATTTTATTGTAAAAAAATAATTAAACCTGAAAATGGGATAAAACGTACAAAAATATTTATTTAAATTAAATTGTTTTGTTTTTATTTGTTAAATACAGATAAATATAGGTTAAATATATTGCTTAGAACAAGTACATCAACACTATTTATATTATTTAATTGGGTTTTAGTTTTATTGCCTCAATTTGGTATATGTATTTGTATACCAAATTGAGGCAAAGCGAGAAAGAATTTAGTTACAAGTTAAACTTATAAAATATATTAATTAGACGTATAATTAGACAATTTGTTTAAATATATTATTCACTCTGTGAAATTCTTAAGGTTTAATACCTTGAGAATTCCACCGAATAACGAACTAAACTGACAACTTGAATCCGATAGCTCTTGTCCGGTTACCAGTTTAAATTTTCACTCGTTTTTTTTAATTCAGTGGATTTGTGCGCCTCTAGAAAAGGTCTTAATCCAACAGTTCTTTTGCGTCATCCCATAGTTCTATGGGGATGGTTTCATTTGGCTTTCTTAAACTGGATATATATGGATCAGATGTAAATAATAATGCATGAAAGACATCTTCATTGGTAGCAGATCTTGAGCACTTCCTAGCGTGATGAAGTCTAAATTTTTTGTAGTCTTTGTTGCGCGACTCTTGAGCATCTTCAGATAGCTTCCCTAGAGGAAGTATGGCAAAATGTCTCACAATGCTTTCTCCGTGTATTAATATTTTATGTACTGAAGATGGCATGTAATACCAATTGTAGTTATTGCAGTATAACTGAGCAGTCCGTTGAGTATACTGCCCGAATTTAGTCGCATTAATAGCAATACCTGAAGACATTGTTTGTAGTATAACATATAGACTTTTTATTAGTTCTTCGTTTATTCCAGTTATTTCAGCTGTACATTGGTAATTCTGGAAGAACCTCCTGGCTGTATTGCCATCATTGCTGTTGCCAGTCCCTTGTCGTGGCTTATCGATATGCAAGCCCATTATACTCCTAAAACGTTCTTGGACATAACTTTTTTTCTCAGCTTTAAATTTCTTATTTTCTGGTGTTGTTGCTGACCACCTTTGGAATCCCAAATTGTATGAAATGTGTAATATCATTTCCATACACCTGATCCAAGCGTGTAAAGTAGACAGCCCATATTGATAAGCATTTTGATTTTCAGGTTTGGAAATAACTTTGTTCAAGTCATTCATTTCTTTTGGTTTTGCTCCACAAATCGTACATACAGCTCCTGATGATGTATCTGTCAATACTTGTGCTACTTTACCATCAATCATTGTCAAAAATAACTCATGTTTGATGTTAACAAACTCATCTCCCTTGCAAACTGTTGAAGGCGCAAGGTGGCTTATTTGATTGTTGGTATCATCCACAATAGCTCTGGTTTTTTCTGGAGTTTCTTTACAAAATTCAATTGATATTGGTCGGCAATATCTAACCGAAGAACAAGTGCGATTTTCCCAAATAATGTTGCCCGTGTTTATATCAATAAGTCTAATGGGTACCACTGAAGCAATTAGTAGATTTGCATCTGATATTGTTTCACTCTCACCTGCCAAAATCTGTTTATATTCGCTTTGTCCTGATGAACCATCACATCCCCATTTCGAAAAAAGTTTAAGATTTGTCACTCCACTTATGTAAATTGACTCTATTTGTAAGATACGAGTCACAGTGTGATCTAAAAGCTCTTGCAGCTTGACTTTCGCGCTTAAGTCAGTCACTTCAATACTGGATTGGGGAGGGTAGCATTGTGCTTTTGCTTCCCTGATAGCGGTATATGAAGGGAATATAGAACCATAATTCTTTTGAGCCAAACAGTGCCTTAAATAACCATATTGGGACTTTGACAAATCTAAATCAATGTAAATACTCAAAGCTTCATGTTGAGAATACGCAGTGATAGTATCGTTTTTTAATTTCTGAAGTATTTCCTTCTTGTTCAGATCTGTAGTTCGCATGAAATTTACTAGAGCAGCCTCATCCGCTTCTCCGATTGAACGTAAACCTTGGATATAGGCGTTTTGTATAAAATTCAGTCCGTATTCTTGTACAAGCTCCATGTTTTTACGTTTTTTTGTTGATCCAGATGATTCCTCATATGACTTACTGGGTCGTCCGCGTTGTCCGGTAGATGTATCAGGCTCAGGCTCAGCATCAACAAACTTGACTTTAAATTCTCCATCCAGCCACGAAGAATTTTGGTGTTCGAACAACTCGGCTTTTCTCCCTGCCCTTCGATAGCGATCGTTGTATTTGGTTATAAAATTTTTTTGGATACTGGTCATGACGATGTTGACTTGCACATCGGAAAGTAAATATTTTTGTTTTAAGTAATTTTGAGTGTCCGTTGCTAAAGTTCCATGTTCTATGAAATACGTGCACAATTCACGTCGACTCACAGTGAATTCGTTCATTATTTTGTTTAGAAAATAATACACTTTCAAACTAGAAAACTCAAAACTTTGTCTGTTTGTCTGGTGCTCCGCGTTTATGTTTTTATAAGTGTCTTGGTCTAGGACCGTGTGAAAAAATCCCGTGGTTTTGCACTAAGTACTTTTATGCATTGATAAATTAAACAGGTAAGTATGCCAAAAGTGATAAAATTATTGCGGTACCCGCAACCGCAGAAATATCTAATGTTATCATTTTCTAATTACTTTATTATCAGTGTCTAGTTTCATTATGTACATATTACATCAGTTTACCAGTCTACAGGTACCTAAATATATGATCAGTATTGGAAAAGGCGATCGTATCGATACTGTATCATAATAAATAAAAATAACTGTTTTAAATATGAAAAATTCAAAATACATGAATTTTCGCCGTCCGCCACCCGCTTACAATTTCACGTATATCATAAAAAACGCAAAAAATTCGGACTTTTTTTTGTTTGTTTCTGACAATAGAATAACTAGACAATTTAACTAAGCTATTATCTCGACAGCGGCAAACAGCGCTAACTTCAAAACCTCTATCAGAAAGTTGAAAAGTATACAAAATTTATTCCCTAGTAAAATAATAAAAATAAATAATAGTATTGCATATATCTTCATTATAGCTATATCTCCTGAAAGGTGATGAAACATGCTATTCAAAAATATATTACACATGTACCATTATCAATCAAACTTTTGCAAAAAACATGTTGTAAAGTTAACACGCCATGATAGCGTAACATTACATTTTTACATTGTAACTTTCAACCAATAATTAAAATATGTTACAGCCACACAAAAAAAAAAATAACCCAGATATGAATTCCTTGTCTAATCGACTACTAATAACCATAAACAGAATATCATTAGGACGACTTTAGTGTAAACCATTTATGAGATGGCCTTGTATGAAGGGTTCCCATAGGGCGGCGTGCTCAACTGAAATTAATTTGTTAGTGTATATGTACTCTTTGTTTAAAAGGTATAAGTTTCTACTGTGCAAATTGATTGTAGGCGTATTGATTTCAATGAAATACTCATTGAATTTGGAACTCTCGCGGTGTGTCATAGTGGAATTGCCCGTATTATTCGTCCGTGTAAATAAAACCTAACGACTGCACGAAACGTTGCGGTCATACTGTTTGCCATACACGGATAAATTGACAATTAAATATATGTTTTTTTACCTTCTGGCAGGTATTTTACTTTCCAGAGGACATTTTTCGCTTCACTAGCCCTTTTCTGTGTAGTGAAAATCAAAAATCAGGTTAACTGTTTAGAAGACCTACTGACTGGCTGTTTGTTTGAAGAACGTTCATAGTCAAATATTCCGACTATTTAAAAGTGTGTATGTATATTTGTTGGCATATACAAAGGATAAGTTTTGATACGTGTATTTGTATTAATTTCATATGTTGCTCTTTATTATGACTGAAATTTTAATGCGCAGTTTGCTATGGAAATACATCCATCCATCTTTCATTCATAAACCTTGTTTGCACAAAAAAATACAAACCAAAATGGAAAATGAATAGGTACTTGTACAAAGGCGAGCTTGTCTCAATTAAGTGATAACAAAATCTAAGGTGAATGTTTCACATCAAAATCCAAGCAAGACTGCAACTCTGCAAGCGCATTAGTCTGTAATATACTGACGCCCCTTCGTCCACGGATGGCCAGGTCGGATAATGAGGCGCGGCGGGGAAGGGAGGAACTTGGTTTACGAGCAGGGGAGACTACGGAACCAGCCGGGGAACCTTTAGAACACTGCACGCGTGTTTGGGCACGATGTGATGACGTCCTTTGAGGAATGCCACAGATTTTATATTTTTATAATACAAACAAAAAGTAAACTTTAGACAAAACCGACTTACCCTATTTGATTAGATTGAGTTTAATACTAACTGTAACCCCTTATCCCCCCCCCCCCTTGGGGAATTAATTTTGTCAAATCCTATATCAGTGCTACCCCACGCGACTAAGGAACCTCTGTACAAAGTTTCATGGCTCTAGGTCCACCGGTTTAGGCTATGCGTTGCCTGCCCGTCAGCCACGCATTGTATTTGTACCTAGTAATGGTCAGATCTGGTGGCCATATGTGGTCTTCATCAGCAGTTCCGCATCACAATATTATGCTTACCATGTGCATTTGCACGAGTTATTATGAAAAACACAAAAATCACTATAGGTCTGTCTATAATATTTGAAGAGTTCCCTCAATTTCTCCAGGATTCCATCATCAGATCCTGACCTGGTGTCAATGGGACCACCCTTGAGGTATTACCTATACGCCGAAAAAAGATTTGTTCAAATCGGTTCATAATTGGCGGAGTTATCGCGTAACAAACATAGAAAAAAAAACAAAAAAAAAAAAACATACGGGTCGAATTGAGAACCTCCTCCTTTTTTGAAGTCGGTTGAAAACACGTGTTAAATGTTGCCAGTTTTCCCTCTTGTGCTGCAGTCTGTGTGGGTTGAAATATTTATGAATATATTGTCGAGAATAAAGATGTAGACGCCATACAATTCAATTTTGCACTAAACGTTTGCGCATGCAAGTCGCTGCTTGTAGCCAGGCCTTAACATAACAAACAAACTACAGACATTAAACATGGCTTCTGTCTGACCCCATACTAGGATACCCTGTGTCGTGGGAACTAAAAACAGCGACGTCACATCGACGTCGAATCCCGGCGTTAAAGGATGAATAAATCACCAGAGGCCCAATACTCATCCATGCTTATTGATAAGTAACCCTAGATCAGAAAATCATGGATAGATTATTTGAAAATGGACGTTAGACGATCATCATATTCAACATAGTTTTTGTTCTGGTCATTGTTTACCATTTTGCTACGAGATTAGCAATTCGAGTTTACTCTCGTACATTTACCCCATTCGTATATTTATATGAAACCTCTGTGAAATTATATCTGATAGCGGACATTCGTCAAAATACGTAGGGCTTTCTCTACCTAGGCACAAGTTAATTAACCAAATACCTAGCAATAAAATCTGATGTGAAAAAACTCGATAACACCGTTTTATTATAAGGATTTTACACACGAGAATATACCGAGCAGCCGATGTTATCTTCGTATGAGTTATGAGAACATTAGTGTGTGTACTGCCTTACACACAAAATTCGTTACGGGAGATTTTAAATTGTTGTCGGTGCTATGGCAAAAATTAACTCAGGTGTTGTGTTCAGAGAATAAAATTTTGAGTAATTCCACGACGATACATTTTGTCTACATTCACACGTCATGCGGAATCGTCTGGCTGGGACGCAGGGCGCTGCGCTGCACTGCAGCCCATGCAAAAAAAAATATCAAAGACAGGGCAGGGGTATGATACGAAGTTTTCCACCGTCGTTAGAACATCCATCTATTGTTAAAGTCTAAAGAACTCACTTAACTCACGCCACATAATACCCAGTAGATAGTACACAGTACTTTTGATCCATACCTCCATAACCTCATCCGGCATGACCGCTTATTATCCTTCGGAGAACCATTGCAGAATAGTGAGGTGTAATAGTAGACCCTCGTCAGCTCAGGCCGAGTTGTAATTCAATCGCGACGGGTCATCAATCTAACGCCGCCGACGCATATATTACAGCTGATTTGACAAATGAGTAGGGTGTGCCATCTTCGCTTGCTTCGCCATACGGTTATAGACGTTTTATGAGTTTATTCGTGATTTGTATCTTTTTGCACACAAAAACGATACATACAATTTAACAGAGCGAAGCGTCACTCACTGTTTGTATGCCTAATGGCTGGACGTAAGCACATATGTAAAATTAAGAACTAATCTAAAACTACGATCCACAATAAATGTTCTGATTTCTGATTTCTGATTTCTCCTTTTTCCATACGGGGTGGCAGAGGCAGATGTGTGTCCATGTTTAGACAATTATATAGTTCTCCACTGGTAGGGCGCTAGGCGCCTCGTTGCACACCTATGGAGATTGGATGATTCTTCACGATGTTATCCATCACATTTGGTTCGCATAAGTGTTGCCGTTAGAAGCAGAACCCGTTAAAGTGCACATTAATAATGTAATTTGCAGATTTTCGCACTTTACCTAATCTGCATATTAACGGATGGTGGAAACACTGTTGAATTGCGGTACTCAATTGTCCATTGATACATGGTGGGCACCAGATCCGAACCCGCATCTTCTACGTGAGAAGCGAGCGTTTTACCACTAGCCACGTAGCGTACCAGGTTATTTCAATATTTAATATACTTTATTGCACAAAATAACACATTTTACAATTGAAAGTGGACAACCCATGACAAAGACGAGCTTATCTCTATTAAGAGATATTATTTCCACAAACAATAAAAAAAGATAAGTGTTGCCCGATTTCCCGTCTAAACATAGCGAGGGCACTAGTTCTCTAGAACAAGGACTTTATCTTCAATAAGTGTTATAAGAATATAAGTGGTTCCACCTTCATCACTCCATAGCTGCGGCGATGGGCTAGCCCCCTGTCACGCAAAATGGAGCATTTCAGTGATTCATCACTGGCTGAAAGTGGGCACAGCTGTGCCTCTGCCACCCCGTATGGGAAAAGGCGTGACGCTATATTATTGTTATTATGTTGTTTCCACTATGCTGCAAGCTCTTGAAAAGGTTTACATACAAACGTATGTAAACCTTTCTATCTAATGTCACAACTGTTCCCAGTTAGGGGTAGCCAGAGCTGCAAGAACGTATAATGATCCCACTGCCATTTTCAGTACATCAGAAAAAACTATTCCAACCTCTAAAGCGTTTATATCGTGTCGTATAATATTCTAGATCGACTACCTTCAGTTTCAAGTAGAAACAATTTAAGCAATACTTAATTTTGTCTATGTAGATATTTAATCAAAATTCAAATTCAAAATATTTAATTTCCAAAAAAAAATTGACAAATATGGTTCAAATAGTGGCTCCCACACTAGGCCTAGCCTGTTTCGTGGATGCCGTTACCAAATTATAAAAACATGCAGTTACATTTTTATGTAAGTACAGACAAAATTCACTAAAACACAAAATAATTAAGTAGTAACAACATGAAATTATCTGAGCAGTACACCCAATCTCATCCACAAGTGTAACCTTTTTATCCAAATGCTGTACTGACTTCTTTCATTAAGCTAATCTAAGAGTATAAACAGGGTGTAATTGAAAACAAGAGAAGGGACTGTTGTGTTAAGATTTGCCAATCGCCAACAAACTTCAGCTAAACACGCAATTTGTGGAAGAACAAAATTAATTCATCAGTGTTAATCTTCGATCAGCAAACAGCGACATCACATTCTCGAGTGTGTAGTTTAATGGGTGTTGATCTAACTAATTGAATTTGCCTTGTTCCTACCCGCTGCTAACTTGGAGATGTTCACACAATGAGATATACATTATACATGCCTATACCTATACAATACAGTGAGTACTAGAAGAAATAAATAAACGGTCAAGTGCGAGCAGGTCTCGCACACCAAGGGTTCCGATCACACTTGGAGAGCGTAACACGTGTAATTAGGTTATCCATGTAAACCAAATTGAATATCTTTGTAGAGATACAGTTTGCTGTTTTCAGATTACTTGTGCAGATAACCTTGCTTTTTGCCAAATTTTATGATTGTAAACCTACGGGAAGTACCCGTTTTGGGTCCATTGCAACTATTATGAAAATAGTACTAGCGTAGCGTTGATTTTTTCACAGTGATATGCGACCACCTACCTAAACAATTGATATAAAGAGCTTGATACGTCCACGCGTTCTTGATATAATGTTCTTGACCTTGGAGTTAGTCTGAGGGTCTTGACACACGGACAGACGGACAGACAGATGGACGGACAGACGGACGGACAACAAAGTGATCCTATAAGGGTTCCTTTTTTTCCTTTAAAGGATCGGAACCCTAAAAATAATGTAGGTTAGTACAGGTCAACGGCAAAGTTAGAAATCCAGGCTTCATATACCACCTTGTGAAATTTTGTGACTTTGCAATAAACTATTACTATTACTATTACTATTACTATTACTATTACTATTACTATTACTATTACTATTACTATTACTATTACTATTACTATTACTATTACTATTACATCACTTTATATCTTTGAGTTAAACGCATGCATGACGATTTCTATTTTGGTAAGATTTGATAAGTTATCACTAAATGCTGTATCTTTATCGAATTGATAAGTAATTAGTAGTAATTACTAAGTAAATGCTGTGCCCTTGCGGACTCCATTGTCCACAATGTTACATAAACGTTTTGTATTTGGATATTTCAGGTACCGAACAGGCAGAAACTTGGATATTTCAGGTACTGAACAGGCAGGCACTTGGATATTTCAGGGGCATTATTCTCGCGCATTCGATATTCGGATCTCTACAGTTATTTCAATTGTTTTATATGGGAATTACTCGATATAGCTTTCGATAAACGCCTATCGAATGTGCGAGAATCGTACCCCAGGTACCGAACAGGCAGGCACTTGGATATTTCAGTTACCGAACAGGCAGGCACATTTTACTTAGGTCCGCCATCATCATCATAATCATGCCGGTTTCGCATAAAATAAATAAGTCGAATAATCTAAATATGTCCATACAGAGTACCTACCTATCATAAGGTATGTGCGTGGCCATACCATAGATTGTATAATTACATGAAATAGCTGGCTTTTATTGAAATGGTCAGAGTGGATTACAATTACATGAAATCATGACATTTTGAAAATTTCAAAGTACCCACATATTTTAGTAAGTTTTACAATTGTACTCTGTTTTTGTATTTCTTTTTTCATTAAATTCATCTCTTTAAGTCAATTTGTATTCTGACATTTGTGTTAAACATGTCGAACTAACACGAAGACTATTTGGGGTTTCCCTTCGCTTCGCCCACTGTCTTCACCTAAGCTAGCGCGTGTTTAACACTGAGATATGTATTCGTTCAGTAAAAATTCTAATTCAACCATAGCTGGCCATTTCAAGGATCCCTTGATATGACCACGATTTACATTCACCGAACTAATACAGTCATCGAATAATTTGAGTTTCGTAACATCCATACAAAAATTGCAGCTACAAATACAAAATTCAATAGAGTGATCGCTATGTACTCGTGCAATCCGATACGTGCTATATTAATAGTCTAAGCACATGCTTACTAAGCTTCCAAACTATGGAATTGAATATTCAGCAAGCGATTTGCGTAGGTAAGCAATCGCTTGGTTTACATAACTACGTTTAAGTAAGACAGAGCAGTAGTGGCAATGTACATAAGGTGCAAGTTTTAAATCCATTGTGGTACAGTTTTATGGACGATAGTACAGAATTACCGGATTTCATACTTTGCTGGCAACATACATACACAGATATAAACACAAATACATGAAACACGAAAATGTGCACTTATTATTTGTTCGGTCGTGTACAAATAAAGAAATGAAACAACAAACAAACATTTCTTTTAAAAATCATGATAAAATACCGCCAGCGATAACGTGACTTTGATGCGGTAATTTCAGCCAGTGAATATTCGGAATTACCAATTTGGAAACGTTTATTTAGAAACAGGTCATCTTAGAGTATTCATATAAATTTCGTGATAGTTATCGATCGCCAAGCTAGAAGCTAGTTAATTCACAGCACTAGAGCTATTGATGCGAATGAATGCAAATAACCGTATTGCTATGTAAAGTGCCATCACGATGGAATAGATTACGTCTATCTTAGATTAATCGTTAGTACACATCATGGAACATTTGTACATAATGAAGTACCCATCAATGAAAAATAACTTTTAGCATGTACCCTTTTCCCATAGGGAGTGGCAGAGGCCGAAATACCCACGTTTAGTCAGTTATTCAACCCATGATGGAGACCATGATAAAACTTTTGTGCTCTATGGATTGGAAGAACATAGAGACGAAACAGAACACCAACTCTATGGAAGAATCATCAATGTCTTTTGTCAAATATCTGGCACAAATGTCTCTGGATTTGTGGAGGAAATTACAAGAATAGGCCACAGAGGCTGGCGAAGACCCCTGAAAATTGAAATGCTTAGCAAGAGAATGACCAAATATTTATTGGAAAACAGAAAGTATTTTCGTGGATCTGGCCTATGGATTTCAGAATATCTTGACGATACCAATCTAAGAAGTAGAAATCAAAACATTAGAAATCGACGCACTCCGAACCAACAAAGCTACATAGAGCAAACTGAGAACCATAACTTTCGTGAACAACATCATACAGCAAAATCAGTGAACCAACCGAACAACACAGAACATACTGGAACCCGTACCTATGTAGAGGCCGCCAAAAACACAAACAGTAACCAGAGATATCAAACATATCAAAGAAGTTTACAACCCACATATGGTAAACAAGGACAAAATGACCCACATTGTCAAAATACTCCACAAAACCAAAATGAAAAACGAAGACAAAATGCTCCACAGAATGTTTTTTTAGGGTATTAGCACAAAACGTACAAAGCCTAAAAAACAAGCCTGAACTAATAGAAAGCATCCTCCAAGAACAATCACCACAATTTACTGCAATCTGTCTCTCAGAAACATGGATTGGTGATCATCAAAAAGATATCATACAGATAAATGGATATGTATTTGCTGCTGCTTTTTATCGCCGTGTAAGAGAGGGAGGAGGTGTTGCAATACTCCTTCGTAATGGAATCGAATTTAACGAAATTACAGAGATCACAAACCTTTCAGTAGAATTTATAATAGAATGCTGTGCCGTCGATATTAAACCTAATATAACGTTAGTCTCAATATATAGAAAAGACCATAAAATAGACACCTTCTTTGAGTTTTTAGACAAATTAGTTGATAAACTAAAAAATAAACCACAGAAACACATTATAATAACAGGCGACTTTAACATAGATATGCTTCAAGTATCGAAATACTCTGAAAGGCTAACAAACAAACTTAAAGAAATTAATCTCCTCCAACTAATAAAAGAGCCGACAAGAATAACTTCCTCCAGCTCTACATGTATAGATCTACTTTTCACCAATAACAGAGATTACGAAGTAAACGTCTCTGAATTAGGAATTTCCGACCACAAAGGTGTAATGTATAAATCACCTCTAATAAAAGACTTACAAATCGTTAAAACAACATATATAGAAAAAAGATGCTTTACTCCCCAAAACATGTCTCTATTTAGACAAATATTACAAAAAACTCATTGGAACGATATACTAAAAGTTGGAAATACCATTAATGAAAACTATAATATATTCGATAAAAAAATACAAGAACTATTGAACACACACATACCAAAAAAACGGCTAAAATTAAAATTAAATTGTAAAAATACATGGATCACAAAAGGCCTTAAAGTTTCATGTAAAATTAAAAGACAACTTAAAATATTAACAAACCAATCTAAAAACAATATTTTGAAAACCCACTATAAATCTTACACGCAAATACTAAAAAATGCATAAAAAGATCTAAAAAACTTAATTTCATAGGGGACATGAAAAAATCAAATAACAAAACAAAAACAATGTGGCATATAATTAACCAGACAACCAAACCTACTAAACATAAAGTAACCAAAAATATACTACTTACAAGTACTGACACAAACATAATTGAAAAATGCCCATTTAAGATAGCAAATACGTTTAATGACTTTTTTGCATCGGTCGGTAGAACGAAACTAACTGCGCCACAGACCTATAATAAAGCGGTAAAAGCCAATAAACTTCCTGAGCAGCCTCCAACAACACACTCAACAAACACCATGTTCCTATCACCAGTATCCATAAATGAAGTGTCACAACTAATTCAGAATCTTCCAAATAAAACTAGCGCAGGACTCGATGACTTTCCACCAAAACTATTAAAATACTGTATTAACGAATTAACAGCCCCAATAACTGACCTTTTAAATCAATCTTTCCAAGAATGTTGTTTCCCAGACAGTCTTAAATAGCAAAAATAACACCAGTCTTAAAGAAGGGCGGCAAACAAACAGACCCATCGCAGTACCGTCCTATAGCTATCCTACCAACCTGTTCAAAGATTTTAGAAAGAGCAATGGCTAACCGAATATATAATTTTTTAGAAAAATTTAACTATATCGACACCAATCAATATGGCTTCCGTAAACATCGCTCTACAACACTAGCAGTTTTCACATATGTACAAGAAGCCCTAGAATATATACGAAACAAAAACCACGCCATTGGATTACTTTTAGATATGTCCAAAGCATATGACAGAGTATCACACAAAATTCTGTTACAAAAATTGCATGACCTAGGTATTCGAGGCAATGCTCACGAATGGCTAAGATCATATCTTCTTAACAGAAAACAGTACGTGCAAATTAACCAATTTAATAATGATACATTAGAATACAAAACCATAGCATCCCAAATAATAACTACTAACTGTTCCATACCACAAGGTAGTGTACTAGGTTGTGTTTTATTTCTAGCCTACATCAACGACCTCCCCAAAATTTCAAAACCTAAATGTATTATGTTTGCTGATGACATATCCTTATTGTTCAAATGTCCCAAAGATTATAACATTAACCCCTATATACAAGATTCTTTCGAAACTATTCAAAATTGGCTTTACGATCATAACTTAGAGATAAACACAAAAAAGACAAAAATAATTCAATTTAAACCCCACCAAAAACAATCCCTAAACCTCTCTGAAGTTAAAGAACAATTAGGCATAGCAGAAGTAACAGACGTTAAATTATTAGGCCTGACAATAGACTCTAACTTTAACTGGAAAACACACATCTCTTCAATAAAAACCAAATTATCACAATTCATATATGCCCTCTCTATTCTCAAAAGAAACACCAGTAAAGAATGTGCCCTGTCAGCATATTATGCCTACGCAAATTCGTGGTTAAGTTACGGGATAATGCTCTGGGGTAATAGCGTCGATGCTAACGACTTGTTTATTATGCAAAAGAAATGTATCAGGATCTTAGTTAATATTCAGCACCTAGACAGTTGCAAACCCCACTTCCAAAAAGAGAAGATTTTGACTCTACCATCCCTGTACATATTTGAAATATCCACCTACGTAAAAAAACACCCCGAACAATATCATCACTGCACTAACGCTAGACGAAAAAATAATTTAAGTTTACCAGAACCCAAACTAGAAATTTACAAAAAAAGCCCATACTACATGTCAATTTTAATATATAATAACCTACCAAATAATATAAAAAACGAACTTACAGTTAGTTCGTTCTGTGTAAAATTAAAAAATCTGTTACTTTCAAAAAGCTACTACACTATAGATGAATTTATGACTGATTCTAATAAATGATAATATAGAAGATCTCAGAGTTATAATAATTAAGAATACAAGATATTTTTATTTTATTTTATAATTGAAATGTTACCTACTTTAGAAATGTTTTATTTAGATTTAAGCATACATTGTGATACCCTTTCAGGGTGCATGTACTTTACCTTATTTACACCTCCACCTGTAACCTCCTGTGTACATGTTTACAAATAAAATGAATATGAATATGAATATTCGATACTCCATTTTATGTGACAGGTGGTTTGTCCATCGCCGCTGATGGAGTAATGAAGTATTGATGAAGTAATCAAATAATACTATCATAATTATCCGTATGGGAAAATCGTGACATCATCGGAGTTAATACCTTATTAACTTTCGTGTTGTAGTTATTAATCCTATTCACTTCCAGGTGTTTTTTGTAGTTGTTGCGTTTGAGTTCTGTAATTAGCTTCTTATCATTCGCTTATTTATCAGTAATTTCCTTCCCTCAAATTTTCGAATTAAATGGTAATATTATACTTAATACTTTATTTGTCTGTGACCTAGAAAGGGTCTCTCAAGAGACGGATAAACAGTCAGATAACTTTTTTTGTCATTTTTTGTACATTTGAAATGTCAAAAGCCCCAGATAAATAGACAGATAAACGCTATCTGAGGAATGAGGGAACGGCACTTTTATCTATCAAAGTATTTCAACCTCAAATTCTTTTTGCAGCTTCAAACCCACACCGACACTAGGCCCAGCCTCTGTCGATTCCTTTAGATACTCTGAATTTAGTTAGATACTCAACATTTAATACTCAATGAAGTAAATAAAGTGCCAGTACCAACAATATAATTCATTTCTACTGTTGCGCGCAGCGAAGTGATCCACATTAAAATTCGCAAGAAACCTTCCGCTATCTTTATTGGTCGATCGGACATTTCAATTAATTTTTCTCACTTGATCGATCGTCCCGGGTGGGAATGGAGCAATTACGACATCGAAACAGCGTCAGATCAATTAATTTGTGTTCGCCCGATCGAGTCCTTTGTAGATGTCAATTCGATCGCTTTTTTGTGTTAAATGGTTGTTTGGGCAATGGGTTCCTGGTACAGTTTTTGCTGTTACATTTTCTTTTTTATTCGGCGATAGATTCCCTTTTCAGAGTATTGGCTGAAGGCGAGGGTAATGTGCCTCTGAAATCTTGATTGGGAAAAGACATGACGCTATATTTTTGTTTGTTTGTTTGTCTGTCTGTCTGACCGAGCCTTAATTTTCGTAAAGAGCCTTTGTAATATTTTTTCACACAAGACAACTTATTAAAATCATCGCAGAGTTTCGAATATTTTTGTATGGTGCTTTTTCAATACTAAATACTTGCTATTGCTAGTACCCTAAAATTTCACTTTTTCATGAACACCTATAAAACATGTGCCCATGGATAGAGAATTTAATTACAAACAAGAAATATTATTTTCAGAAAATGTCATGAATAGCAGGATTTCTAAAATAATTCAGTTTGAATATGAAATTCCGACATTTATTTACATAGTCAAACTGAATAATCTCAGAAAGTCTACAATTTACGACATTTTGTCAAAGACTATTTGTTGCTTGTAATTACATTTTCGATCGATGGGCATATGTTTTATAGGTGTACACGAAAAACGTAACATTTTAAGGAATTTCAACTATACCCAGAAAGGTTCGATATTATTTCTGTCTCTTCTATTGGAAGTGTCATTCATCGGAGGTTTCTTCAGTTATTGTTCTGAGGTTTCTTCCTTCCTTTGAAGTGACAGCTGTCTTACCAATCCGCTTATTAGACATGCGCAAACCCACTAACCTGCTGCCTCGCCAACATTCGTACAGTCAGCAGCAGATATACATACCTATAATGAGCACTAGTAGTATTTACATAGGTAGTCTAGATTAATTATACACATCTTAAAAACATAAGTGTCCTAATTATTTTAGCAACCTCTGCGTTTACATGGATGTTAATGTCGCAGTTGGTTGGTTAAATCATACACTTAACTAACACCCTTGACCGTTAATTAAAGACCGACATTTAAATTTAATCAAGTCACTAGCATTTTGATTCCCAGACTAAATCATTTGACTATAGTTTATTCGTGATAAGAATGCAGTAGTCATCACTGTCCGGCGGCCCAGCCACGCCCCGTAACCAATCAAAACGTTTCCAATTTATCAAGCCAAGTTCACAGTGACCAGTTGAAGACAGCGAGATGGCGTCACGACAACACAAGGGTCACTATCAACTCTTATAGCAATTATTATTGCTTTTTCAATACTATAATGTTATGAATTTGTACGAAACGCATAACTGCCCGGTTTAGGTCCTGCTATAAGAGTTGATAGTAACCACCAACTGATTACTTTCATAGTCTATATTTTTGGCAAACGTTGTGCAACGTTGGTTTTTGTGTTTGGTCTTTGGTGCAATTGTCATGTTGTCGACTCCGCCATGATGATTATTTCATTTGTTATTTCTGTCTAATAATCGGAGCGGAGCGGAGCGAGGCGACCCCATGTAGTTTCACAAAACCGAATTGGTTACTTTAGGTCACTTTCTGTGCCAATACTAAAGATAGGTTGTGTTAGATCACAACTTTATGAACCACCTTTTTATTATCATTTTGGTACTTTCGTTGTGTAGGTAGATGTTTCTGTTTTGTTACGATGTGTAACGATCTATTTCAGTGGTACCTTTGCGTGTTCATACATGTTTAATACAGGCTGTACGAGTGTACGATCACGGATACTATAATATTATACTAATACAGATAGACCACCTAGAACAAAATATTACACCACCGGCGTAAACTGAGATGCTACGGAAGCTTCTTTAGTTTGAGGCCATTATCGCTTGGTGCAGCACCATCGGAAAATTGCAAATACCACGAGATGGCGCTAAGATATACATATAAGATTTATTCTAAGATAAGCGCCACCTAGAAGTATGTTAACTGAAACCATGGCGTTTAAAGTACAAATCTTACTACTCACGCCATCTCTTTTTTACGAAGGGTTACTAATTCTAATTTGTATGGGATGAGCGAGCACCCTGTGGTACGATATAGTGCACGTAGTATGTCGCAGCAGGGAATCACTCAACTTAAGTTATTACAAATTCGTTCGGTTTAATGCTTCCGTGCTCAGATTATTATTCATGTATTAAACAGATTCAGTTGGTAGAAGCAAATCCATACACGGCTCCGTTCCTGGCAAGTTTGATAATGAACAGCTACCGATTTAGTAAACTTAAACTGGGATCAGAACTTGATCCGTGATATGATTATGGAGTAGTTGCTACCTAGTTGTAGTAGTCGTAGGTAGGTTCACCGACGTTTGGCTAAGTTCGCGCTGTTATCACTTGAGTTCTGGCGGAATAGCATAGCAGAATAGTAGTACATGTTTGTACAGAAATGTTTGGTGCTGGCCTGTCGCCACTGCGTAGCTAGGCCGTGATTGTAAGACCAATCACACACGTCCCGCCCGTCACGAAACTGAGGGAACGCACCTGTCGTAAAGGGAAGACGTGACAGTAGATGTTATGGCAGGCGGATTTTTTTCCCTAAACCGTATAATATTCCATACTTGAAGTAGGCTCGATTTGAGAAAAATATAATTGTTGTCAGCAGTTGCTATTTTGCGAAAAGTAATCATAGTGGAATTGTGGTTTGCTTCCTAACAACAAGTAACAAAAATACCTAGTTTTAAATAGATTAGGTTTAGGTTTTACCACACCTCGGACACTCCATAGAACGCTCGTAAATAATCACCTATTACTACTACATAGCCTAATGACATTTGTACACGTGCAAATGTGTGCGTAAACTCGTTCGTTTGTGAATGTGTGCGTTCAGCGCCTAAACAAAGTGTCTCCCGAAGAGGCTCCCCGACTCCGGAGTGAGGTGCGGTATCTGAATCCGCGCGGGGAAGGGAGTGGCCGTTCTGTACGTAGTACTATTATCTTTTCTGTGGTTTTACTTAGGTTAGATTTTAGATAGAAGACTTCACTGATTTATCTTGTTTTATTAAGCTCTGCAAACCCCTTTGTAGAAGTATTGATATGTATGTACCTACCTAGACATAAGGAGCCCGCAATGCGCGGCGTGATTCACACAATAAATCGTACACATCAAGTACAACGTCAAGTTAAAAAAGGTCTTCATGACGCGTCCACAATAAGAATAACAGACGCCTCAGTCAGACGCTGAAAGAATTCTATGAATGAGAAACAAACTCGCGTAGAGCCAACACGTAGTGGCCAAGTAAATTGCCTGAGCAAATCTTTTTATCCGACAAGATCTATAAAATGAACAAGAACAGCTACATAAACTGAAATCATGAAAGTTTATGTGCTGCTTTATTTAAGGGCAGACCATTCGATTGGAACGGAAAGATTTACGATCACACGTCAAGAGGAACACCAATGAGAGTCATAAAATGAGCCCCTTAAAGTTTTAGAGCACGTTTCCTTCACCACTAATTAAGGGTTTGTGAAAGCCTACCCCTACATGCACTTAGTCCGGCGCATGCAAGTCCTGAAATAGTACGGCGAATTATAATAACATAGTCTTACGAGGACAAATTGGGCTTATTGAATTTCGGATTACGGATCTACATCTCCTAGATTAGGATTGCATTGCTTAAAGTAACGCAAAGTAAATTTAGCCCATTAATGTCCCCACCGAGGGGCACAGGCGTTAACCCGGACACAAGTAAGATTGTGCCACACTCCACCACGCTGGCTACGGTTGGTGGAGAGGTTTTACGACTACTATTGTATTGTATACATACTACCAAGTAGCAATAGTAGCCGGGGCCAAAAAACGTAAAAGCATTAATTTTCCACCTCTTCCGAACATTTGTCGAGTATAACTCAAATATAACGAAGACTCCATTCTTTAAGGCCGGTTCCGGATCTACATAAATTCTCTCCCCCCGTTACGATGCCCGAGAGACTGATGAAATGTGTGAAATTGCGAAATGAACGTTTCAATGAAAAATCAAATCTGCTTTGCCGAGTAAAAATTTACGTCGCCGTAGATGAATTCACAAGTTTAGTCGCAAAGAAATCATTTGACTACAAGAGAATTACACAGTGATTTATAATATTCACATTCACACATTAGATAAGTCTGCAAAACGCAATGTTGACTCTTGTGAGAACCGATATTGCATCGAGCGATGTAAGTTTGTCAGATAGAGTTTAATTTATGGTTAGGTTTGTACAATTGCATATTAGTGCATAGGAACATTAAATTAAGTTACTTTTCCTTTGTTACGTTAAGTCTATACCTGTACCTTCGCGTGAGCAGTGCTTTGTAATACCTAACCTAACCTAATCTAACCTAACCTAACCTAACCTAACCATTTATCAATACATACAAGCACGTTGTATGGACTTGATTGCCCTGTATTTTATCTCATCTCGGCGGTAAGTTTCATGTTGTATGCCAACAATGTTCTGTAATACTTATTTACGGTAGGTCTGGTACGGTAAATCCAAAATTCCTCAGCACCGCCGCCGCACGGGCCCCTGGAATAAAATTTCAGCTTTGGGATTTAAAGGTTTAAAACGACGAAATATGGGGAATCAAGTAGGATTAAGGCCCCTGAGCGGTCAGAGAGCGCCCTCAGGTGAAATATTAAATGCCTCGCCAGATTGTAAGTAATTAATAACACGGGAAGCGAAGCGGTCGGTCCAGCCGGACGGATAACAGAAAAAATTGCTGGATCAAACAGGATAGCTGACTTTAAATTCAGACGTTTTAAAATGTTGATGAAGCTTTCAGAGGTTCCCATATGCGGAGAAGCCGATACTTTCATTATAGATGAGCCTTTCAACGGACTGGACGGCTGGACTGGCGGAATCTGAGAGGAAAATCGAATTCTTGGTTTCGACGACGACGGACCATGAAACCCTATTACGGGTCGATGGACTTTGATTACGTAAGTGGTACGTTGATGGTTTTACTGACATCGATGTTGAATTTGATAGGTTAACTCTGAGTTGCAAGAAACTAATTTAGTCGCTTACAACACTAATCAAGTCGCCATTAGTAAGGTGACACCCTTAAATTTCAAAATCGTTTCGGAGAGCCTGTTGAGAGTGAACAGATTGCCTTTAGATCAATTAGAAGCATAGAAATATCATATGTCCTAGACTATTTAAAGGTATGTATATTGTACAAGAATAGAGTTTACTAAGATATAAATTAAATTGTATACTATTCAGTACCTTTATACATTTATTAGAATACTAAGTTAGATATAGGGGGCTGCATGTTCATTAACACGGCACACTTCAAACCAGTTGCATGGGGTAGGTAGTGTTTTTACTGCAATTTCTATTCGCTCGGAGATTTGATCATTGCTCTCTTATTTACCTCGTTATAAAACCACTTGTAGAGTCCGAGCAACGAAGTCCAGTTTCCACTTTCTGCTAAAGCCAAGTTGATCTCTGGCTCTTTGCTCATAATTCACTAGAGTTATTTTTTATTGCCAATTGAGGAATTGATTCCTCGGCTTAGCTTCCCAATCTCTAGAGACCGAGCAGGGAGAGTGGGAACGCGGACTACCCTAACTTATTTTGCGGCAGAAAATAATTTACCTTTAACAGACGGCTGCTTCAAAGGAAAATATTGTACCGATCACTTTTTAGAGGGGTAGGTTGGAAAAACATGGAGTGGTCTCGTTGTGTGTTCAGTCCAATCTCAACTTTCCGATCGTTACTCGCAACTACACGTAGGGGAGGCGAATCCAACTTGTGGATGCTGGGGAACTTTCCAAAGTTCCAACTGTCATAATTTACATAGCTCTAATCGGAACGTGGAACTTTGCTTTCGTAAATTTCGAGGAAAATATTTGCAGAAGCCAATCATAATTTATTAGTTACTGAGAACACAACATTTCCGAGGGTATGCAACGCCGCTCTTGTGAATCTTATTCTGACTCACAATCAAACGTTTCACTGCCAAACCCCTGTTATACTAATTATACACATAGCTTCTAAAGATATTGTTATATACGTGCTATACTAACTGGGTATTATTTATATTGTAATTATTTACCCATATTTAGGAAGCAGTTAAAAAAATTGTTGAGTGGCGTGGAGATAATACAGCGCTCTTGCTGGCTTACAAAATCTGCTCGGACTCGAAACTCATCGAGTACTCGGCATCTCGAATAAAAGATCGATGTTAATAAGCCAATAAACCGTCGCCGATTGAGGCAATCTCATTTTACGAGTCCCCCGGCAGCGGAATCAGCCCGGGAGCTCGGAATCGGAACACTACACAACATTATGATACTAGAGCCCGCCAACGCCATAGTCTGCGAAAATGTGATCGGATTTATAGCAACGTGATAGCGGTGAGTGTTAAAAAAGATTTGCCGAACTAACCATTACCGTTTAAGAGAAACACTGTATTGTGATCGACAATATCAAGATTGAAGAAATTATTCCTTTTGTGAGGCTCGTTGTTCTATTTAAAGACCAATTATACTACCAATTATACTAATACAGATAGACCACCTAGAACAAAATATGACACCGGCGTAAACTGAGATGCTACGGAAGCTTCTGTAGTTCGAGGCCGTTATCGCTTGGTGTAGCATCATCGAAAAATTGCAAATACCATGAGATGTCGTTAAGATATATAGGATTTATTCTAAGATAAGCGCCACCTAGAAGTATGTTAACTGAAACCATGGCGTTTAAAGTACAAATTTTACTCACGCCATCTTGTAACAAATATTTTTACTTGCCTAGCTCAGTGGTAGGATGTGGGTAAATTTGGTTTGGCAGGACGTCGAAGAATGCTGTCTATAATGAGCGCCAGTATCTCATAAATCAGAAGATACAAATTTATAACAGAACAGCATCGTCGACGCCCCGTGCGACATGGATCGTTCCGGTGGCAGAAAGAAAAGAAAGAGTCTTGCCCCGGATATTTATGGAATTATTTTCACAATGCTATGGTATTCTGATGTACAAAATATGTAGAACATACAATTTTCTGTTTATCTAGGTTTAACTTATAATACTATTTAATATTACTTAAGTTGTACATGAATAAATCTTTGAAGGAACCTTTTATCCCAGGTAGGTACTTCTGAGAAGAGTGAAACTAAAGGGATTACCTTGTCGAAAGTATGAGTAATCGGTGATATGTCTAATGCTTTGTGTGTGGTGTTGTAATTTCAGTTATATTGTGACCGTGTTATTTCCCCGTTTGACTCCAAGATGACTGTCCTGCAGTGTCGCTTCTCGTGGACCGCCTTGGAAGAGGGCAGACGTCGCAACGTAGAAGACTTGAAGCTGCATACAAGGACACCAAACTCTTGAACCCTGGGGAATTTGATATACTCGTTTAACCATCATGGTTTATCACAAGTCAGTATTCCCTAGGTAAATATTTAAGAAAAGGTTACATACCATTAAATGGGATTTGAAATTAAGTGTGGCTTATGCCACTGCAAACGGGAAAGGCTGGAGTTATCGCCTCGCGAACGACATGGTGGACGCCATTTTGCCACACGTGCCACGCCAAAATTGGAAGCCTGAAATTAAAGTTTTTGTTAGTCTAATCATGAAAACCAATATCGGCTGCAGGAGAGCCCTCAAAACGGGAATCCGTATACATACTCAGGCTGGGAAAGTCGCCTTCCTGGTGAAAATTGCGTCACGTCAGCAGCCGATGACTCGATCCCCAGATCTGGAATAAAATCGTTTGATTGTAAAAACAAATATGCCGAGCCGCATAATCGCTCTCCCGAGATCCAGAAAACCCTTACCTGAAGGTGGAAAGCTGCCTTGCTTTGGAGAAATACGATGGTAGACTTTCAACACCAGTCCGGAAAATCCTAGTGACACATTCTAAATTCACACAGACGAATATGTCACGCCACGTTTCGTTTCTCGTAAATCATTCAGCCACCATTTTTGCCTTAGTATTGGATTCACTCTAAAAATGTCGTTTCTATACCGACATTGAAAACGGAGAAGAACGAGACATAATAAGTCCACCTAACATTATGTTTTAAACTATATAAGCACAAAGATACCCGAAAAGCATTAATTTAAAATTTCGCTAAAGTATACAAACGCAGTCACAGAAGTGTGTGCTGCGTGAAACAGAACGCGTTTCGGCACGTTCCGATCCAGTTCAGTATAGCACATAATTTTGTGCGTTACAATACCATTCAAGTTGGGAAAGAATTATTTTATTTAAAAAAAAAAATTTTTTTTTAAATAAAATAATTCAAACACCAGAAGGTGTGAATTTTATAGATTAAAAACCAACCCGTAAATTAGGAATGCAAGAAAAAAAAAAAAAACCCAAAGTACACCAGAAATCATGGTCACCCTATTTCAGGAAAAACCAGAAGATATACAAGTAAAAGGAAATAACTGAAACACGAAGCATGGTTACCCTACTTCGTGTGTGCAAGAAAAAGAGCAAACATTTTCCTAAAAATAACCTTACCATATATTTGATGGACTATTTGTCCCTCCCTGAAATGCAAAACAATTACTGGAGAGGAGAAAAAATTTTTTTAACAAAAACACAAGAAACAAGGACATCAAAGTCCCTCCCGACGGTAACTACCAGACGAGGAATGTTGAATGTGGAGTAAGATCTAGTATCTTACACTTACTTAATAGACTAAATAAAGTTCAACGGAGTGAAACTTTTATTGTGGTCACCCTACTTTGTAAAATCCAAAACCTTTGTCGTGGTTAGGACGCATCCTTAATACAGAAATGATCATAAGACTTCTGTTGTCCATGACATACTGTTTATTAAGTTAAAGCTACTTAAAACTAATCCGAGTTACCGCTTTAAACTAATAGAAAATCTAACTACTTCTTAATCCTACCGCATGCCTATCTACAATTGTCCTATCTTTCCGTTCTCAAACCCTAGAATATTCCAGCCGTCAGTACGAATCTTTTCCAAACCTAACATTTTTAATGTTCACCTGCAAGTACAGAGCTATGTCATTTTTATTATACAATTATTTGTACATCCCTATTCCCAACTAAGCAACCCAAGTTTATCTATGTAAATTGCCAATTTTTATTATTGACTCAAATTGCCTATTTGATAATTGTAGTTAGGATTCTGTTTGTTTTGTAAAGTGTTGTGTAAATATGTGTTTAAATGGTACAATCCGAAGAGTATTTTATAATAATATAAAGATATTTAAATATAGTAGTACTCTCATTTATTTAATATTGTTATTTTCAGTACAACAATTTCAAATGAACAAGATTAAGTTAATATTTATAAATACACAAATATAAATGTTGTGATGTGAGTAGTGTGACACCTGCTTATTCTAAACTAAACAAACTTTTATTTTCATAACCTACAGTAATCTCAGAGTGCCTAAGATATAAAATGGTGTAACTCGGAAATCACAAATTTTGAAAATTTAGGGTTAACTTATTTTATTAATGCTACTATTTACAGCATGCAAATTACTGATGTTACGCAACTATTTCGCTATTGGCAACACCAGAACAAAACATTTATATCCTACCTAATACTAGGGTTTATTCATTTGAGGTAGTGGGAGAAGCATCATCAAACCGCACCAAGTCCTTTATGTGAAATTTACCTAGATTTTTACCATCAATGGATTTTAGCGAGTACACCAGGGGTGAATGTTTCGCATGAATTATGCATTTCTCAAACTTCGGCGCAAATTTGGCCGAAAAATGTTTGGATGCGTTAGAAAGAGGAAAACATCTTTTATAAACGAATTGACCTACCTGCAATTGAATAGGCCTTTTCCTTAAGTTGTAGTATTTTGCATTATGATCGTATGCCTTTTTTAGATGGGCACGAGCATTTTGAAAAACCAAGCCTAATTCCTTAAGGGAATCTGAAAATGTTTGAGGGTCCGCAACCTTGACCGTTTGAGGATCTAACGGCTCATTGTTGTTATAAACTCCCCCATCAAGTATCATCTCTCTCCCATGTACCAAAAAATACGGGGAAGACTTTGTACCCTCGTGAACTAGGGTGTTGAAAGCGCATTGAATCTCAGGAATGTTCTGGTCCCATTTTCTGTGGTCAGAACGCACATAAGAAGCAATGGCACGGCCTAGGTCACGGTTTACTCTTTCCGTTTGATTAGTTTGAGGATGATATCTTGGGTTATAGAATACGTGGGGCACGTTGTATTTAGTCATTAAATCACGAAATTCTTTCGAGATAAATTGTGGCCCATTGTCACAATATAATATTCTACATACTCCATGGACTAAAAACACTGATTTTTCCAGACATTTGACTATAGATTTCGTAGTGGAGTTCCTCAGAGGAAAAACTAAGACATATTTACTGAAGTAGTCGGATACAACAAAGATGTATTGGCTACGCGAGTAGGATGGAGGAAGTGGGCCCATAATGTCACAGGAGATCGCCTCAAAAGGATATGAAACCTGCTTCGGATTACCCATGAGACCTGTTCTGGCCACATTTACTGGTTTGTAACATTTGCATATTTCACATGCTTGGACATAAGTCTTTACATCCCTAAACATGGATGGCCAGAAGTAAAGGGAAGCTATCCTTTTGTGCGTCTTTGCCACACCAAAATGACCTGCTGTGGGCTCATCGTGACAACTCTTTAGGACCTCCTCTCTCTTTTCCTGTGGTATCACTAACTTCCATTCGAAATTTGCTGTCAGATTGTATTTGTTTTTCGTCAACCGGAATATCTTGTCATGGTCAACTTTGAAATTTGGAAAAAGTTGGGGTTTTTCTGTGATGTTTTGGAATAAGTCCAAGTACCATTTATCAGTAGTGGTAGAAACACCTACGTTTATGGAGTCTACTTTTATACGTGACAAACAATCTGGGACAACGTGCTCATGACCCTTGCGGTGGACAATTTCAAATTCAAACTGACTTAATCTACACGCCCAACGGCACAATCGGCCGGACGGATTTTTAAGTTTATAGAACCACTGCAGGGAGGCATGATCCGTGACAATGATACACTTCCTGCCCTCAACGTACGAACGGTATTGCTCTAAAGCATATATGACAGCAAGGAGCTCTCTCTCTGTCGCAGAATAATTCGATTCAGCCGAGTTCAAAGTTCTGCTACAGTATGCAATTGGGTGATCGACCTCATCAATCCTCTGAGTCAAGACACCCCCTATGGCAAAAGATGAAGCATCCGTTTGGATATAAAACATTTTGCTGAAATCCGGACATCTTAAGATCGGAGCGGATACCAATGCTGATTTCAGCAAATTGAAAGCTTCATTCTGCTCCAGGGACCATTGATATTCAACCTTTTTACTCGTTAAGCGAGTTAGAGGGCGGGCAATTTTTGAAAAGTTATTTATGAATCTCCTATACCAGCCTGCCATACCTAAAAATCGTTTTATTTCGGTCGCATTTTTCGGTACCGGAAAATTCATTATGACCTCTACTTTGGCTGGGTCTGTCCTTAAACCAAACTGGTCCACCACATAACCAAGGTACTTCAACTCGCTTCGGCAAAACAAAGACTTTTTCATGTTTATGCTCAAATTAGCGTTTTTAAGTTTTTCTAAGACAGCTATTAGTAAATGAACGTGTTCGTCGAAGTCTGAAGAACAGATAATTATATCATCAACGAAACAGAATACTTTATTGTCAAACTCCGCCGTGAATAGCTTATCCATGAGTCTTTGCATGGTTGCAGAAGCACCCACTAAACCGAAACACATAACATTGTAGTGAAACAGTCCTAAACGTGGTACTGTGAACGCAGTTTTTTCCTTCGACTCCGGGGTAAGTCCTACCTGCCAATATGCTGATGATAAGTCTAATGATGTTAAATGACGTGCATCCCTTAGGTTGTCTAAAATGACATTTATATAAGGCAAAGGATATGCGTCAGGTTTGGACACGGAGTTCAAACGCCTACTATCAAGACACAGCCTCATACTACCGTCAGTTTTCGGAGTCATCACAACAGGAGAATTCCATGCTGAGTATGAAGGTTCCACTACGTCGATGCTCAGCATACGTTTCACCTCCTCCTCTAATGCCTGTTGCTTAACTGGACTAAGACGGTAATATTTTTGCTTGATAGGAGGTGAGTCACCCGTATTAATATCATGAGATATAAGCGACGTGCGGCCAAGACCCTTGACCTCCGTGTTCACCTCCTGATAATCCTGCCTAATTTTGTCAATAACTTCTTTTTGTGAGGCGGTAAGAGTTTCATAATCTTTAATACCAATTTTATCAGACGGTAAAATACTGTCGATGTTTATGGATTGAGGTTGAGCAGCCATGCTGGAGATTACCCCAGGGGCTATTTTAAAAATTCGGAAAAAATCGACACCAAAGTGAATCGGTAAAGCAATTTCAGGAACTATCAAAAATTCAACCATCTGGAGCGAGTCATTAAATTGAATCGGTAAAACCATATACTCCCAGCATAGATAGTTACTGTTGTCTGCCACACATATGCACTTTGGTTGTGAAAACCTACTTATGGGTATACCTAATTTTTGAAAAAGTAGGTGTGCGTTTTGTCCTAAAATAGAGCAGAATGCTCCAGAATCTAGTAGTCCCGTGACTTTTAGGTTTAAAACACGTACTATGATATATGGCCTACTATCACAATCCGGGGGACGGAAATAAGTCTCCTCAGAATCCGCTTTGTCAGAACTGTCTTTATTAGTTATGATGACATTGCGGTCTGAGAAGGCACGCCTTAGGCGTTTTTTGGAATAGAACATGAGGGACAATTGGACACCTTTACTCCCTGTTGTCCACATTTATAACACACAATTTCCTTATTAGATTTGCATTTGTTTGTGTTGTGCTTGTCACTCCCACATCTAAAACACTTGTAAGTCCCTAGACTATCAACTTTGACACTCGGTGAAATTTTGCTAAATTTCGAGTTACACCCATTTTCAACCGAGGTCATTGAAATTTTGTTTTGTTGAAATTCTGAATCCTGCTTTTTGTAGTCAAATTCCGCAGCTACACCCTGTTGTGAAAGCTTAGGTTCAGTAAAGTTTTCAGATTTAGCCTTAGCGAGCTCAAGTTTTTTACATAAAGTTTTCAGATGTGATATTGAGGTTATGTCTATGAGTGCCAGTTCCCTACTGTAATCTGGACGAATATTCCTCATAATTTGATCTAATTTCTCTGGTTCTGGCACCTCTACCGACAAACGGTTATACATACCTAGAATTACCGATAGAAACACTACAATAGACTCGTCCCTTGCCTGTGTCCGTTGACGGATCTCATTTTTCAATTTAAAGTCAAAATCTGGAATATCGAAGTCCTCCTTCAATGATGCGATCAACTCTCTGTAGTTATGCAGAGAATTCTTATTTGCCCGATACCAAAAAAGTGCCGGGCCCTCCAGTAGGTCGGCAAATCCAGTGAATACTACACTATGTGGAATCTCCCTAGCTAGAAACAATTCTTCCAACCTGGCTACAAAAGACCTGACACAACTGTCTCCCCGATATTTTATATTTAGGGAACTTAGCTTGTGTCGTGGCTGAGCGATAATCAATTTTTCCCTCACAATTGACTCCTTGTGAGACACCTCTTCTTCCTCCACGATGTGATCATCGGAAGAGTCATCACCAGACTCCAGGTTTGCTGTGCACAAAACCAAGTCAGATATCATCAATTTGGTCGCTGCTGATGGAGTTACAATCCTACTCAATCTGCGAAGCAAATAATTGCAACGGCCCACTAACCTTGGAATATTGCCTCCAGCGCCCAAGTTGACCTCGTCCACAATCTCCTTGACCTTGGGAGTACAAGCTGCCAGTTCTTCAGCTTCAGATGGCAAAGACAAACTGGCCATCTTACTAAGGCTACCTCTCCTTGCCAATCTGAAAACCTGCCTCAGCTGTTTCCTCAGAGAGTCCCTACTATGTGGTGAGTCGGGTGTGATGTGTCTGATGAGTAACTCATGTTCCAGTTCGTCCTTCTTTAACAGGTCTACAGCACAACCTACAGTAGTGATATCCATTTTTACTAGTTATATTAAAAATATCCGCGACAAAACTAATTCTTATAACCAAATCCCGGAACAAATCTATATCTCCAAACACACGTTGGCGCCTATTTGTAACAAATATTTTTACTTGCCTAGCTCAGTGGTAGGATGTGGGTAAATTTGGTTTGGCAGGACGTCGAAGAATGCTGTCTATAATGAGCGCCAGTATCTCATAAATCAGAAGATACAAATTTATAACAGAACAGCATCGTCGACGCCCCGTGCGACATGGATCGTTCCGGTGGCAGAAAGAAAAGAAAGAGTCTTGCCCCGGATATTTATGGAATTATTTTCACAATGCTATGGTATTCTGATGTACAAAATATGTAGAACATACAATTTTCTGTTTATCTAGGTTTAACTTATAATACTATTTAATATTACTTAAGTTGTACATGAATAAATCTTTGAAGGAACCTTTTATCCCAGGTAGGTACTTCTGAGAAGAGTGAAACTAAAGGGATTACCTTGTCGAAAGTATGAGTAATCGGTGATATGTCTAATGCTTTGTGTGTGGTGTTGTAATTTCAGTTATATTGTGACCGTGTTATTTCCCCGTTTGACTCCAAGATGACTGTCCTGCAGTGTCGCTTCTCGTGGACCGCCTTGGAAGAGGGCAGACGTCGCAACGTAGAAGACTTGAAGCTGCATACAAGGACACCAAACTCTTGAACCCTGGGGAATTTGATATACTCGTTTAACCATCATGGTTTATCACAAGTCAGTATTCCCTAGGTAAATATTTAAGAAAAGGTTACATACCATTAAATGGGATTTGAAATTAAGTGTGGCTTATGCCACTGCAAACGGGAAAGGCTGGAGTTATCGCCTCGCGAACGACATGGTGGACGCCATTTTGCCACACGTGCCACGCCAAAATTGGAAGCCTGAAATTAAAGTTTTTGTTAGTCTAATCATGAAAACCAATATCGGCTGCAGGAGAGCCCTCAAAACGGGAATCCGTATACATACTCAGGCTGGGAAAGTCGCCTTCCTGGTGAAAATTGCGTCACGTCAGCAGCCGATGACTCGATCCCCAGATCTGGAATAAAATCGTTTGATTGTAAAAACAAATATGCCGAGCCGCATAATCGCTCTCCCGAGATCCAGAAAACCCTTACCTGAAGGTGGAAAGCTGCCTTGCTTTGGAGAAATACGATGGTAGACTTTCAACACCAGTCCGGAAAATCCTAGTGACACATTCTAAATTCACACAGACGAATATGTCACGCCACGTTTCGTTTCTCGTAAATCATTCAGCCACCATTTTTGCCTTAGTATTGGATTCACTCTAAAAATGTCGTTTCTATACCGACATTGAAAACGGAGAAGAACGAGACATAATAAGTCCACCTAACATTATGTTTTAAACTATATAAGCACAAAGATACCCGAAAAGCATTAATTTAAAATTTCGCTAAAGTATACAAACGCAGTCACAGAAGTGTGTGCTGCGTGAAACAGAACGCGTTTCGGCACGTTCCGATCCAGTTCAGTATAGCACATAATTTTGTGCGTTACAATCTCTTTTTTACGAAGGGTTACTAATTCTAATTTGTATAGGACGAGCACCCTGTGCTCTTACTTAAAAATAAATGAACGGTGAAACGAGGGCAAGTGCGGAACAACGATATCCAAAGTTAGCACGTCCGATTTAGCCACAGAATTATTAATCGTACTATCGTTCTCTCTTTCAGAAATTCTCGGCGAAGTATAGAACCAAAGTAGCAAAATTGACGCCACCTGGATTTTTTACAACACATTACCAACTTAAACAAAAGATCAGATGCAACAAGCTGAATCCCGACCCCAACTTTCCGTGAGTGCACTAACATAAAGACCTCGAACCCGCAGCATAATAACAAGATTAAGCCATAACAGCGTTCCCCGTTTCTTCCGTAGAAAGCTTTTGTAAATGGTATAGAGTAAGTGGCGATATGTCGTCATAGACAACCAATTTACCCGCAGGCGTGGAGGGCGACGCGACCCGACAGACAGTTTGATCCTGGCTTGATGACTTTATGTGCACTGAATCCGATCAGGGACGGAGTGGGCCGCCGTAAAAACACGTATAGATGGCAAACTCGATGCTCGTACTAGTCGGCGACTCGTACAGTAGAGGGGAAGTAGTTTTCCACTCCCTTTTGCCACGAGTCTCGAGTCCTCGACAGCACTTGGTTAGGGGATGGCGGAAACTAACAACCAATGGACTTACTAGTACTAACACAATAGTTTCACTTGATATCACTTTGCATTCAATTAGGAGGCGATGAAAATTGATATGTTTTGCTATATGTCATGTTTACTACCAGTACATTAGTGCCTATGCAATGCACCCCTTTCGTCACTACACTATGACGTGCAGATTATTTATCGATATTGAGGGCTATTTGGAAGGAAAATGCACTAAACTAAAAAGGAAAATAAAGCCTCTAAACGTCATAATGACGTCATTTTAGTTGATATCAACAACTAATACTATGATAACATGATAACAACAACAAGGGCTTACTGGCCTTTAGTTTAGTGCTTTTTCGTTCCAAACCGCCCCAGTATCTTTTTTGGCAATTTTTATATCGGATAATTCTATTTATCAGTGGACTTTTTATGAACTGTCAAAACGGAACCTTTGTTCCTGATTTCTATGAAATAACAACAGAATGACATCATGTAAAAGTGCTATCAAATGCTGTCTTTTTTTGCACAAAATTTACTTTATAAAATATATCTGCTGGAAATATACAATTCTGAGAATGTCAAGCCATTTTGTACATAATGCTTCAACTAAAACTTGTTCCTAGATTTATTGGATTACCTTGGCCACAAACCTATTAACTAAATAATAAACTAATCTTTCAGTTGTAAGTCTAAATCCAGCAATATTTCATTCCAAGTCTGTAACAGCACCTCTTTCCTTCCGAACGAATAGGGGTCCAAGAATAACTTATTTAAGAATCGTTTAGCAATTTCATTGAAGATTCATTTCATTGACCCTAGAAAATATAAAGCAGACAACTTTATTAAACTTTTAGGAACAGCGGTACCTTAAGGGTTTTGTGCTGGTTGGTTTCACATTCGTATATTTATTTATACATAGATTAACAAAAACTGATGTTAGATATTAGAGCTTCCAGTGTCTAGAAGTTATACCGATTCTTTGTACCGATGTATAGGTACTCATACAGTTCGAAAGTTTTCTGTTGTCCTCGACAATAAGCATTATTATTTTATGAGATGGTTATTTTGAAATATGTAAGGCCATTCATCAAGGATCAGTTAAGGTTTTTATAGTTATGTTGACCAGTGTCAAAACAATTTACATATTCATCGAAAACGGTAGATCTAAGTATCTAACTAATCCACAATCCTAAGATTGGTGATAAAATTATAAAACTACTTATAAATTTTATTTTGCATCTTACATTTATACAGCCTAGTTAAAGAAAATTAATTAATTAATTACCGGCAACACGGAAAAAGATGCCCTGCATTTGCACAGTTGGCGCACTTTTGACATTTAATATCTAGAGAGAATATAAAAAATGCTCTTTAGAAATGAGCCCTCATTACGAACTCACGCAAAATGTATTTCACTTTTTACGAAATGATTTCGTGAAAAATTACACCGTTGGCACTTTTTAAAATTAAAATTCTTATCTCGACCGGCTCTCAGACAATTCAGACCCCAGCGTGTGGCAGGCTTGAGGTCACCTTCATTACTACAATATTGGTCATTTTAATCAAAATGTATAGAGCCTTTATTCTTGGAGTTTACTGACGCGCAAGATGAAATTTAGAACCGCAGTGCCAACATAACTGACGAATCAACATTCAGCGAAAGTAAACTAACGTCAGGTTGAATTCTAAAACTCTGACGGGCCGGTCGTTTAAGTCCACCGCTTTATTCTTATAGCCTGAATCAAAGGCAAGTGGTCCTTCAAGCATAACGAGCGTTCAGGCGACAAGTGTCCTTGTATTACGTCTCTTTGATCCACCTTCTCATAAGGCGGCCATTTTAGATCCAAAGGATAGGAGCTGCTTAGCACCCCTTACTTGAGTGAGGGTACAACAAGGGAGATAGATTTGAAGTCATAATTTCATAATTTCTATTAATTAATGAAGTCCCAATGTTGATGATTGAAAAAGGCTTGCGTTAGCATACTGTGCATTAATATGCTTTGATAAAGAAGAATTGTGACCACTGACTGGCATAACATCTATCCTACATTATTTGTAAATATCCCATTCATCTAAGTGGCTCTCCTTTAATCTACATCGATCCACCACGATAACAAGAGGACGGCCAAGGAGGAACTACTGATTGATGCTACGCTACTATGAAAACGTCACTTCACCGTCAGTTTGTTTACATTGTGTGTGCTGTTCAATTAGAGACTTGGAATAGATGGTGGCGCCATCGCTCATTCTCCAGTTATCGTGGTGGATCTATAAAGCTGTCCAACGATATTTTGGCGTTTTGGCGAAACTGACGATTTTTGACAGGATCATTGCATCAGAAGATCATTGCGTAGAAGTGACGCCCCCCTGTAAACGCCCCACTCACATGCCAAAAGATCGTTGGACGAGTATACACATTCGGTTACCTGCACGCTATTCTCAATTGCTAGCACCCTTCGCCTCTGTTGAACCCACGCTCAAGTCACATAGTCATGTCCTAATCGTTATTGAACACAAAACAGTTAAATGGCATTTCATTACATTATACGGCCACGTGATAGCCATAATAATCCCAACTTACCCAACACGGTCATTTCAGACAGTGAAACTACGCTGTGTCTGCTTTGTACTTCTATGTCTGCATTAATATGTATTGGGTGTAACAAAAAGTCGATATTATGTGGGTATAGTTATAATTAAAAAATGGCTAGCGATTTCCAACCTTGGTAATTAAAAATCATAACCTATGAAATGGAAATCATTAAATAAGGATGGCTCAACAATTGAGAGGATCTAAAAACTAAAGATCGGTTATTATTTAAAGTTGTTTAAAATAATGTCCTTTTATACCCCTTAAAAATTGTCCTCCTTTACACCACTTTTCTGTTACATCCCGTCTCTAGAACCTTCTCAGAACCTTCTTAAAACCTTTCAAAAGAAAATCATTCCATTTACTACTTATACCAGCGGAAATTACTTTGCTACACTATAAACCAATTTGCGTTAGCTCTTCGGTTTCACTGCAGTGTTTAACAAACATTGTTACTCTAGCTTGTAAGTTAAAGAACTTGATTATTATAAGTATCATCTCATAGGACGAGATGGTGTCTTTCTTGAAATTAAACTACGGTTTTGAACCAATAATTTTGAGGGAAGATCCAAATCCTATAAAAAAAATGACGGTAGTATCAAGTGGAATAATCAGGGAGGACTTATCCAGAGTGGAGAGCCCATAAATACATTTGCCTTTGAAACACAACTCACCAATTTACGGGCGGCGGGGGACGAGGTAAGAGAGCTGTGATTGGTCAGCCGCTGCGAAACTGTCTGGCGGCCCGTCATCGAACATAGGTTGCGTATGTGAAAGTTTGTTGTATACAACAAACGTTTGGCGAGCCGCATTCCCCCGCCGGCGCAGTCAATTGGATATATAGTATCTGGGAATAATACAGCAATCATTTTTTTATACAAACTTTAGACTTTGGGAGGCAGTTGAGTAAGATACCTACTAACTCGCCCGTCCAAAGACCACGCCCCGCGATTTTCAACCTACCCACATCGAGATAAAGTTCAAAACCTATAAAAAAACATTATTGCAGAATGTGGACGAGATGAACCAGCGGACCTTTGAGTGGATACGAGATTTAACACCTAGCTACCCGTGGCGCGGCTTGATAAATGTAATCACCCTATTTTTCGCAAAATGGACAACTGGTTGTCCTTCGCATGTCGCTGTGCCCTGGCAGGGCGTCACAATGTACTAACCTTTGTTCTACCACCTTGTGGAATTTTGTGACTTTGCAATAAACTATTACTATTACTATTACAAAGCTTTTCAACAAATACCGGCATTTTCTCCGGTTAGTTAGCACTAATGTGCAGTGCGCGCCAATGCACCTCTGCTACCCCGTATGGGAAAAAGCGTGATGCTACGTCTTAGTTTGTTTTCATAGTGGAGGCTGAAGAGCTACGCGAAGGTTATTAAGTGAGTGCCTAACCTAACTGCCAGAAGGAGTATTTTGCTTCACAATCTAATACACCTAAGTATCAAAAATATATTAAATATTACCAGTTGTTATCGAGTCCCTTTTAAACAACACTCCCCGTCCAACAACGCTCGTTAAAACAGCAAATTACAAAGCTTCGACGAACATAATTTGATTCACATTTGATTGTGCTGAATGCAATTGCAGCCAAAGACTTGTATTCTAAAATGGAACAAGCACCTTCAGCGTATTAAGCGCAAGTTTTCCGTCTTGGAGATAACGAGCCATAATTGGTTGACGCGCGAGATCGAAATAGCTATAAAAGGGGAAGATGAGAGAGAGAGAAGTCACGAGGCCCTTAGGTGTCAAAAAACTTGGCGCAACCTCTATTAAGCTGAAGAAAGACGATTCCTTTAATATCGGATAGCTCAGAGGACTTTGGTATCGAGATAAAGGTTAAATAACTTGTAAATTATGGTCACCCAAAAAATTCAACTAACAGTAGTTGAATACTGTAACCTGGTCTATGTCAAAGTCTGGTACAAGTCGGGTTTATTGTTTAATTTATTAGGGTTCCGTACCCGAAGGGTGCCAAACGGAACCCTATTACTGAGACTTCGCTGTCCGTCTGTCGGTCCGTCCGTCTGTCACCAGGCTGTATCTCATGAACCGTGGTAGCTAGACAGTTGAAATTTTCATAGATGATGTATTTCTGTTGCCGCTATAACAACAAATACTAAAAATCAAAAGAAATTTAATATTAAGGGGGGCTCCCATACAACAAACGTGATTTTTTTGCTCATTTTTGCTCGATATTGATAATGGTAGCAGGTAGACGCTTAAAATGTTCACAATATATTGAGTATATTATTTACTTAAAAAATAAATAATTAAATTAAAATTAAATTAATATTTAGGGGGGGCTCCCATACATTTTTTTGCGGTTTTTTATAGATAATGGCACGGAACCCTTCGTGCGCGAGTCCGACTCGCACTTGGCCGGTTATTTGGTATTAATTCTTCTTCTTGGCGGTCAACTCTCCATATAATACTCTCTTCTATCCTTCGCCAAGCGCATCATCATGAGTTTAATTACTTTTCACAATTACTTATCCTCCGTACTGCGCTCCATGACTGGCATCGCAGATGTGGGTGTGCAGACCGCAAAACTGAAATGGAACTGGGCAGGCCATGTGTGCCGAATGCACCCAGACAGGTGGGCGAGGATAGCTACTGAATGGGTGCCTACAGACGGACACCGGCGCAGAGGAAGGCCCAGAAGGAGATGGCGGGACGACCTGGACACGTTCGAACCAGAGTGGGTCAATCTAGCTAGAGTGACTAGAGATGTGTGGGCTCGAAATGGGGAGGCCTTTGCCCAGCAGTGGGACACATTATAGGCAAGGAACAAAAAAAAATTACTTATCCTCATACATATTTGAGTACAAAGGGGCTGCAATGTCAAACTTAAGGAGCATAGGTAGCACAAATAAAAACACACATGCCACGCCTCAAACCCCCGTCTAACTGTAATAGTGTTCACGTTTTACCAACAACGGTATTTCCCTGAATCGTAAGCCGGTTATTATGCGGGGACCGGTTTTAGGTTTCCTCATTTCGCATAATATTAGGTTGACGAGTCATTTGGTCACGCCACACCAGGCTACGTTGCACTGGGTTACCGAATCTGGGTGCACGGCAGTGCACCACCAAGTCGAGCAAGCACAGCCGTACCATCCTTTTCTCGAAGCAATTCAGGCCATATTCGACCCCCCTAAAACTTCGTTGTGGATAAAACAAGAAGCCTGATTTTTCTGTTACTAATTAGGCCTTATATCAACACGATATATTAAATTTTTTATTCAATTTGAACCAGTAGTTTAAGAATTGTAACATGTCAAAGTTTCCTCATTTTGTCACTGACTGACTGACCGATCATCAAAACTCCCAGGCACTTCTAGCAGACATAGAACCTTCAAATTTGGGATATAAATAGTAATTAGTATTCTTATCAAGGGAAAACTTAAACATTTCAAGCTTATGTTATAGTTTTCCAGAAAACCCATCTGCATCAATAACTTTGTAATCTTATATAAAATGTATAGGATTACAAAGTTACATTTGCAGTTTATGAATCATTGAATGCCCCTAGGAAAATATGCCTTTACAAACAAGATTCTATAAACATATTATGTAATACATACATAATATCACGCCTGTTTCCTAGAAGAGGGATACGTACATCCACCAGGGACCACCACTTACCACGGTCCAGGCATACATCCCTCGTTTCCTTTGGTTACCATTATGCTTAAATTATATATTACTAGCTGACCCGGCAAACGCTGTTTTGCCATATAAATAATTATAACACTTAGGGGTATGAAAAATAGATGTTAGCCGATTCTCAGACTACGAAGACAAACACTGTGACACGAGAATTTTATATACAGGGTGTAACAAAAAGGGTTTAACTCCCGAATGTATGTGGTTACTATGGGACCAACTTGATCAGAGCAACTTGATTTTTCACTTCTCCATATAAATCAGCCGAGCGCCCAGACCGAAATGTATGGGGAAGTGAAAAATCAAGTTGCTCTAATCAAGTTGGTCCCATAGTAAAAGTTGCTCAGAATGATGTCCCAAACCACATACATCCGGGAGTTAAACCCTTTTTGTTACACCCTGTATATATGTATGATGTACATTCCCGACAAAATGCTTCAAATATAATAAAACTATTCAATCAATAGAACAAATTGCGTTCTAATGCGACGGGAGTGGTAGCAGATTAATCCAATTGCTCGATAGATGGCGCTGCCTGTATTTTAACTCACGCTATGGTTTGAAACCGTCGCTAGCTTAAGTAGCGGAGTTGCTCGCCAGCGATTTCAACTAGTTGTTGATAATTTTTGTATCTGCATTAATTATTATATTTACTAACTATTTGGATTTGTTCATCTAGCACATTTGCCAGAACTAGTAGTCGCAATGGATTCGGAAATAGTGTATGTGAATGACCAACCATGCCCACACCGGATTGTACGGATACCTGGCGATGGGTCGTGTTTGTTTCATTCTTTGTCATTCTCTATGTATGA
This sequence comes from Argyresthia albistria, assembly GCA_963457715.1. Classification (NCBI taxonomy): domain Eukaryota; kingdom Metazoa; phylum Arthropoda; class Insecta; order Lepidoptera; family Argyresthiidae; genus Argyresthia; species Argyresthia albistria. Next base: position 1,309,691 of record OY735263.1, read on the forward strand.
GAATATTGAGTCGTCGTATGAGATTAGACTTGCTATAGTCGAGTATGTGGTAGCACATTGGGAAGAGTTCCAAGTTTATACTTGTGACGAGCACGGAGACCCCTACATTAACGCTATGTTTTTTATTGTTATTGTAAAAGTACCAAAGGTACCAAATTTTAAAAAGTAGAACTTTACAAAAAGAAGTGAGATCCCATCAAAAACATCCTGTAAAAAATACCAAGTCTCGCAGCTCTGTGATTCTACCGTAAAAAGTTGTGAGATCCATGTTATACCAAGTCGGTTAACTGATTTAGTCCCTACTTAAGGGGCCTTCTGTCTTAAGTTAATACGTAAGATATTTTCATATCTATATTCAAATCTTTTACTTTTTAAATAAAAATATCGACTTGGCCATCGCATGAAGGCACAATGTATCTTCGAAATCATATCTACATTATATTAGGTTGTTTAGAGTATAATTGCGTTCTACACGATTAAAACTTGGTTCCAAAACTAATATATGTATACCTTTAACAAGCGGCAACAATAGAAAATGGAAGACTAGTGCAACAAAATTACTAATGCTCTAGTTATTTTCAGTCCATTTTAAATTCCAGTACCTTTCACTTCTTTATGCATTCGGAAGGAATTTGATGAAAAACCAGGTTTCTGGCTCTTAGTTCTGTGTGATAGATAACGTATTTGTATATATTTATTACACGATACATGACAGGACATAAAAACAGAAATAACATGTACCAAGGTCAGCTTATCTCTAAATAGAGATTTCTTCCAGCAGACCCTGGTTGTAAAGGACTAAACAAACTAAGCATGCGATGGCCAAGTCGATATTTTTATTTAAAAAGTAAAAGATTTGAATATAGATATGAAAATATCTTACGTATTAACTTAAGACAGAAGGCCCCTTAAGTAGGGACTAAATCAGTTAACCGACTTGGTATAACATGGATCTCACAACTTTTTACGGTAGAATCACAGAGCTGCGAGACTTGGTATTTTTTACAGGATGTTTTTGATGGGATTGAGTTTTACCGGTTATATCACTACCTATTTTGAATCTTATATTCCTTTGTTACACATGATATGAAGTATGAAGCGTCCGTAGCCTAGCGGTCAGAGACTATACATCCAATTGACTGCGCCCTCGGGGGAATGCGGCTCGCCAAACGTTTGTCGTATTCAACATAGCATCCTATGTACGATGACAGGCTGCCAGACAGTTTCGCAGCGGCTGACCAATCACAGCTCTCTTACCTCGTCCCCCGCCGCCCGTAAATTGGTGAGTTGTGTTTCAAAGGAAAATGTATCTAGCGCTCTCCACTGGATAAGTGCTCCCTGCTAGCGGTCCACATCGTAAACGATCGTGCGGGTAAAACATTTGGCTGAGAAGGGTGCTGGAAGGGTGTCCGTTTTCTATGTGGTATTTGTTTCGGACGCTTCCGTGTTTCGGATGACACGTTACTCTGTAGGTCCCGGCTACTACTGCTACTCGGTGGTAGTAGTCGTAAAGCTTTGTCAAAGGCCCTAATAGGGCACCTTGATAACTTCTGACAGTCGGGTTAGTGTTAGCCTCTATACTAGCCCTCCATCAACCCGCATTTCCGAGGCCGATTCTCACCCATTAGACTCTCAATGCGTATTAGACAAATGGGCGGAGCTTCGTCTTTCAATAGGCAAATGTCCTTCGCGATTGGTCCTTGGCCTGTTAAAAGACGAACCACCTCCCACTTGTCTTATTCGACAAATTTGCTATAGAAACGAGAATTGTCCTCCAGATCCATCGTGGTATAGCATGGCTCAATCTTAATCGTATCCTGGTAAAGGCTCGTGCCCCTCGGTGGGGACATTAATGGCTACATACATTTTTTCCTTTTTCTTCATTTTATTAACCGACTTCAGGGTCAATTCGGTTGTATGTTTTTTTTTATCGTTAGGTATTTTTTTATATTTTGAATATGGTACTATTTATGAACCGATTTTAAAAATTATTTCTTCGTTCGTGTCTACAATGTGGCTTGCAGCTTGATTATAGTCCAAAATGTTGAATGCCTTTGATGTCTTGAGCTATGTACTGCTTGAGTGTTTCAGAAGTTTATGTACAGTACTAGGCCATTGTTTTGGCACGTCGCACGACCCGACGATGTGCCCCGAGTATGATACTCGGCGACGTGCCAACACAATGGCCTAGTACCGTATGTAGTAACTGTTGTCGGGCGTTCCTGAGAAAAACGGTCTTGACATCAAAGTGTTTTCCTTTTACGCAATAATAACAGGAAAAACTTTACAAGAAAACATGTGGTCAAATTTTACACTTTTTAAGGTTTCATGAAAGAGTGTGTTTCTATTTTAATTAAAAATAACATGTTACATTCATGTGTACCTTTAGTCGAGGACGAGCACGTGCAAAACGTCTCACTTACTTAATTTATCTCGAGAAGATGCGACACTCACGCCATATGGTGTACTGCAGCTATAA